>JAHWFO010020700.1:564389-629750 GCA_023313115.1 Rhysida immarginata
AGCATTGAAAGTTCCAACGAACCATCATGGTTCCACTAAACCAGGTTCCTTGAAACCAATTTAGGCTATCATTAATTTTACGTTATATTCATTCATGTTACATCATTCCAAGTCGTTTGATATATTACATGCAATATTTTAGCACTGAAATTTTTTGAGGGTGTCATAAGGATACTATTAGAGCACGTGTCATTGTTTCGTTTTCAACCATTTTCAAAATGGTTCATTCCCGGAACCATATTTATTAATTGGCGAAAATGGTAATTTATATCCGCTTCTATCACGTCATTACGATTTGTTTGATATATTACTTAATATATCTCCATTGAAAATTGCTAGGTGGGGTCGTAAAGGTACTATTTGTGCACGTGCTATTTATAGGTAATGTTTGTGACTGATTCTTGCCATGTACCATATTAACCGACTGTCGAAAATAATAATGAATAACCGCATTTATCTCGTCATTACGATTTGATTGATATATTACTCAATATATCTTCCTATTGAAAATTGCTAGGCGGGGAAAATAGAGGTACCGTTTGTGCGTGTGCCAATGAACCGATTTAGATAATATTTGTAACTGGTTCTTGCCATGAACCACATTCATCAACTGACGAAAACAGATTTTGGAAATCTTTCATAGCCTCGGAGGAGTTATAGTTACAGACAGACAGACAGACGGACAGATGGACAGACCGACAGACGGATAGACATACAGACACGTTTCCCCACACTGATAGCATAAAGCATCTTTCGATATTTAATAAACCATTAAGGAATGACATAACCAAGTACCGAAAGGTTAAACTAAACCATTAGCGGAACTATAATTTTAAACCGCCCTATGTTAACATTGGAAGTTTCTAATGGACCATAATGATACCATTAAACCACGTACTTTTGAAATAATTTCAACTATCGTTAATATTACGTTATATTCATTCATGACACATTATTCCAAGTCGTTTGATATATTACATGCCATATTTTAGAATTGAAATTTCCAATGAGCCATAATGGTTCCACTAAACCAGGTTACTGGAAAACAATTTCGACTATCATTAATTTTACGTTATATTCATTCTTGACACATCATTCCAAGTCGTTTGATATATTACATGTCATATTTTAGCACTGAAAATTTTTGAGGGTGTCATAAGGGTACCATTAGAGCACGTGATATTGTTTCGATTTCAACCATTTTCAAAATGGTTCATTCCCGGAACTGTATTTATTAATTGGCGAAAATAGTAATTTATATCCGCTTCTATCTCGTGATTACGATTTGTTTGATATATTACTTAAAATATCTGTCCATTGAAAATTGCTAGGCGGGAAAATAGAGGTACCATTTGTGCACGTGCTAATGAACCGATTTAGATAATATTTGTAACTGTTTCGTGCCATGAACCATATTCATCGACTGACGAAAACAGATTTTGAAAATCTTTCATTGTCTCGGAGGAGTTTGAGTTACAGACAGACAGACAGACAGACAGACGGACAGACAGACACGTTTTCCCACACTGATAGTATAAAGCACCTTTCGGTACTTAATAACTCAGTAGAAGAACCGTATCTAAAACCAAATTGATTATTGGCTAGTAACCCCTTTTCTGATAAGAAAATAATCATATGCTATACGATAATATCTTCCATCAATTTAGCAGCGATGCAAGTAAGGGAAACAGGACCATAATTCTGTTGTGTTTTTAGCACATTTTCTATATATAGAAATGTGCTTATATGATCGGTTTGTCCAGCTGTCCGTCCGTCCGTCCGTCCGTCCGTCCGTCTGTAGACAATCCCACAATTCATTGCGTTGCATGTATTGAATTGCATGTATTGCAATCTCACAATTCATTCAATCATGTCTTGAATTGCTGGAAGAAACGAATTATCCTCGCATTTGGTAAAACGCGTGTTGAGAACATGGGTTCGGTTCTGCGCGAGCTCTAAACATTAATGAGATGGTGTGCGTGCAGGATGCACGTGTTTGACGATTATTAAAAGGGCAGTTCGCTCCCTAAATCAAGAGAATTTTTTTATTCGTAGGGAGCTTAGCATTTATTACGATAACTTGAAAACGAATTAACTTTTTCACAGTCTGTTTTCACCAATCCATTAAAATGGGACAGATACGCAGAAGTACGAACGTGAGATAGCAGGAATAATTACGTGCTCTAATAGCACGTGCTTAAATAGTACCATTATGATACCCTCTTAAACATTTCCTATAACAAGATATGGCAAGTAATATATCAAACAAATTGTCACAACATATCATGAACGAATATAAAAGAGTAACTAGTGATAGCAAGTATCGGTCTAATGGCACGTGTACGTGCAAGGATGTCTCATGAATGAATATAACGGTATATAGTGATGTCTGAATTGTTTAGTAGTACGTGTTTTAATGGTACCAAGTGGTACCATTGGAACTTTCAATGCTAGGATATGGCATTAATATATCAAACCACTCGTAATAACATGTAATGAGTGAATATCATGAGAAAATAATAACTGTTATTGGTTTAGCAGCACGTGCCCTAATGGTGCCCTATGATACCATATGGTAACCTTGGAACTTTCAATGCTAAGATATGGCATGTAATATATCAAACGACTCGTAACAACATGTAATGAGTGAATATCATGAGAAAATAATAATTGTTATTGGTTTAGTAGCACGTGCCCTAATGGTGCCCTATGAAACCATTGGAACTTTCAATGCCAAGATATGGCATGTAATATATCAAACGACTCGTAACAAGGTGCCATGAGTGAATATCACGAGAAAATAATGATAATGGTTATTGGTTTACTAGCACGTGCCCTAATGGTGCCCTATGGAACCATATGGTACAATTGGTAATTTCAATGCTAAGATATGGCATGTAATAGATCAAACGACTCGTAACAACGTGCCATGAGTGACTATCACGAGAAAATAATGATAATGGTTAACAGTTTAGTAGCACGTGCCCTAATGGTGCCCTATGAAACCATTGCAATTTTCAATGCTAAGATATGGCATGTAATATATCAAACGACTCGTAACACCATGTAATGAGTGAATATCATGAGAAAATAATGATAATTGTTATTGGTTTGATAGCACGTGCCCTAATGGTGCCCTATGAAACCATTGGAACTTTCAGTGCTAAGATATGGCATGTATAATATCAAACGACTCGTAACAACGTGCCATGAGTGACTATCACGAGAAAATAATGATAATGGTTAACAGTTTAGTAGCACGTGCCCTAATGGTGCCCTATGAAACCATATGGTACCATTGGAACTTTCAATGCTAAGATATGACATGTAATATATCAAACGACTCATAACAAGGTGCCATGAGTGAATATCACGAGAAAATAATGATAATGGTTATTGGTTTAGTAGCAAGTGCCCTAATGGTGCCCTATGGCATGATATGGTACCATTGGAAGTTTCAATTCTAACACATGGCATGTAATATATCAAACGACTCGTAACAACATGTAATGAGTAAATATCACGAGAAAATAATGATAATGGTTATTGGTTTACTAGCACGTGCCCTAATGGTGCCCTATGGAACCATTGGAACTTTCAATGCTAAGATATGGCATGCAATATATCAAACGACTCGTAACAACATGTAATGAGTGAATATCACGAGAAAATAATGATAATGGTTATTGGTTTACTAGCACGTGCCCTAATGGTGCCCTATGGAACCATATGGTACAATTGGTAATTTCAATGCTAAGATATGGCATGTAATATATCAAACGACTCGTAACAACATGCCATGAGTGACTATCACGAGTAAATAATGATAGTGGCAATTGGTTTTGTAGCACGTGCCCTAATGGTACAATACAGAATTTATAGAACTTTTAATGCTAAGATATGGCGTGTAATATATCAACCAACTCCTTACGCGTTATTAGATCTTTTGTTATCCATAGCTTATTTGAATCAAGAGTATAGTACTCTTAGGCTTAATGGTATTTAAAACTCATTACTAATTAATTTATTAGTAGTTAATCGCTTGCTTCAATAAGAGTTTAGTAATTTAATATGAAAATCTAATAGATGCTTACACATAACGCTTCAGCAATTGAGGCTCACTTTGTTTAATATTATGTGAGAATTCTTACAAATTAAAGAACTTTTATTTTTTTAAGTGTATGAGGAATAACTTCACTCTCCATTTACCTTTCATTCTTCAAGTTTATTCTTTTAAATTCTCTCTATACGTTAGCCTATTTAAATAGTAATTTACAATTTAGTTTTCATATTTATTTATTTACTCTCAAGTGTTTTAAAATGTTGGTTAATTCTATATATCCATGTACGATGCTATAAATAGAAAATGTGCTCCCTTTATCCGCTTTGGCGGTAAAATCATTCTTGTTTTTATTATCGCCAGACTTAAAAAGCGGTGCAACTATAACCCTTTTCCAATCAACAGGCACGTCACCTGTAGTTCAGAATAAAGTAAAAATGTCTTCAAGATAAAAAGCAGCAACTGGAGCAACTAAACGAAACATCTTATTAGTGATACCATTAGGGCCACAGGCTTTGTTCGTATCCTGTTCCAGGATTAAATTCAAAATACATGAACTACTAAAACAATTATCAGGAAAGTTTTTATAAGTTCTAAAATTGAAATATGGAAGCTAGACGTCATTTCTTTTAGAAAAATTTTGCTGGAAAGACTGATTTAAAAGCTTTGCTTTTTCTAAGCTACTTCTTTTAGGTTTGGTTTGGTTTGTTTCGTATTAACGTCCTTTTCAACTGCTATGGTTATTTCAGGACGGCGTTATAGGGGCCGCAAATTTTGCCTCGCAAGGGTTCTTTAACGTGCAGTCGGCAAACGACTACACGGGACCAACGGCTTTACTTCCCTTCCGAAGGAAGTGCGTGATCAAAAAAAAATCCCCTGAAAAATCCTCGTCGTCCTCGGCCGGGATCGAACCCGCGTACTCGGGCATCAGAGGCGATCACGCAGCCGCTGAGCCACCGAAGCCGATCTACTCCTTTTAAGATTACCAGCATCCGAAAACAGGCTGATTCAGAAAGGTAGGTCAAGAATGAAATACCATGTACAGTTTGTAGCGGGGAACAATATCATTCTTATAAACATGGGTCCGGAAATGCATCCTTACAGAGATAATGCAACTTGTACCAGGTAGGAATGAATGTGCATTACCCCGACGGCAATGGTAGGGTCCATGTAAATTAGGATCTAAACATGTAAATTGTAAGTGTTCTCATCTTTAGAAGACAGGAAACGAAACATGTAACTCCATTGTCGTAGAATGGATCGCTTGACTAATGCGGACATGCATCTCGTCTACGGCGAGGCACAGGGTAATACTACTGCAGCGGAAAGGATTTACCAACAGCGTTTTCCAGACCGTGATCACCCACATCGTCGGGCGTTTCAAACACTAGATCAACGACTTCGAGACACAGGCTGCCTACGAGGTCTATCAAACGACGGCCGTGAAGTAAACATTCGAACGTTTGAAGAAGACGTTCTGGCTCGTACAAGTTGCATTATCTCTGTAAGGATGCAATTCCAGCAAAATTGTTTATAGGAAAAATTTTGTTTCCCGCTACAAACTGTACATAGTATTTTATTCTTGACCTACCTATCTGAATCACCCTGTATAAGGGAGTAATAGCATTAACATCTTTTTTGACATTTTTTATGAACTTCCATAGCCGTTTAGAATTTGACAGGTTAAGACTAGACAAATATTTTTCTTTGTAGATTTTATACTATTTTTAATTTCAGAGCTAATTTTACTTATTTTCTCCTGGATTCCCTAAACCTGATTTCTCTTAAACTTCCTTAATAACTTTTTTTTTCTTATTTATCTTACATTGTACATTCTTAGAAATCCATGGCTTGTTTACACTTAAACACTTCACCTTAGTAGGAGCAAATGTATTTATGGTTTCGAAAATATCATTGTTTAAAAAGAACGTACCTCTCATTTACTGAGAGACTTTCCTTAACATCTGTATAATTTATAAATCTATCTATATATATAAAGAAGGATGTTTGTGGGTCTGTGCGTCTGTGGGTCTGTGGGTCTGTGGGTCTGTGTGTATGTTTTTTATACAAATCTACAGTTTTATTCCGATCTTGATGAAATTTCGCATACATGACCTTCAAAGCATGAGGAAGGTCACTGTCTACCTCAGATTTCGAAAAAATAATAATTATCGATAAAAAATCGATATTCATGGTTATGGCAGGGCATATTAATGAGAAATATTGCATGACCAACAATGCAAGACAAAGTTTTTGCAACAATGGTATCAACACGCAATTCACAAACACTCTGCACGGACCAACAATATATATCTCATGACCAACAATGCAAATAAAAGTTTGTGCAAGAATAGGTATCAACAATGGTTTCAACACGCAATTCACCAATAACAATGAGCTCAAAATGATGATGCAATGATAAAGCAATCCTTTCCAAGAATTATAACAATGAACATAAAATGATGATGCAATATGGATAAGTTTCAATTTGTAACAATGCATAGAATTCCTGTTATTCAGGTTTTTCTTAGAAAAGAGAGTTCTTAGTACTTAACAATTTCTTGAAAATCTTTAAAAATGATCAGTAGCTGGAGATAATGAAGAGTTAGCAGACTATTGAGAAAGAGTGGAAAGACGACAGAGAAAGCAAACCTTAAGCTCCGTGCTGTATTGAGCAAATGGAAAGCAAGTAAATAGAAGAATTGGCGACCGCTAGACTACCCAAAGTGATGAAACCCCAAATTTTGCTTCAACACAACGAGAGAAGAGTGGAAATTGAAACAACATCAAGTGTACATCTGAAGTAAGATTACCTGAGTAAGAAATTATTGGAGCGGTCCAGCCATTGTGAGCCTTTAAAAGATTTTTTTCGAATTTTCATTAAGAATTTACCCCGGGCAACGCCGGGTACCTCTTCTAGTTTGCAATAAAAGGCATTTAAAATATTAGAAGGATCAGCACGATGAAAAAAAAAGAATCTTTGCTCCACTACTTTTCACATGTGGCTTCCACGTGTAAGGCAGATAGGATATAATGATGTTGTGATCACTGATACCATTAACAATTTCCACAGAAAGACCTTCAACATTTGTAAAAATTAAATCAAGAATGTTTTGACTAGCTTGCCGAGAATTAGAGAAAACTCATCAAACTTAACCTCTTAAATTAGAGAAAACTCATCAATAACAGTGGCGGATTTAAATGGGTAGCTACAGGGGCTATAGCTCCCCCCATTGGCCCTAAACTTATATCAATTAGATAAATTGTAAATATTTTTTATACTGCAATAATTTTACAAATTTACATTTACAAACTTCAGTATAGGAAATACCTCAGGACCATCACTTCCCTGGGGAGGGAGGTGTTTATTTGAAATAACTTATATTAGCCAAACCACCTGATTAGCCAAACCACCTGATTACCCCCCCCCCCTTAGCCCCCTCCTTGACCAAGTTCTAGATCCGCCACTGTCAATAAGGTGATTTAAATCATGGCAGCAAGTTGAAATTAACACTAGACAAGTTGAAATCTCCTCCAATGTGTAGCAGCTTATTTCTAGCATCTACTTTGTTTAGACACTTTGCCAAGTTTAAACAACAACACAGTTTGTCACAGCTAGAGCGATAAACGCTTCCAATAGCTGTATTTTTATCTGAACTACAACTGATTTCAACAAAGACACATTTAGTGTCACAAGTAAAAGTCAATTCTTATGATGAAAACTCACGTTTTACCGCTACAAAAACCCCACTCCTCTAGTCTGCCTGTTCTTTCTATAATAAGTATAATTTTCGGGAAGGTAAAATTAAAAAGCATCATGGTCCTTTAACCAGGTCTCAGTACCAATAATAATAGCAGGATCTTCAGAGAGAATAAATTCTGATATTTCGACTTCTTTACTCTTCACACTTCGAAAATTTATTGTTGCAATCTTTACAAAGATTTATGCAGGATATTTTATTTCATTATACAGGGTGGACGAAAAGGTACTCCCCTATTAAAAAATTATTTATTGCAAAAAGTTATGAATTTACAACCATAAAATTAGCATTTTCAAATTCTGTTTTCAGAAATATGACTATGGCGTGGTTTCCACATTACCGGAATCACGCCAGAACAGAACCCCAACGGAAAATTTTTATGACGTCACTTGCTTTCCATTCCGTTTTTGATCACCAGAATCTCGATGGAATGTTTGTTAAGCCAAGGCTCATTTGGTAAATGCAGCATCGTTATGGAGTGTAGTGGAGGCGGCATGGCTTGCAGTGTCTGTGGATGTGTTCAGGGACTGGTAGACTTTCTTCCACGACGGGTTGCCCCGTTATCCGGGCCAGGGGGGAGGGGGGCAACACGTTATTAGTCATGTGTGCCGTGACTTTTGGTGAGTCACGCTAAAAGAAACGTTCGACGTGAAAAATTCTGCAATAGAATTAACAGTTTTATCCACGTCAAAATTAACAGATTTAATTAAATGTCTTTAATGAATTTTAAATGAAAATACGAAGCTTTTCCCAGGATTTTATATAATGACTCTTTAAATTACATTAAAATTTTTTTAGAGACTTTTTGGTTTTAATTTTTTCTTTGTGGGATTTTTAAATTTTATGAAATTTAAAAAGAATGGGAGAAAAACTTGTTAGAACAAGAAAAACTTTCAAGGAGGCGCTTCTGAATTTGCACTGCTGCCGTCTTCAAAAATTTGAAACATCTTTCTCTAACAGTTACTAAAAGGCATGTTGACTTCATATTGAAGGCTTATTGGCTTCATATCAGCTTTAGAAGAAGTTGATACTGGTGTGCGGTCCAAAAATCATACACATTTGGAGAAAACCCTTTGTCGTTTTGTTTATTTTTGAACAGAAATTCAACTCATTCTTTCGGTGATATTTTTCTGAATTTTTAGGGTATTTGTTTGGGCTTTTTTAAGACTAGCTTTATACATTTGGCTAATAAATTATGCAGAAAACATTTTGGTAACGCTTGCGCATCCGCAGATACATTATTTATTAAAGATGATCATATTTCAAAAATAAAGAGGGTCGCCTAGTGACCTTTCGCAGAGCAAGCCAGCTCTGTGACCTTTCAAGGGCACAGCTAGTCACTGGATATGTGACCATCAATGACATATAGTCATTACCGCTCCCCCCCCCCCCCATCTCCCGTGCATCGGAGGGGTTGTAAAGCCGTCGGTTCCGGCTGCTGCCACCATCTTACAGCAGTCTTTAAAAGCATTGTCCTAACTTCTCTCCTAAGGGTTAGCATTAGGAAGGGTATCCGACCGTAAAAATCATTGCCACATTTAATAACAACAGCGAATAATGGGAACATCTAAGGACGATGATGACGGTACTCATATTTCATCAAATATTTAATATTTTAATATTCTAATTGCAGAGTGTTGTCTCTACTGTAGTTTGTTAAGTCTCTTGAAAATGACATTGCATTGAGTTGAAAACCCTGCATGTTAGACAAAACACTTACGAAAAAATTTCAAATTTTTAAAAGAAACCTTTATATCTCCTTGAATATACGAGGGGCGTTCAAATTTGACCTGGACTTTATTTTTTGTAAATTTCATTGTTGTAAAAATCTAAACTTTCATTGTTGGGATGGCATCTATCGCCTGTCATCCAAATATGTGTCATGCAAATATGTTTGGTTACCATGACAATCGATTGTTTGTTTTAACAAAATGTCGAACAGCGATGTGTCGAGCAAAGTATAACAACGAATAATCATCAAGTTTCTCTACAACGAAGGGGTGAAAGCATCTGAAATTCAATAGAGACTTCAAAAACAGTTTACCGAGTCATGTTTGTCTTGATCATCCGTCTTTGCTGGGTGCCAAAATTTTGAAGGAGGGCGAGAATCCACCGGCAACGAACCTCATAAGGCATGGCCAGCAACAGCTGTCAATGATGGCATCGCACGAACAAACGAGCTGATAAGGGACAACAGGCGGATTCTTGTTTCAGAAGTGGCTTCAATACTGAACATCAGCAATGACAGTGCGGAGACCATCATCCACGATAAGCTGAAATTCAACAAGATCTGTGATCTGTGCCCTAAGCAACTCTTTGAAGAATACAAAACCACCCGGGTGGAAATCTGTTTCATGCTGCTGCAGCGATAGGACAGGGAGGGTGACGGCTTCCTAAGGATTGTTGTGACCACCAACGAGACATAAATTCATCACCACACTCCTGAAAGCAAGCGTGCGAGCATGGACTGGCGACACACTGACTCACTATGACCCAAGAAATTCAAGATGACACCGTCGGTAACAAACTGATGGCGACTGTATTCTCGGATATTAAGGGTATCATTCATGTCGATTTTCTGGAAGAACGTCGAACCATAAATGCACTCTATTACAGTGACATTTTGAGGACGTCCCTGAAGCCTGCACTAAGGATAAAGCGACCAGGACGCCTTACCATTGGAGTTTGTTTTCTGGAAGATAATGCCAGACCACACACTGTCAAACTGACTATGGACACACTGATAGAACTCAAACGGGACATCTTATCAAATCCTCCATACAGCCGGGATCTCTTCCTCTGCGATGATCTCCTTTTTTTGGACTATCGAAAGGAGGGCAGTGTTTCGGCTCCAATGAGGAAGTGAAAAAGGCTGTCCTGACGTGGTTCAACATCAGCCACAGAACCGGTATTCAGATGTCCTCCAAGACGCTGAAAAAAATGTGTAGAAAAGCAAGGAGAGTTCTTTGAGAAATAACTAATGTGTGTGTGTCTGTGTGCATGTGTGTGTTTGTGTGTGAGTGTGAGGGTGTGTGTATTTGTGTGTGTAAAAAATAAATTCTACATCAAATTTGAACGCCCCTCGTAGATGCTATTCTCATACAAATAAACGCAGATAAGTAAAAGAAACCTCAAAATCATATGCTGCAGCTACAACGCATTTCAAGCATTATTATTTACAAGATGATCCCACATATTTTTTGTTCAATTAGTTGCTGCTCCCCTATTTGCTTTTAGGACAAAACCTTCGCTGAAGTATACGAGGTGTAACATGCTCTTTATCCCGTGAAGTTTCACTATAATTCGTCAAGTATTTTTCTAGATATTCGACAAAAGTGCCCGGTCATTTTTAGTAGTATAGTGTATTTTCATAACATAAATATCCTTTATGAACCAAGGTGGTCTGAAACGTTTTTCCAGCACTCTGTATGGAGCTCAAGTTTTATCAAAATTTATTATTATTTACCAGTTTATATATGAATAACAGTTTTTGGTTTAAAGAATTCAGACATTACACAACTGTTTTCTTAAATTTATTGACAATTGTGCTTCGGAGGATAACCGTAACCACCGAGAGAGAAGCCCTCCGCAATGAGACGTAATACATTGTTACATCATAAATAAGGCAAATTTATGGCTTATTATTGGTAGAAATATGAATAACAATGCCATATCTATGATGATGTAACAATGTAATACGTTTCATGGCGGAGGTCCTCTCTCTGGGTGGTTAGGGGAACGCACAGGCTTTCTTCTCGTTAGAAAGTATTCGACTGAAAATATATGAGAGAAAAATATATATCATGGCATTTACTACATCACAATATTAAAATGTGTTTTAAGCTATTTTAAATATACCTAAGAGTGGGCTACAGAAATTATCTTCCTCATAGGATACATGCAATTTAAAATACCGACACATCATCTTACTTCATTATAATGAAGAGAACATAATGGCATACTATATTAGTAATAAGTAAAGTTATAAATATGTCAATAGTGTTTAAACTGTTTAAAGAAATAATTGGAAAATTTATTTTTGCTTTCTGAAGAGAAGCTGCAAATGCTTTAACGCATATAGAATATCATTAATTAAAGAAATAATTGAAGCACCTATGAAAAGGCCAAGAATCCCTCCAATGTCACCAAAAAGTTTTGAAAATGGATATTGCCATACAATGCTATGTCTTTCTATTATATTAGAAGCGAACATCACCATTGCTGCATTTAACTTTACTGGCAAATACTGAGAAGCATATACAGTTTCATATTCTCTGATAATACAATTTTCCATGCAACCCAGATTATTTAAATTATTAGTTTTGTTAAAAATCACAAAGAAAGTTTGAAAAGACTCTTGGGCAGACGAGGAATTGGTGCACCAAGGAATATTTTCCACCTCCATAAAGGGCAATCTAAAATAGAGAAAAAAAAAAGAAAAATACAGAATCATAAACACGAACAGCAAAGGCTATACGGTACAGTAGCGCTCAAAAATAGTAGACGAGTCCTTTGTCATTTTCTATTAGTGAATGTAAAGCCGAATGATTTAAGGGGCCAACTTTCAATGGGTTGATGCAACACCTCCTACACAGAAGACCTGCGCACAAAAATGTCATACATTGTTACATCACACAAAAATGGCTATTGTTAATCGTATTTCTACCAATAGTAAGCACTAAATTTGGCCGTTTGTTGATGATGTAAGAATGTATACAGTTTCTGTGCGAGGCTTTCTGTCTAGGTGGTGTTGGCTGAGGTCAGGCTTAATAATTCTCACCATTTTGGCTTTTAACTATTCTTTACCAAGTGGCGTATTAGGATACAGCCACATGTGATATGCACATATGAGTGTTTGAGAAGTCAATTTTTGGGGAATATAATTCTATTTAACAAGTATGTTTAAATTTTCTTCTGTTAAAATGTTTGCTTTGTTATACTCAGATGTTTTTTTCTATTTTAACCATTCGTGATTGTAATAATGGAAAGTAGGGCACAAATAAAATCGTCACCTAATAATAAGAGAGAAACGTGATTTTGTTAAAAAGAAGAAATGGATAGAATTAAGAATTGTTCTAGAAAAAATTATCAGAAATAGAGTGAAAGAAAGGACTTTAAACCAAACAAGATTTAAAAACAAGTTGAAAAATTCCTCATATTATGGATTTTTTGGTAATGGATGCAGTCTATGGTGAATACAGGACTTAATGATAATAAATAAATAAGGACGATTTATCCTGCATTGGGAATTTTTGATAGCATCTAACAAACTTGGCATATTGGTTTGGAATGCTCGCCACCATTGCGATTATGGAGACTGGATTCTGTTGTCAGGCACCAGGTATGAATGCATATTAGGGAAATTGAGTATTGCCTATTGTATGGCCGTGTACCCTCCCCATTAGATAATAGATCGATTGATGAATTATCGATTACGGAATGACGTTGTGGAAATTGGATTAAATTGGTATGCATTTTCTGATGTTCCCAGTATCCAGCAGAGAAGGAAGTCCTAAACTCTGAAGAAACTGTTTGGATCAATAATTGTCGTTTCTTTTGCAGAACAGTTGAAATGCAGTCCTGAAACAAAAGAAAGCTTCTTCCGATTAGCTGATTTTCACTTGTGACCTTACGCAAAATGGTCCGTTTAACACTAAAATGAACTGGTAGTATTAAGCTTAACAGGTAATTTTAAGAATAGACATAATTGGGGAGACACTCAATATGTAAACAACAACATATAATGAACTTGTGAGGCTGATAATAGTTACTTGGGCCAGTACAATGATCATGCACTTGATTGAATTATGGAGACAATTTTTTGATTGAACTATGGAATTATTAGTTGAATGGGACATTTAATGGCCAGATCTCGATTAAGTTTTTATGTCTATATAGTTTGTTATGCCTTCTCTTAAAAAGAGAGAATGAATTTAGATATAACCTTTTTCACTTTGAATGCAACTTTAAACGAATTTGAATTTCAGAATTGGTTACAGATAATCCATGCACAATAATAAACTAGAATAAATCACGTTATTCCTGTAAACAGTGTAATTGTTATCTTTTTGCAATTTTGACACGGATCTGGGATTTTCCTGGTGAACCTTCCCGATGTCGTTCGCCAAAACTATGTTGACCACGTGCTTTGGATCGTTGTCTTGAGACCATCATGCGGCCAACCTTGTCAGCATTTGAGTCTGTAGTAATCCCTTTAAGCTGTCCTGTTCATCATACCAACGATCTTAACTTACGAAGCCACCCCAGACCAATTAATGCATCCCCATTCTATTACATTTCCACCCGCATGCTTTACAGTAGATAACAAGGATTCAATTCTTTATGTTCGGACGTCCAACATACTGGGATCATCAGATCTGAAGGGAGAAAACTTGGATTGGTCGTCCCATAATATTTTTGACTAGTCTTTTGAAGTCCACTATAATAATTCTTTTGCAAAGTAGATTTGGGCCTTCTGGTCTTGGAAAAAAAAACGTTTGGATCATGAATACAGAGGTTGATGCATTATGCACTCACGGTTTTGCATATTGTTTCCTGGGACACCGGTGAAAGCTAGAATCGAGACTTGATGGACTATAAATATAATGGCATGGGGGATGGCTCACAGTTTAAAATTTTCAACGACTAAATATGCCTCCGAAAATTGACGCTTGATGGGAAGGGTTCATATTTGGACTTTCCACGGCAGATTACTCGTATCATCGAAAAAAAGTGCAAGGAACTCGGTTGTGTAGTGACTGCAAGTGTTATCTGATATGCATAAAAGAGAGCACGAGCGGGACTAGGGGGTGCAGATAAGGAAGCTCGGAAGAAACACCCTACCCCTAAGCTCGCTACAGAGGTGGTGAAGAAGGTGAAGGATCACGTGCTAAAGGAAAACCCTGTAACATAGAGGGCAATAGCACGACATGTAGGAGTCTTCCAGGCAACAGTAAGTCGTATAATCTCCCAGAATTTCCAGTTTGTAAAGCGCCTGAAGCCAAGCCAAAAGTTCACAGGTTGCGTCCGTGTCATGTGGCCGAGAGAAAAACCTAGTGCAGGAAGCTCTAAAAACGTTATTTAGCAGGTGATAAATGGCGTTTTTTTGTTACTTTGGATGAAGCATGGGTCTTCCTGTGCGATAAGAACAAACTCGTGCAATATTTTATCGTCCTAAGTCGCCGGATACTGTCACAAAGGCAAGTTACAGATTCGAAAGGTTGAAAAAATACGTGAAAATTAATGCGGCATACTATCAGGCTAACATCTTAGAACCCACTTACCGCCAGAAAATACCAACTCTCTATGGTACAGATGTTAGACGTGTGTGGATCCACCAAAACAAAGCGTCCAGCCATACGGCTAAGTCAACGGTTGCCTACATGACCAGGATGGAGCAGGAAACCGGAATTCGCGCTATACCATTTACGGACATGCCGTCAAGTCACTCGATGCGTCGCCAGTGGATTTCAGCGGTTTTGGTGTTTTGAAACGGGGACTTGTGACAGGCGACCTCGAACCATGGATGGCTTATGGAAAGCAGTAAAGGAAGTATGGTCAGGAATACCCGACAGTATACTCTGCAATCAAGCCTACTACAGTGGAAACTCCGGTGCCGAGCTGTAGCGTAAAGACAAGGCTTTCAAATAGAGCATCTTCGACCATGGAAAAAAGGCCTCGTAGGATAGCCTCTTAAAATCTGTGAAATAATGATGAATCAACCTCTGTACGTGCATCAGCAAGCTGTCTTTTATTGGTGGAACAATGATAGTGACATTATAGGAAAGCACGTTTCAAGTCAACAGCATTTATCCTAGCGTTTGATTTGCTGATCCTAATACTGTAAGAGTTTTATCCTGTCGCACAGTTGTTGCCTTCTTTCTTTTACTGCCAGTTTTTCGAATGCATACTTTGTAGCGCTTCATTATCCTTCCTATAGATGACTTTTGCACACTAAACTGCTTAGGAAATAAATTAAGGAAAGTTCCTTGAAACAATGCATTCTGGAGATCCACAGACATGACCATTAAAACAACACCATAATATTTTAGGAAAAGCCATTCCATAAACATTTCATCCATTTCTGAGTTATGTAAATCTAACAAGGCTTTTGTGACCCCCCTTCCTTTTCTGATGTGACATAAAAGTTGAAGCAAGTGGTTGATGTATCATTAATAGTGCATTCAGTGCTGCCAACCATCAATTTGGGAAAAATATCTCTTTACTTTTTAAATTAATTTTATATTTGATGTGGTTAGTTTAGCTTGAGAGTGGATACTCTGGATTCTTTTATGATAGTAGGGAGGGACATTTGAGGACCCAAGCACTATAAATTTGAAAGGAAATCTACTGCAATACATAAGTTAGATGAAAATAATAAGAAAGTTGGCCAGGTCTTTATTTACAGATATAACCAGAAGAATATTTAGCTTATGAGTGATGGCCATCTGTGTAAAAAAGAAAAACTTACATTTCGATCTGCAACGATTAGTTTTTCAAATGGCAATGTTTTGAATCCCTACATTATACACTGAATGGCCAGCTTATTAGGAACACTCAGGACTATGCAAATCCGTTGGCATAGCAAATACTACATATCAGTTGGTCACGTGACAGTCGGTACCAATATAAAGCGAGAACACACCGTCAATTGCAAGTGGTTTCACCGTCAACATGGGATCTGAGCGACTTCGAGCGCGAGATGATAGTCGGTGCCCGGCGAGGTAAACTGAGTATATCCGAAACTGCACGTCTTCTAGGTTTTTCCCGAACAACCATTTCAAGTATTAATTTTTCTATCGAAAAATTAATACATCATGTTTGGAGGTCATCTCCAGTCTATATTTATTTATTTATTTAACCATTTCAAGGATGTAACAAGAATGGTTAAACAACCAAAAAGCAACCAGCCAGAGACAAGCTTGTGGTCGCAAACGACTTGTCGATCCAAGGAATGAGCGTAGGATGGGAATGTTTGTTCGTGTAAATAGAAATGTCACGACTCGTCAACTAACCGTGGAGTACCAACACAGGACCGCAGAATAACATCTCTGAATGCACTACACGCCGTACATTGGCAAGGATGGGCTACAACAGCCGACGTCCAGTCCGGTTACCGTTGATCTCCACCCAATACCGAAAAAACGTAACTAATTTCCCGTGATCACCTACACTGGACCGTCGACGACTGGAATAAGGTCTGCTGGACGGATGAATCCCGTTTCCTATTGCACTATGCAGATAGCCGAAGCTTATTGTACGTTTCCTATTGCACTTGATCCGCTGATACGTGTAAAACATCTACCTGAACATTGTTGCCGACCACGTTCATCCCTTCATGGTTACTGTGTTTTCCCCCATGGGTAGGATATTTCCAGCAGGACAATGCTCCTTGTCACAAGGCTCGTATCATCATGGAATGGTTCCGTGAGCACGATAATGATTTCGACTTACTCCTTTGGCCACCAGAGTTCCCGGATTTGAACCCAATAGAATATCTTTGTAATGTGCTGGAACGTGTTATTCGAGGCTAGGATCATCACCATCCAATAAGCATCAACTGTGAGCAGCTGGTGGATCCTCATGGACAAACATCACGGTACAATGCTTCCAGCGGCTAACTGAATCCATGCCACGGCGAATTCCTTAGCAGTTGAAAAGGACGTTAATACTAAACAAACCAAACTAAGACAACCGAACCAAACCAATTCCTGCTGTTATATTGTAGCTGCTAGGGGTGGTGCAACACAGTATTAGCGGGGTGTTCCTAATAAACTGGCCACTCAGTGTATAGTGTGAGTCAAAATCTCTACCCTCCTCCCTTCTATCTTGGATACAAATGTAGTTATGCAAATTCCAATAAAGGGAGTGAATAGGAAGTTGACGGTGCTTTTTCTCATTGTGGCACTTACAGTGTTGTCAACATGCAAATTAGGGCATATACAATTCGTATCTACTAAACTGTAGGAGATACACAAACGCAAACAGTTTATAAACTTGTTCAGCATGAAATAAGCAAAAAAAAACAAACAAACAAACAAACAGAAATTCAAAATCCCGATGAACGGGTCACCCAAAAACCTCATTGCAATCTCTGCAACGATAATACCTTGATTCCTGTCAAGACTGAGGCAGAGATGAGTGGCCTGTGGGGAAAGCAAGAGCGACACAGTCCAAAGATCCTGGGTTCAAGTCCCAGGAGTAACTAATGAGTTTTCCCCTGCTCAATACCATTTGCTAAGCATGCAAATTATTTCATTTAGTATTCATATCCTGTTCTGGAAAGTTCCACAAACACCATGAAGGCACCATTTTCCTGTGCAATTGGTATAAGAAGACATGTTGAAACTGAAACATGAACAGACCAAAACATGATGACACTATACTGCTCAGGAAATGATGAACATATTTTTCTGTTTTGGTGAGACAAGGAAAAACTATCATGCGACAGTTTGGTTGTATCAAGAAAGCTACCCTAACAAAATCCACCCAACCCCTCGTGTACAACGGTTTCTAAGTACAGGAACTGTCCATCAGTACCAGCGTCAAGTTCGACCAATGACACAGAGTGATGAGGAAACTACAGTAGCAGCCTTGCAGATAGTTGCTGCAAACCCTTTTCTCAAAGAACCGTCATCGGGATCCTGCATACACATCATTCACCCATATCACGTACGCAGTCACCAAGATCTATTGACGTGCAATTACATCAGTCGCATCACCTTCTGCAACTGGTTTCTTTGTCGTTTTGATGATAACCCCAACTTTGTTGACGAGGTGTTATGGTCAGATGAAGTCCAGTTTTCTCGGGATGGAGTTGTCAACTAGTACAATCTTCATTACTGGGCAGAAGAGAATCCTCGATGGCTGCGAGAAGCAACACATCAAGTGAACTGGAGGTTAAATGTGTGCCGTGGGATGTACAATGGTTCTATTGTGGGACCATACTTTTATGAAGGAACTCACAGCAGAACGCTACAGAGATGAGATTCTCAACTCTGTATTGTTGCTTTGCCACTAACCTTTTACCAGCGCATGTGGTATCAGCATGATGGAACACCAGCACATGACGGATTAATTGTTCGCGAAAGTTTGCAGAAGATGTTTCTGGATCGATGGATTGGTCGAGGAGGACCATTTTTTTGGCCACCACGCTCACCTGATCTGATGCCGCTTGACTTTTTTCTGAGGGCTACGTCATGGACAAAGTTTTTGCCATACCACCCACCTCACAATAGGATCTGCAACAAGGAATTCAGGAAGCATGCAGGGCAATAACACCAGTCACATTTGTAAATGCCAATCAGAATAATGTTATGATGCTGGTGGACGTCACATGGAAAACCTGGATTGACTGTAAAGATTTAATTTGTACACTTGACTGTTTGTAAGCAAGAAACAATACAAGAGCCGATTGTCCAATTGCAGAGATTGCAATAAAGTTTTTAGGTGATCCGTTCATCGGAATTTGAAATTTCTTATGTTTTGTTGCTTATTTGATGCAGTACAAATTTGTAATTGTTTTTCTTTTTTGAGTATCTCCTACTGTTTAGTAGATAAGATTTGCATATGTCCTAATTTGCATGCTGACAACACTAAGTGCCACCATGAGAAAGAGCACCCTCAACTTCCTATTTACTCCTTTTATTGTAATTTGCATAGGGGTACAGATTTGATTCACCCTGTATACTGTAGTTTCTTTGAAAATTATCGAAGGTAAATTTTCGCATGAACATACCTGCATGAAAGTTTATCCTCCAGCATTCGCTTTAACTGGCGACGTTTGCAGTTACGAATGTCTTCTATATTATCTGTACATACGATATTTGGTGCACCGCTTCTATCAGTCTAGATAAAAAAATAGAGATATTAGAAATTTTAGAATGAAATGACTGCCATTTTTGTTGTCACTGACAAATTTGCCTCCCTAAATTAAGAAATTTATTATGTTGACACAATTGTTCGACATAATGCATGATTCCTAAATTCACTGACAAGGAACCATGCGAGCCAATATGCAGAATTCTGTTTGTGCGCAGGCATACCTTGATGGCAAATGGGAAACAAAAGCGTTTACGGTGGTCACTAAAGAATTACGGTTATAGCAGTGTTATTAAGCACACGACCTTAAGTTTGCTGTGAAATTATTCGCACGAAATAATTTATAAGATGAGGTAAGCATCCAAGAATATTTATTTTATTTAAAATTATAAAGCACCGCGATACATACCCCCTCACCAACGCATATTGGTAATTGGTATTCGCGTCTGCTGACCCATTAGATCGCTCGACAGCCTTGTCCTCGTTTCACTCGCTAAATACATGACGTCAGCCCCGGAAGATTTATGAAGATTACCGAATTAATTAATAAAATAAAATAATAAATTAAGGAAATGTTATTAATCACTCTACTGTTCTTTTTATACAGGGTGGCAATTAGCTAATTTTAATAATCTGTTTTTAAAAAATAAGTTTGTTTAGAAAGTTCAAAATCCATTCAATTGTCCTCTGCTGCTCCTTCATATGAAGTAGTTTAATATGAAGTGGATTCGTGCATATTGTTGAATGGTGGATACTTGTATATTATTTGAGCTCACATTTTTTTCATTCAGTTTGAAAAAAACAAAATGTCGCGATTTCTTTTTTTGCAAGCATCAATAATAGCTTTAAGTGAATAGAATATTTCAATTCGATGTGAAGCTGTGACATACGGGTTTAGATGATTTCCTTGTGAATGGACAATTTATAATGACCACTTGACAATTTCATGCAAATTAACTATGGGCGTAACGAAGTGGTCGCTAGAGGGCAAGACTGGTATAAAGAAGAAAAGCGGTAGTAAAAATGATTTTTTTTGAATATGTGGGTTAACTACGCGATTTGACTATAGCCATTCAAGACCATGAACATCTTTTAATTCTCAGAATAAATAGGAAATTTTTCCTATAAAAGAATCTTTCTTACTTCCACAACTCTTAGTACAAAGGCACTGCCAGTGTATTTTGGTATTACTGCAGAATCACTTGAAAAATCCAAATCTTCACCAGGTTCTATTAAAAATATCTACAGAAAAATTAAATCCTAAAATTTAATCAAAATAATCTTATTACAAAAACAAAACAAAGTAATTGTCTAAGAGTAGAGTAGTTTTATCTTACCTTATGGTCATAATCCATACAATCTAAGAGGTTCGTGTAAACAAAATAATAAAAGAAATTGTAAAATGAATAAGGATGTAAACCTGTTAGAAAGAGAGAGAAACCTGTAATAGCTAGAATGATATTTTAATACGAACAACCAAATATAAAATACAGTCGAACCTCACTATAACGAAGTTATTGGGACCCAAGAGCTTCATTATAACGGAAAATTCATTATACAAGGTGTTTTTGAATTGAGTACAGATTTTTTGGGAGATGATAGAAAAGGTCCTTAGAAGTATTTTTTGTCATATGAACATGGGGTTCCGCAGCTCCGTTTACTTACAATACTGCATTGAACAATCAATTGACACCGGGACGCAGTGTGCGTTGGTAGGCCTAGATTATTTTATTCAGCATGTTAACAGTTTTCAGCATCGTTTTTCGTTGAATATTTGGGCTGGCATGATTCACAATGTCCTGATTGGGCCATATCTCCTACCATGTCGTTTTAACGGGCAAACATACCTTGGTTTCCTGAAGGAGGAGCTCCCTGGTCTTCTTGAAGATGTTCCACTAATGACCAGACATTTGATGTGGTTTCAACAGGACGGCGCACCTTCGCATTACACAAGAGCAGTTAGAGATTACCTAAATGAGACATATCCTGGTCGTTGGATTGGTCGTGGCGGACCAGTTGCTTGGCCACCGAGATCGCCAGATCTCACACCGATGGATTTTTTTATGAATAAGCATAAAATCAATGGTGTACTCCGAACTCGTAGATACCGAAGAAGAATTGGCGGCTCGTGTTGTCGCGGCAGCAGGTGACATCAGCGACCGTGCAAATCAACTGTTTCCACGTGTACATCAATCCATCATAAGGCGTTGCGAATTGTGCTATGAAGCAAATGGCGGTCATTTCGAACAATTACTGTAAAAGTCATACAGTAGATAGCTTGTGTTAATTGTTAAAAATAAAATAATCTAGGCCTACCAACACACACTGCGTCCCGGTGTCATTTGATTGTTCAATGCAGTATTGTAAGTAAACGGAGCTGCGGGGACCCCATGTTCATATGACAAAAAATACTTCTAAGGACCTCTTCTATCATCTCCCAAAAATCTGTACTCAATTCAAAAACCCCCTGTATAGAAACATGTTTAATACTCAAAATGTACACTTTTTAATTTTCTAATTAACAACATTAGAAATAAGCTAAACATGTACAGTCGGCTGCAAAAAGGTTTTTACCTGCCCCGTAGGGGTTGAGCTTACTGGATGTTGATCGGTTGCAAAATCAGGTACTCGTACTGAGAGTCAAGGCAGGTTAGAATACCTATCCCTTTTGAATGAAAATAGGGTAGCTGGTATACGCTTGGGATGTGCTCGTCGCATACTCCCTCCTGACAATAATAAGCGATAGCGCCTGGAATAGCGGAGTTAGAATCCGATATGGATAGACTTTTTTTTTGTTCATTATCGCGTTTTTGATTTCGTTTAAGTTTTAAACAGTGTATGTTGACGACACCATAAACATTTATAATTTTTTCATCCAAGTGTTGCAATTTGATCTGTTTACTTGAGAGTTTAAAAAACTTTTCATGTTATTGTCATGTCATGCTTTATTTTATATTTTAATAAAATATACACTAATTCATATCACCGTTACTTTTACAAAAATCCTCTTTTGTTCAAATCATTTAGGGCCAGTTCATTATCTACTTTTTCAGCAGAGACTTCTCAACTGAGTGTTCAGCAACAATACAGTGACATTGTTGTAACCAAGTGTTACTCATCTCAACAATACAAAGTCCATTGTTGGTGAAGACTCAGTTAAGATCACTCACTTGAGAAAGTAGATAATGAACTGGCCCTTAATATTTTCTACTATTAAAATCTGTATATATAAAACAGGAAATTCACTGACTGACTCACTGACTCATCATCGCACAGCAAAATCCACTGAAGCCACCAGCTCGAAACTCGATGAGGTCATAGGAGGGATAGCGAAGGGGCGTGCTAAGACATGGTTTTTCGAAATTCGGACCCCCTGCCCTCCCATGTGGGCAGAAAGGATTTGCACCTTCGGTCGCTTGGCTCCGCCCCCAATAAACGCAGATCTTCGAAATTTTACAGGAAGGTTTCTAGCTACCGTCCCAAAAAGTGGTTTCCCCGATTTTCGATATTCGTATTTAAAGGGTGCGAAAACTGGAAAGAATCGATTTTCGGGGGTGTTTCACAAAATTTCTGATATTTTGATCCAACTTCGCGGGGAATAAAGATAAAGCAAAGAAATTCGGAGGGAAGGCTCTCGGGGATATTTTAAAAAAAAAACAATTTCTGTTTTTTTCGATTTTCGCTTTCTGAAGGGGGCCAGGAGGGCTCGAAGATTGCCCCCCCCCCCCCACCGTTTTGTTTTTTTGCCGTCTAACTTCATAGCGGAAATACAGAGAGCTTCAAAATTGAGCACGAGGATGTAAAAGGCGTATATAAAATGGGAGCAGTCGTTGATTTTACAAAATCGATTATTAGGAGAGCAGAAATCCAAAAAAATCACAAAATAAGTCTAATTTTGACGTTCGCGTCCGGTCAAACCCAATCTATGGCAAATTCACGTACGACTTTAGACCAAGAATAGTTCGCATATATGTGTAAAAAATAAATTCTGTTTTTTTTTTCATATTTTACCCCTTTGCCTCCCTATGGCCCTCCGTAAAAATATGTGATTTCTCGCAGTTTTCCAATATTTTGTGAGTAAAAATAGGTCTGATTAATGGAATTTGGTAGGTGATGGCAATTAACAAGATCAACTGCCTGCTTAGTTTATTTTTTGATTATCTGGATCCAATTTTCCGGTATTTTATGTTTTCCGGATTTTAATCGGATTTTTTTTGGTTTTCATATTTCACAAAGTCGCATGTTGAAAGTTTAGGTTTTACATTGGTCATAAAATATGGATTTTGTTTGATTTAAAATTTATTCAAGTATCTAGGACTATTTTTCGATTTATCATGAAGTAGCTGATATACCCGGTGTTGCGCGGGCTTTTTTGTTTTTTGAAATTTTGCAATTTCTGAATGTGGATATACATTATTCTCCACCTTTTTTCTCGGGCACTGCGTCAAACTCACTCAGCTATAGAGAACATTCCAAAACGAGTGAAGTCGAGTAGAACTGCTGAAGGGCCGGTAGTTGGTTAGGCCATCCATTGGGAGCATTTTAAAAGAATTCTTTTTCACGTGCGGCCGAGCCTTGTCCTGAAACAAGATGGGACCTTTCCGATTCACTAATGTTGTTGAATGTAGTCGATTTGTTGAACGTATGAGTGGGCAGCTGGGCAATAATAGTTTCACCCTGTGATGAATGAGTCCAGTTGCAGACCACCAAACAGGCACCTTTTGTCCAATTTGGGCATGCACTTATCGGAATTTTTCATCTTTCCAATTTGCTTCATTTGGCGAACGACTTCCAAATGGTCTACCTTGAGCTCCTCGGTTTCGATTAATGTCTTCAATTCGTTGTCGTCAAACTTTAGATGGGCGCCTGGAATTTTTCAAACCATCTGCGCGTTGTACATTGAGAAGTTGTCCCGTCACCCAATGCTTTGAAGAAATTTCGACTTGCTTCAGCAGCATTATGGTCAAGTTTGAACTCATGCAATCAAATGATGCGTATCTATTGTGTAGTCAGCATATCTAAAATTGATCTAATTTTTCACAACGTAAGGTTTTTGAACAAGCTTTTAGCACTATCTTAAAAAAAAGAATTACAGCTTTAAAAGGATGTGTCACTTGGCTGTCTTAGTCGAGAAATAATTTGCATACGACTCACCTACATCTACAAAATGCAATCGGGCATTAATTTTGCACCAACCTAATATACTGAGTAGCCAAAAGTCACGGGAAAGGTTGTCCCATTTGAAGATGTGCCCTGTATGACTCCAGAATGTTGCGGCCAGATGCGGCATATGGCGCTAGTCTAGCCACGATAGCTGAGCAGTCTATTACAAACAAGGGTGTAGTGAACATGGCAACAAGATAAAGCGTACATGGGTGCAAACATTATACACTATTTTGGAGTAGTCCATATCGTCATATGCAGATAATAGCAATGTTCAATTTGCATTCTGCCTTACAATGGCCTTTAAGCGTATAATAAGAGAATTGTACTTACTATATTAACATTTTTATTTTTTATTAAACATTTCAAAGCTATACTTACCAATTGAAAATTTTCTACAGGTTCCAAATGGTGTTGATAAAGATTTAGCGAAGTTTATTTTTAACATAGATGAGCCAAAATTAGCCTTGAAGATTAATTAAAAATTAAAAGGTACTTGAATACGAAAAATAGACGAATTTTTTTACGAAATAAAAAAAGAATTAAATTAAAAGGAAAATACGAGTGGATATGAGTAAATAAAAAAAAATGCAACGCCATTTATTTTTTCACAAGTGAAGAAAACATTTTTTTCAAAAAACAACGCTTATGTCAAAATTAGGTACACATAGCGCCATCTCTAGAGCAAGCAAACAAACATAAGCCAATTCTATTTCATAGTAAAACCCCCCTTTGGGTTTTTTGTAGATTTTTTTAGATTCATGCATTGTCACCGACTTTACGTACGTGTACAAAATTTCAGCTAGATCGGACTAGAGGAAGGGGTTGAAATATTGATCACATGATTCCATCCCACAAACATGACCCAAACGGGGAAAGTTATACAAGCGTTGTAAAAAAGGAAATATAGTCGCTGTGTAAAAGCTAACATAGCCATAAAGAAAGCAGAGTACATGCACAGGCATTGCATAACAAGAATTGTTCTTTCGCACGCGCACTACGTGCTACCCACAGATTAAAACATACAAATGGGAAACTTACTATATCACAATGTTAATCGTTTTCGAGGCCTACGAGATAACAAGGCCTGGAAGCGGAAAAGTCATCTACCCATTGGGGTGCTAGCAACAATCCAATCTTCATTGTCTCCATCTTGAATGTTAACAATCAGCGTTTTTCCTTTTGTTGGACGACAACCTGTGGCAATATGGACGACGGAAGTTGACAGAAAATAACGTAGCATCGTAGTTATTACGTAAAGGAAACTTAGTCTAAACCAAGAGTACAGTTTAAACTTAGCGTCCTCAGACTACCACATCTTTGGTCCCATGAAGAGTTTGAGACTGACTAATGAACTCAAATCTGCCATGCGCCATTGGCTATATTCACAGCCGACGAGTTTTATGAGCTATATTCTGGCTATATTGGCTATATTCTGAAATGGTGCAGCGTTGGGATAAATGCCTAAATTGTCAAGGTGCCTATGTGAAAAAGTTGATTCAGCTCAACTCAGCTGTTTACCTGTATGCTTTGTATTTTCTTTGAAAAAATAAATGGCGTTAATTTCTGATATCCCCTCGTATAACAACTCTTAATAGGATTTAATAATCTGAGTGGCCAATTTATAATGACCGCCTGACAGTTTTCAGCAAATTAGTTATAGCGTTACACTGTTGTCGCTAGAGGGTGAGACTTGTATAAAGGATGATACTGGTATAAGTACTTACGATAGCCGTAGAAATGATTAATTTGTGTAAATAAGATATGGGTAAACATATGCGATCTGACAGACTTTGAACGTGGGATGATCATATAATCTCAGAGCCATAGAGCGAGTATCAGCAGAACTGTCTCATTTATGAAATCTTCAAGAGCGGTTGTTGTTAAAGTGTTTAAAGATTCGGCTGTTAGCCAAAAATCTAGGTCTCAAAGTGCAACTTGCATTCATCAATGGCTAGCAATTTCTCAGGAGGAATTGACAGTGTCCATAATTGTAAAAGATAACAGAAGGGCAACCGTGTAGCAATTTACAGCATCACATTCTAATGAAATGATTTCTGCAGCGCAATACATATCTAAATAGCGTTGTGCCCAAGATAATCCTATCATATTGATAGTTCTTTAAGAACCGAACGATGTTTTATGGTATTACTGGGGGAAATCAGTCTGTCTGTAACTCAGTCTTCTCGACGCGTATGAAACATTTTCAAAATCTTATTTCGCCCATAGATACACATTGGTAAAGAGGCACGAGCTTTAATTGAAGATACAAGCTAGAAATTTTCAATGCAAAGATACGGTATGAACAGAGAGTTGTTAGGGATCTACGGTAGCAAGTTACAGAGGGCCAGAAAAAGCACTCTTGTATGTTCAATCTGGTCAGTGTTGCCAGATCAGCGGATTTCCCGTTAAATTTAACGGAAAAAAAAATTTGCAGCGGAGAAACAGCGGGAAAAGTATTACAGCGGAAAAAATAGCGGTCAAAAATTTTTCCAAAGAACTTCCTACAATTTTTTTTTACATAATTTTTTCGTGATTGGTTGGACAATTAAACAGAGCAGTGATGACGTCATATCATCGTTTCTGCTCCTATGCTCTTATTGTTACGGATACAGTATCCAATCCGGTTTCGAAATTCGGCGCTGGGCTCCCATTGGTGCTTTATTTGTATGTCTTAGGTATATATAAGCCTGCGCGAAGTCTGTCGATTGTCTGTGTTTATTTTATGGAAGACCGTTTGGGCTGGTTAGGCTTCTTGACTACCTCACTGTATTTCATTTGGAATTTACAGGGTTCCAACATTCTGTATAGTCAGGGAAATGAAACGTGGTCAGGGAAAAAGGGCTTTTGTGTAAAATTCAGCGGAAAACAGCGGATTTTTTTCTGAAATCCAGCGGAGACGCCAGCAGAAAATCTGGCAACACTGAATCTGGTTGTCATGCATCGCAGTCTCCACTGCAAGAGGCTGGAACGCAGAACACCAAGATAAATGCGTAACCACTCCTGTTGGCACGCTTTTCAAAGACCCTTCACTGTTCGCGGTCGTCTCTTTGCGAGGGCCCGTTTAAGTAGGCCAAAGCCACAAAAATCCATAGATGATGCGTCCGGTGACTTGATGGGTATGTCGCTGAATGGAATGGAGCACATTCCAATATTTTCTTGCATTCGTGTAACCATATATTATTTACCTCTGTACTGTACAAATCGGGGATGTCATGGGTAACAAGTCAGGCTACCGAAACGCCCAGGACCAAAAGGATTTTAAAGAATTCGAGGATAAAAATGAAAGCACTTATTGTCTACGGAAGCCTTTCACTTGTTAGATGAGATTGCTAAGAAGCCTTTCACTTGAACCTCTGGTTGCAAAGGCAAAGCGTACTTCCAACGTAAATGTGTATTCAAAATGAACAAAAGTACGTAAGCGAACGGTTAAATGGAGAGGGTCTCAATTCTGCATATATTCGAATATATAAGCATGTAATTTGTAAACATTCCAACTTAATGAAATAAGCGTCAATTCTTGAAGAATACTGAGTAAGGGTCTATTATTTCTTCATTATCTATCGCTAAAACATTTCTATGTAAGCATGTAATGTTGAATGTACGAGCGATTAGTTACAAGCTCTTGACAACAATTTGCCTAACAGAAATTAGCTATTGATTAATTTGTAAGGCGTATGATTTTACACGTTATATCTTAACATTGAAAGCTTCTAATGGTAAAACAATGGTATCATTAAAATTTATACCACTGAACCAATTTCGGCAGTCATTAATTTCTCATTATATTCATCCAGGACACATCATTCTAGGTTGTTTGATATATTACATTGCATATCTTAGCACTGAAAGTTTTCAATATTACCATATTGAATCAATTTTGAATAGCATTAATTTTGTGATATAATACATCAAGACCCGTAATTCAAAGATGTTCGCTATATTACATGCTATATCGTAGCATTGAAGATTTTCAATGGAACGTAATGGTACCATTACAACACGTACCATTGGATCAATTCAGACGAGAATTGATTTTACGATATATTCATTCATGACACCTTATTAAGTAGCGGAAGAATGGAGCTACTTATTGTTTTCACGATGTCCGTCCGTCCGTCCCCTTCATAATTTCCGCATGTTTTGAGGTAGAAGGTTGAAATTTGGAATGTAGCTTATAAGGGCATGTGCACCTTCACTATTTAGTTTGGTTTTGATTGGCCCACTGGGGTCAGAGTTTCGGGGCGGAAATTAGAGGGGACCAAAAGATCTACGCGTATTTATGCATATAAAGGAATGAAAGTCGGTATGCAGGTTCATCTAAGCAAGATCAACATTACTGTAAAGTTTGGGTCAAATTGTCCCAATAGCGTCGGAGTTATGGGGGTGGCAATCACTTGGTCTTTAGAACTAAGGCAACAAATAGAGTGTCATGTATCATTCGATCGCAAATGATGAGAAAGGAAAGATAGGGTTCTTATATATTTTCTAAATACAAGGTTCGAGAAAATCAATTTTTGATTTTAAAAAATGGGGGGTTAAAAAGTGCAGATGAAGGAATAAAAAAATAGATGAACTCAGGGCTTCCTCTACTTTCCTCGGGAGGCTTAAGTTCTTGTTACAAGTTGTTTAATACTTTACATGCCTTACCAGAGCATTGAAAATTTTCAATCGAATGTAATGGTAGCATTACCAGTATCGGCCTCGGTGGCTCAGTGGTAGCCTCTGATATGCCCGAGTACGCGGGTTCAATCCTGGCCGAGGACGACGAGGATTTTTCAGGGCGAAATCCTGAGATCACGCACTTCCTTCGGGAGGGAAGTAAAGCCGTTGTTCCCGTGTAGTCGTTTGTCGTCTGCACGTTAAAGAACCCTTGCGAGGCAAAATTTGTGGCCCCTATAACGCCGTCCTGAAATGACCATAGCATTTGAAAAGGACGTTAATACCAAACAAAACAAAACAAACCAAAGCAAAGCATTACCACTGAACCCGTTTTGACTAGCATTAATTTTAGGTTATATTCATTCACGACACGTCATTACAAGTGGTTTGATATATTACATGCTGTATCTTAACGTTGAAAGTTTCCAGTTGTACCATGATGGTACTATTACAACACGTACCATTGAACCAATTTTGACTAGCGTTAATTTTAGGTTATATTTATTCATGACACCTCATTATAAGTTGTTTAATATGTTATATTCCATCTTAGCATTGATAGTTCCATTGGTATCATAGTGGTTGAATTTTTTGACAATTACAATACTTTAACTAATAATAAAGAACTGGATCCACAATTATCAAATCTTACACAAGTGAAAACTGCTATTCATCAAGCGCTTGGTCTCTGATTCCACAAACCACTTTTCAACAGCTCGTGGAGTTCATCCCAAGAAGAATCGATGAAGTATTAAAAGCAAAAGGTGGCCAACGAACAACTGAAGAGATAGTAATAATAAATTGGTTACTCAATCTAGAATTACTTTGTAAACAAAATGCGAGGGGCCAGATACTGTGGATGGACATCAAGTTAAGGAGAACTGGGAAACCACTAATCCACATAACGATTCGTTATGTGGATTAGTGGTTTCCCAGTTCTCCTTAATTAGAATTACTTTCTTATAGAAGAAGCCATAAATCTTACCACCATTTTATTAGCTTGTTGAATTTCAATAAACTCTGTCATGCCCCAAATTGTTGATATATTCATATTCTTTAGATGAAGCAAGTCAAATAGCTTGACATCACAAGCACTCCTCATTTTCTTTTTCTTCTTATACTGATTAATTTTCGTTACTAACTTCCTTGAATGTCCGCACATCACTATGTCTGGAAATTCCATGCTTTGATTTTCCTTCAACTCGACAACAACAGCTTGTTGATAACTAAAATAATATCTGATTTGCATTCCTATCAAGGACAAACATATCAGCCATAGAATTATTATACTGTTCATTATAAGTGATCTGGGTCTCTTCTGAGGTTCTTTATGCGCGATGGAAATTTTGTTTAATTCCTGAAGGATGATCTTATCGAATGAATGAAGAGGCTTTTTAAAAATCACCTTTTTCAATAATGTTGTCAACACAATTACTGAGTCTAAGAAGGATAGCAAACATAGACCTGTGCATAGACCCATGTTGCCTCCTAAGTCACATAGAAGTGAAACGAATTCATAAGAGAATCTTTCTACAATTCTTACAATATACTTAGATTTAACATAACATTCGAATATATATTCGTCAGGAGGCGCTTTACTTATAATCACCGAACCTCCATAAAATACAAATGTACATCGCTGTATGCAATTGCATTTTATCTTTGGATTAAACTGGATTATTATTTTGACTGCGTTGGCATAATAAATTTTAGTATTTGATGATAACGGACAAAAAGGTAAATCCTCAACTTGTTTGAAATATGGGAACCTGCAAAAAATAAATCACAGGGTGTAGAGGAAATTCTTAAAACAGTCGAATAGTTTGAGAACAAAAGGTGCTAGAATCATAAAAGTCAGATCTAGCTAAAGGAAAGTTTCCCTAAGCGATTGAATAAAAGTATTCCCAGTGCTCATAGAGTAAGCGCTGAGAAATTAAGAAAACTAAGTTTTAAAAAACATTCGAATAATACATTCAAAATAGGTTTAAATGGAATTTTATCTTACTTGCATGGCATTGCATTTCGTAATTCATTGAAAATACAGTTGTTGACGCACTCTAGATACTTCTCTGACGTGTCACAAGGGCGTCTAGTCAAATTTACATATTGATACTGAAAGAAAAGAATGATTTTATCGCTATAAAATGAGCACATGTTCGTGTTACAGCAGCGAGACATCAGCCAGGGATACCTAGATTATTTATTTATTTATTCAACCACAGCTTACGCCAAGAAAAGTCGAAAAAGATAAGTAAGATACAGTAAAATGTATACAATTTAAAATATAAAAGAAATTTAAAATACAAGAAGTACAAATTAAAATAAATCAATGTTAGTTGCCCTTTTATTGTACGGATTTTTAATTCTGTAGAATGGTGACCGTTGGGATATTTGTTTACAAAGTGTCGGCGGACGAAACATCCGGTGTTGGTGACGATTTCTTCTATCCGGAACACTGAAATAAAGTTCGCTAAGCAGATTTGGAGCATTCAGCTTTCCATTAACGAGGGCCTTGAGGAACTTTATAAGTAGGATACTTTTGGTTGAGGAACTTTATAAAACGGTTTTGTATTCTGTCTAACACAACAGATCTAAACTCTGGAATACCGTTCCAAATCACAGAGGCATAGTCAAGGTGTGAAAGAACAAACCATCTGTATAATTTCATGAAGGTTCTTAAAGCAAATCCCATTACGCGGTATGCAGCCGAGTGCTCTCCTTGCTTTCTTTGCGATGTAATCCACATGATGGCTAAAGTTCAGATGGTCATCAAAAACCACTTTCTTTTTGTGTTGATTGGAGGGAGAGTTGGTGTGAACTGAAGCGCTAGTAAATTCAATTGGTCGGAATCTGCGAGTGAACCTAAGCACAGCACTTTTTGAGGGGTTGATTGACATGCCGTTAGTTGAACACCAAGAGTCAATGTTATTGAGAGTGGTGCTAAGTTAGAGGATTTCCCCCTAAATTTAGGGGGGGAAATGTCTTTGCAGGGGAAAATTTAGACGGTAAATATTTTAGGGGATTTTTGGGGAGATATATTTTTTTATTTAGGGGTACTTTTTTCATTTAAAATTTCGGGCGATTACTATTAGTTGGGGATAATAAAAAAATTAAAATAGTTTATGAATTTCATAGAATATCTAATCATTAGAAGAATTGGCTCTTATAGACGGAAAACTTTTAACTGGAGTCGACTGTAGCCCAATAAGATAAACCTAATTTAAAACATTATATCGCCTGAAAAGCAAACGCTAAAAAAAAGTTGACCTGTGCATGTGTTGTCATTGGCTGTAATAATCGTATTGTTTCGTCATTGGCTATAATTTGTATAACAAGCAAAGTTTTTGCATAAAAGCTACAATTATTGGCTATTGAAAAGTACTCCACTCATAGTATCCCGACTTGTGAACAACTGAAAAACTGGGATAAACTTTGTTCTTCTTCATCAAGTAGTAAATTTCCTATACATTTATTATTTTTACTTAAGTTAGCTTATTACTAAGGCTCGGATTTTGTTGGTATCATATTGAGTCGCTTATTTGTGGCCTCTTTCTTATTTGAAAATATAGGGGATTTTTTTTAATAAATAGGGAGTTTTTAGGGGATTTTGTATCTAATCTAGGGGGCAATTTCTGTTTCGACTTGACAGTACTGGTTATTGAGGTCACACTGGAGGGCTACGGCATCATCCTCGCTGACAATATTCTTAAAAATTTTTAGATCATCAGTGTACAACAAAATGGAAGAGTACTGTATGGTATTTGGTAAGTCGGACATAAACATAGAAAACAAAAGAGGTCCAAGCGCGTCTGCACTTAACGCCAAGGGTAGGGTAGAAGGACTGAGATTGTATGCCGCTCATTTCAACCACACAAGAACATCGATGTAAAAATGAACTGATAATCTCAAGTGTATGACCAGCAATGCCAAGAGAAAAGAGCTTTCTTAGTAGGGTTATATGAGGCACAGAGTCGAACGCCTTTGCAAAGTCAATATAGACGCAATCGGTCTGAGCCCGTTTCTCAATTGAATCAAAGGCATGAGAAGCAAAGCTAATTAAATTTGTGGAAGTGGAGCGATCCTTGAGGAAGCCATGTTGTGTAATTGGTATGAGAGGCTCTAAATGATGAGAACCACAGTGGTGGATGATATTGTCAAAAAGCTTAGCAATGCTATTGATTATTGAAATGGGCCTAAAGTTTGAAGGAATATCCATTCTACCAGATTTATGTATATGTATAATCCTCGTCTGCTTCCAAATAGCGGGATATGATCCTAAGCGCAGGCATAGATTGAACAGATTGAACATTTTTGAACATTTTCACGGATAACCTGCATTGTTAAAACACTTGAAATAATCTTTATAAATATGAAAACTGAATTGTAAATTCCTAAACAATTAAATAAACGTAAAAAGAGAAACTAAACGAATAAAATTGAAGAAAATGGGAAGAAAACACCAGGAGGCCTCAAAAATTGTCAAACCATGAAAGGCCCAGAATTATAAGAACCGTTTCGAAGTCTGGATGCTCTGCAACGGTTCCCCAAGGCCGAGTTCCCCAACTACTGGATCTGCTAGATCCTAGTTTTCGGACTCGCTATTCGTCAATCCACAATCCGATTCTCGTCCCTACCATGAAGGGACTCTTTTCTGGATGACTTAAAGAGGCTCATCTGGCTTCTTTCCTACTTCAGTGTACCTCATTTGGTTTACTATTTGGGCGAGCGTGTAAAGTGAGCTAAAGACTCCTGGACCACTCGTACTAGTTTTTCACTACACTGATCGATTGTCGATTGTCCTGGATGCTCTGCAACAAAGTGCCCTTGCTTTCACACATTTGGATGTGAGTGCACGAACTGTGCAACGTTTGTTAAAATCAACTCCACTTTTACAATGGAAGAAGATTTCAACAAACCACCACTGAAGCCCAAACATGTAGAAGCAAGAAGACAGTTTGCTGTAAACAACATGGGAAGAAATTGTAATTCTGTCATATTTGGTGACGAAAAAAAATTTAACTTGGATGGCCCTGACGGGCTCAAATACTACTGGCATGATCTAAGAAAGGAGCCCCAAAATCTCTTCAGTCGTCAGTTTGGTGGTGGCTCTGTTATGATCTGGGCAGCATTTTCTGCAAGCCGTTAGACCACCCTTTCAATCCTGAAAGGAAACAAAATGCCACCAGATATGTGGAAACTCTAATGGAACATTTGCTGCAAGTGGCACTACTTATTGCTGGATCAAATTGGGTATTTCAACAAGACAATGCAAGCATCCATACTGCTCGTGAGACCAAACATTTTTTACTGAATGGGAAATTGAAGTGATGGAATAGCCGGCAAAAAGTCCTATGCTATTGTTTTAAGCATTGTTGGCGCTGGCTTGAAGCACACGCCGCAACTGAAAAGTCACCTGACCATTGTTGTCTGAACAACACTTATATTTAATTTTTTACTACACGTACTATATTCGACAATGAAATTTAGCCAGTCAGCAGGGGCAGCGTATGCTAGATTATCGAGTGCTCGCTCATTGTTGAGCGGGCAACACGGGGTAGGCTTAGCTTCTAATCTGTTAGAGCAGTTGAGTTCATTGTTCGATGTTCGGGACCGACGTTGGTGGGAGACCGAACTTAACAATTAAGTTGAGGTAAGCAGCTTCAATACGGGGTTCGCACTAGGCTTTTCCTCAAAGCATATGAGGAAGGGTTCAGTTTTTTCGATGCATTTAATGCTACGACTATGCCTATTTTCAGCCATTATACAATAAAATATAGACACGTTATTCTTTTCGTTAATAAGACTAGAATAATTTTAAACGAGACAGTCTTACACTGCACAATCAATTTAATGTTATTTCCGTAAAATGAATTACCGAAAGAACGAGTAAAAGAAAGTTACAGTGTGTATAAATTTGTTTTAATAACGAAATCGAAAATTAAAAGCTGAAGTTGAAGGAAAAATATAATTCCTCTAGTTTTGGGTGTTTTCTATTTAACTTGGAGGTTCGCACCCAAAGGAACAGAATTTGCCTTCGACTTGCAGAGTTAATTGAAGAAATTAACTTTGGAGTAATAAAAGTTCTACCGTACTTTGACTATATAATTTTTTATGATTAATGTCATAAAAAAACTGTTCAGTGGAATTTATCATCATTAATTACAAAACGCAAATGAGCAATGGTCGTTTCATGTAAAATAAAATTATTTAACAACATTATACAATAGATATAATAACCTTAAATGTAAGATAATAACTGAAGAAACACTCCAATATTTCGAAAGATAAATTGAAAAGGGAAGGAAAAATTCCACGACCCGGATTCGAACCGGGGACCATGCCTATCGCTGGCACTGCTCTAACCAACTGAGCTACCGCGGATATGAACAGCTTTGCTGTTACAAGCTATCCAAATAAACTTCATTGAAGCCACAACGCAGTAACTGCCGATTGAGTTACTGCGTTGTGGCTTCAATGAAGTTTATTTGGATAGCTTGTAACAGCAAAGCTGTTCATATCCGCGGTAGCTCAGTTGGTTAGAGCAGTGCCAGCGATAGGCATGGTCCCCGGTTCGAATCCGGGTCGTGGAATTTTTCCTTCCCATTTCAATTTATCTTCCATAATAACCTTAGTTATTTAACCATAGCTATTTTGTTTTATTTTTCGTTTATGAAATCAATCACGTATTCAACAAATAATTTTTGTTAAATGTGCATAAATATTTATGGATAATAAATATTTAAGTATTGTACTGTGAGAGTGAATATTAATCAGAGAGGTTTATTAACTTCTGTTTTCTTTTTTTCCTATTTTACCATTATTTCATACGGAAAGATGGTTGACAGATGTTTGGTTTAAGTCAAAACAGCCAACATCGTTTTTTAATGGCTATGCTTTTTAAATAGTAAAAAGATTACTATTTCGTTCAACATGTTTGTTAAATTCTATTTACTGCTTCTCGTCCTGAAAACTTTAGTAAGCGAGTGTTCAAGCCTCTAGTATATGTCCGCCTAGGCCTCTACTAAACCACTGCCGATTACCACTATCCGACAATAAAAATTAACCAGCAAATTATTGGATGCATTTGTACTGGATTCCTCCTCCTGAATGAATTGACTCAACTTACTGAAGCTTTCTATCTATCTAGTACAGAGGGTAGATTATCGCAAGCGATAATCTGCGGCACCTACTCCTACGAGGGAGTTTTGCGCCATCCCATATATAAACGACTGCTACGAGATGACAGTAGCAGCCGGGACCGACGGCTTAACGTGCCCTCCGAAGCACGGGGGGTTTCATGATGGAAGAGCTGCTGGGGATAAACGAACCAGAGGCTGTCACCAACCGCTGGAGAACCAGCTATGGTCAATCGGCAAATGGGTCAGACCAAAGTCCCCCAACAGCCGCGCCCCAAATAGCTGTCCCGCCAGCGGTGGCCCTCAAGCCCTTGCTATCACCCAACCAGCAGCTGGCCGCGCCTGAAGTTGCTGAACTCCATCGATTGGCAAGCCAACCGACGAGACAACCAGGCCACTCGTTGCTTTAGATGCGTGCTCGTTCATTGTTACTGTGAGACAGAAAAAGCTAACGCAAAATGCGCTTTACAGTGAAGCTTGATCATTCCCCTGGCTGAATTTCATTGTCGGATATAGTACATATGAGGCGTTGAGCGCAATAGTGGCCCAACCAACAATAATGTTGAAAAAGAGTAACATGTGGAAATAACTTGCTGATAGATTGCTTTTTACAGTGCCATTGTGGCCCATCCATAGTTTGGTGTGCGAAATTCCATTTTGCATACATTTAGTTCGCTAAATTCCATTTTGCATACATAATAGGGAAGAATTCTGTGGATTTTCTCAGAACATATTTTTTTTTCGGCTTGGGCCACTTTTGCGCTCAACGCCTCATATCTCATTAATCAATAACAAACTGTATATAAAGGAGAACACGTGAGTTCATCACACGAAACAATTTGAATGTGCGAGCTTTGCAAAAATATGAATTGAATTTGAAACTAATTACCGCGCAAACTGCGCGGGAATAAAATCCTGTTATAATTTATAAAAGTTTTGTCACATCTGTTTTTAAGTTAATTTTAAGTTTGTTTGTTTATTTTAAAAGTAATTAATATTAAAACATCAACAAGTTGTTTATGATTTTATTCATAATAATGGAAATTATATAAAAAATTCGTTAAAATTGAACAATTAGTTATTTTATTACAGACAAAACAAGAGATTCCACAAAGTTTTGTCGTACACTGTATGCCTATAATTTCGTTACGGTGAGACGGAGCAACTATCACTATCTGGTTCCAAAATAGCGTTTGTAGCGAATGCTGCTAATATTTTATACCATATGAAAATGTACAAAAACTGATATCTGTAAAATGACAACGCCATCTGTTGATTAAAAACTGAACAATTATAGCATTAATTTTTTGTTTCCTGGAAAGAAAATCCGACTTCAATTCAATCGTTTCTGTGCAAACAGAATCTTTTTATTTGCATTCGTGTGCGAATTATTGAGTTTCAAAGTTTTCTCCAGATGCAACAGATATATCACAAAAACTTTAATATTGAATGAAACAATTTTTATATACTCGGCATCGTGTTAAATCCCATTCCTTTAGTACGTTATTTAATTTTTCCATAAAAATAATATTTCGTAAGTGATAAAAAAATTCGGAATAGGAAACTTTTCAGTTAACTTTTAAACAGAAGCAAAATAAGTATGACTTCTCAGAATTAAATACTTCTAAAGTTTTACTGCTTACCAATTTTTTATTCAGCAAATATTCGAATTGATGCCCTGGAAATTGTACATATAGACGCCTATCGAATGCGCTATCCATCTTCTCAGAAAAGCCAACCTTTAAGAATTAGAAAATCAAAATTTTGACCAGAAATTTAGTAAAATTACAATAAAAGTAAACTTTGGTAAACAGTCTTGAATAAATATCAAATTACATACAGGGTGTCCCGAAAATGAGTGACGATTTGAAAAATCAATTAACGAAATATGGAAGGCAATAGAAATGTACGGCTTGCTGCGTTCTGCTTAGGAAAACAGGGAATTTATTCGCACAAAATTTTCAAAGTTAGTTACAAAGTTCGTCAACAGATGGTGCTGCTGATGGGGGAAACTATAAAACAATGTTTTCAAACTAACCACCATTTAGCTGCAAAGTATATACAAGTATGGACAACTGACGTCAATTTTGGCCTTTTCGTAGGTTCACTCACTGTAGACCGCTTATTAAAATTCGAAAATCACTCATTTTTTTTGTAATTTATGTATGCTTAAGATGAGCGTTAAATTGCATAAAAAATGAGTGATTTTCGCGAATTTTAATAAGCAGTTGAGCCTACAAAAAGGCCAAAAAATGGCGAAAATGGCTTCGGTTACCCATACATGTATATATAGAGCTTTATTTGCAGCAACAATGTGGCGCAGTCTGAGCCAAAATTCGCAGTCTGACCATTCGTAGCAACAATGTGGCGCAGTCTGACCATTCGCGCGAACATTTCAGGTGGAATGGTCTGATATGCAACTGATCTGACTGAACAGAATGCGTAGTAAAGCACTGTATAAAGAGCACTGTATATACCATGGTCTTTAGATATTATGGAGTCATTCAACTCCCGCCATTTTCCATTGTTTCGAGAAGCTAGGGAATTCAGATCACGCTAGGAGCCGCATAGTCAAAATGGACTTTTTGCGATATGTGTGGCACCTAGCGTGATCTGAATTTCCTAACTTGTAAAGTTATTTTATTTATTTACTTGATGCCCAAAATTAATAGTGAATTAAAATAGTAATGCATTCCATAGTTGGATTAGCAGTTATTTCTTTAAGATTATGTAGAATACATTAATTTCTGCGGTATTATGCCATTAATTCCGGCTGCATTGAAAATGAAAATGAAACAGTGCTTTAATGCGTAGTAGAGTCCCTGTAAGTAAAGCGAGTAATGACACTCCATTCTTTCCTATGGAAAGCGAATTCAGCCAATTAAAGCCGTTTATTAAATCACGTGACAACCCACAAAATGGATGCTCTTAGTATTTACAGGTATTCACGAACGTCGTAAAGAATGATTTTTTATGATCTTAAAACGGTAAAAACTGTGATATTAAAAATATCAGATTTCTCACATCATTTATCACTTTACAAGTTCTTATTTTTAGTTGAATTGAATTTTTAAAATAAATTTGTAATAAAATATTTAACAAGCCGGCTTGATGGCCAAGAGCGTTAAGGCGCGGGTTCGAATCCAGCCGAGGGCAAGGATGTTTTTGTTTTTCCCTTTTCATTATCATCCTTTCATCATTTTCATCCATACTCTGGAACTAACAATTCCAATTTCAAATTTAATCAGGTATATACAGATTCTTCCCCTTCAAATTTCAATTAACACAGTTTTAAATTACGTGCTCTCTAGACAGCCAAAATCGAATAAGAAGAAAATATTTAACAGAAGTGCAAATTTAACAATTTGCAATAGCTATTGCTTTCAGAAATTAAATAAATACAGCCTAAGCATTTGTATGGAATTATTGATTATGTAACTGAGCAAAGTGATGTTCAAAAAAGAGCAGTTTTTCTCATGGAATTTTTCGGAGGAAATCCATCTCACACTTAAATAAAATATTTTTTAACAATTTTCATTTGGTAATGAATTTCCATACATCTCTAGAAACAGAATTATTTTCCCTCGTAATTACAAAAATTCAATCAAACTTGCAGTCTTTTCCATAGGATAACATTATACATGGCTGCCATATACACCCAAAATGGCGGCGTGTCATTACTCGTTTTACTTACAGGAACTCTAATGCGTAGAGAATAGCAGCGCCATCTGTTAATGAAGGTTGCAACTAATTTTGAAACGTGATGCGAAGCTTCCGAGATTATAATCTCGGAAGCCTCACGTGGTGCGAATAAATTTTCTGGTTTCCTAAGCAGAACGTAGCAAACCGTACATTTCTATCGCCTTCCATTTTTCGTAAATTGATTTTTTAAATCGGCGCTCTTTTTTGGGACACACGGTGTACGATTGGTTTTCTCAGTACCCCAATATTGGTGTACAGGGTGCTCATAATTAAAGTTCCCGTACTGTGATCTATTTTTCTCGAATTTATGCAGATTTTCAGCATATCTTATTGAGAGTAAAATGTGCAATAAAAAATAGTTCACTATTTATTTATTTATTTTAATAAATGTTACAGAAATACATTGTGGTGCCCAATGAGGCCTGAATGGTTAAATAACCTCAAGGGCACCCAAAATATTACCAAATTGAATCAGAACAATAAATTAGTAAAATAAACAAATCGACTCAGGACATTTGAGTCTTGTTGAAAAATGGACGCGTAGCGTCCGAAATACGTATCCAGGCGTAATAAATATTTTGTTGTGGAAAAGCGGTTTTGGCTCATTGTGTTACCATCAATGCAAGACAAAGTTTTTGCAACAATAATTATCAACAATGGTATCAACACGCAATTCACAAACACTCTGCACGGACCAACAATATACACTGAGTGGCCACTTTATTATGACCACCCCCTGTTGGGCCAACTTTCGCTGTTATTACTGCTTGCATTCTTCGGGGAATGGATTCTATGAGATGTTTTTAGGTTGTAGGAGGAATTTGAGACCAACTCTGAAGAACTGCACCTTCCCTTTCCTGCAGATTTGATGGTGCTAGATCCCGCTGCCTGATGGCCCGTTCTATCTCATCGCATAAATTCTCACCAACGAAGCAAGGTAAACTCTCCGGCAAGTTCTTCGAACCATCTGAGGACGATGCCAGCCTTATGACAAGGAGCATTGTCCTGCCGGAAGTATCCATCCCCGTCAGAGTACACCATTAACATAACGGGATGTACTTGATATGCGACAATACTTAAATAATCTTGGGCATGCACACGTCCGTGCAGAGGAATCAAAGGACCCCAACAATGACAAGAAAAACCCCCCAAACCATAATATTGCCGCCACCAGCTTGAAGTGTTGTGGCGATGCAGGTGGGGTCCATGCTTTCGTGTTGTTTTCTCCATGTTCTAACCTTGCCATCTGCATGATGCATTTGAAATTGTGACTCATCGGACCACATGACCCTTTTCCAGTCCTCTACTATCCAATCCTTGTGCTCTTTGGCGAACTGGAGAACGTTTGCTCTTTTTCAAGGCTGACAGTAGAGGCTTTCGAACTGGTCGTCGGCTTCCATAGCCTAAACGGTGTAATGAGCGGCGAAGAGTTCGTTCAGAGGCGGTCACAGTTTGTCCTTGATTAATATTTGCCGCTATTTGACGCACTGTTGCTCTTCTGTCGCCCTGGACATCTCTAGCTAATCTCCTTTCAGCTCGAGCATTGAGGAGCCTGTGACGACCACATGCTTGACGTTGAGAGCCGGTTTTTTTGCTTGATAGTCCACTCTCTGTAAACATTAATAACTGCTGCTCTTGAACACTTCACAAGTTGAGCTGTTTTGCTGATACTGGTTCCGACACTGCGCGCGCCGACGATCATCACGCGTTCAAACTCAGTTAAATCACGTTTTTTGCCCATACCGTCGCAAAAACACAGTGCAACTGATGGTTCACCTCACCTGCATTCCCTTTTTATAGCTATCTTGCCCCCTAGCGGTAGTGCTATGACGCAATAGCTCATTTGCCTAAAACTGTCAGGTGGTCATAATAATTTGGCCACTCAGTCTATATCTTATGACCAACAATGCAAATAAAAGTTTGTGCAACAATAAATATCAACAATGTTGTCAAAACGCAATGCACCAACATTATGCAAGGATCAACAATATATGTCTTATGACCAATAATTCAAGGCAAAGTTTGTGCAATATAGAATTCAATGCATAGAATTCCTGTTATTCAGGCTTTTCTTAGAAAAGAGAATTCTTAGTACTTAACAATTTCTTGAAAATCTTTAAAAATGATCATTAACTGGAGATAATAAGTTAGCAGACTATTGAGAAAGAGTGAAAGACGATTGAGGAAGCACTCCTATAGCTCCGTGCTATATTGAGCAAATGGTAAGCAAATGGTAAGCAAATAGAAGAATCGGCGACCGCTAGACAACACAAAGACCGCTAGAATGGCCAATTTTTGCTTCAAGACATCGAAAGAAGAAAGGAAATTGCAACAACATCAAATGTACATCTAAAGTAAGATTACGTGAGTAAAAAATTATTTAGACTAGCAGTGGCATCCTTGGAGAGGTCCATCCATTGTGAGCCTTTAAAAAAAATTTTTTCGGTATATCACCTAGAATGGATTTTTTCAGTGAAGAGGTAAATTCCCGTCTTTCGGATTTTTCTTAGAATGGATAGTCCCTTCGCTCTATATTGTAGTGATTGAGTTTTTATTTAACCAATTTGGAGGTTTAATTTAGCTTTTTGAGTTTGTTCTATTTACCTACAAGCGTAATTATCCCGGGCAACGCTGGGTCCTCTGCTAGTTATTAAATAGTAATCTTTTACGTCCCAGAGCAAAACAAGAATGTGAATATATTGAAAAGAAAAATAAAATATGAGAAAAATTCAATACAATTTTTTTTAATTTTTTTACTAACAAGGGAACCCCACATAGCCTTTTTTTGCGCGCAAGCACACCGTGGAAGCGATAGCGTTGCGCGGCAGTGAAGCGCCCCGGAAGTGCGCAGAGTTCAACAAACTTGGCGGTAAGAAGGAAAAGCAAACTTGTTAGCAGCGGTCGCCAAAGAATTGCAGTTAGAGCACTGTTATTAAGCATAAAACCTTAATTTTTTTGTACAGTTATTCGACTGGATATAATTTTTAAGATGAGGTAAGCATCCATGAATACTATTTTTATTTAAAATTATAATATACCGCGATACATACCCCCTCACCAACGCAACGTATTACTCGATGTTGCAGATGAAGCCTGCCTCGTGTTTGATTACCAAATTAGTTAATAAATTGAAATAATAAATTAAGAAAATGGTTATTAATTACCACACACATTTTTTACTGGAAGGCAATTAGCTAATTGTAATAATCTATTTTTAAAAACTAAGTTTGTTTAGAAACTTGAGAAGCCATTCAATTGTCGTCTGCTGCTGTCTATTTCATCTGAAGTGGATTCGTGCTTATTGCTGTGAGTAGTGGAAGAAAGAAGTTCCGTTAAGCGCATTAATACACATATACCGCTTTAACAATGCAGTTCTTGTATGAATATGTGTGCTCAAATTTTTTCGTTTTCGCGGTTTATTTTGAAAGAAACAAAATTTCGCACTCTCGTATTTTGCAAGCATCTATTGTAGCTTCAATTGAGTAGCATATTTCAGTTTGGTGGAAAACTGTGACATACATGTTCGAGGGATTCCCTTGTAAGTATCGAATATCATAGTATCGAGTATTGATACCTATGAGTATCGAATAATATCCGGGTATCGCCTATCGCTAGTATAGATTACACTTACAATAATCGTATTATACGGTACACGTAACCTGTGATCTGTGTCAATGAAAACGTAATTTGTGATATGCATATTGACGTAATAGTACGTGACGTGATTCTTATGATATCTGTTGTGTGGCTTGCTTTCTGATTGGCTAGCTGGTAATACACTTGTATCAAAGTTGGAGTAGAACATCTGAATAAACGTAATCTGTGCCTTTGTATTCTCATGATTATCCAATTAAAAAAACAACAAAATAATACATGGTCTTTCTAAAGTCGAATAGCTGACATCGCTCATAATATACAGGGTGTTTTTGAATTGAGTACAGATTTTTTGGGAGAAGATAGAAGAGGTCCTTAGAAGTATTTTTTGTCATATGAACATGGGGTCCCCGCAGCTCCGTTTACTTACAATACTGCAATCAAATGACACCGGGACGCCGTGTGCGTTGGTAGGCCTAGATTATTTTATTTTTAGCAATTAACACAAGCAATCTACTGTAATAACACAAGAGCAGTTAGAGATTACCTAAATGAGACATATCCTGGTCGTTGGATTGGTCGTGGTGGACCAGTAACCAGATTATCATGCGATTAAAAGGATATATCGTTTATTGGGAACATAATTTTTTTTAATTTTAAATTTTGGCTAAAAACATGAGATTCTGGCTTAAAGAAAATCGCTATTGGCTAAACCATTGGCGATAAAAATTTCAAGTACTGAGCGGCCACTGTAATAGTATAAGTAATAATTATAGAAATATGGGATGGGCTGAATTTCGAGAACTTAATTACTACTGTAATTTATTTTTATTTTATATAATTACCAATATTTCTTCGATTTCGCCAGGTTTTTTACGAAATTTCACGCTGGTTTTTTGCCCCGTTCTTACAGGAAATTCTGAGGAATAAAATTATGATGAAAGAATATGTAGAGAATTATATCAGTGAAACACTATAGGTCTAATTTATTATTATTATATTATTATTATGTATCAACCCGGTAGAAGAACCATGGCTATTACAGACAATGGTACCGCACCAGAGGTTGACCCCCACAGGCAAAAAATTGCCCAAAAACGGGGTTAATGAGGAGAAAAAGGAGAAAGAGAACATATGAAAATGAAAAAGTAAAGAGGACAAACTAAATCGACTAAAAAAAATTTACATACTTATTGTTACTATTAAAACTTGAAGCTATTTTGGCTCTTAAGTCACAAAATTTCAAATTTGTTCTGTAAAGTCTATTTGATAATGTTAAACCAGAACGGTTAGTAATACTAGCGGTAGATAAGCCAATGCTCTCCAAGAAAAATGGAGCCTCAAAATTACCACTAAGAATATTAATTAAAAAACGCTGAGTAGCAAATTCAGCTTTAAGTCTTAAAGAGAAAAGAATCAAATTGTTAGATGATGAAGAACGCGATAATGAATTAATAATATTAATTATGGATAAAATTTTATGTTCGAGTCTTAACGAGAGATGATCCATATCAGTGAACCAAATCTCCAGACCGTATGTCAATTTACTTAAGATAATTGAGTTAAAGACAGTGTTAAAAAAAGTAAACGAAGGTAAAATTTTGCTCAATCTTCTAACAATACCCCGCATGCGTGAGATCCAATGGGTAAGAGTGCGAATATGTTTTTTAAAAGAGCACTTATAAGAATATGAGATACCAAGGTCAGTCACTTCCTGCACTCTGATAATATCTGTGGAATTGATTTTATAATTATATAAAAACGGAGAACTCGATCTATAACAGGAGAGTACAAGTGTTTTTGCTGCGTTTAACTTCATACCATTATGGGCAGACCATGTCGACATCTTATCGATTTCTTCCTGAAGAATCCTACAATCAGTGAAATCATTAATACGGCGGGATATTTTAATATCATCAGCATAGGCTAGTAAGGTAACATTCTCTAAGTTCAAGTAATAATCCAGATCAATAAGATAAATAATAAAAAATAAGGGGCCCAGCGGGGAACCTTGAGGAATACCACTAGTGATTTTTTTTTTTCCGAGGAAGATTTATCCTTATATTTTATCCTAATTGACCTACTATCAAGCATACTGCGAATTACATTTAACAGTGGAACAGCGAAACCTAAATAAGGCAACTTCTGTAGTAGACGGTTATGCGAAACACTGTCAAAGGCCTTACTAAAATCAAAGAAAACTAGATCCATTTGCTGTTTCTTATCCAAAGTTTCGGCAATCGTAGATACAGTAATGCCCACGTTTAAAATTGTGGATTTACGCTTAATGAATCCAAACTGCCAGCCAGGGAGAACCGGTGAGAGATAAGAATATATATGTTTGGCGATTAACAACTCAAAAACTTTCGCTAGGAAACAAATTAAAGAGATAGGTCTGAAGTCTGAAGTTTCCTTAGGGCGAGCGCATTTAGGAATAGGGACGCAGTATACTTTCTTCCATGACTCCGGATACAAACCGGTCTTTAAAATTAAGTTAAAAATATGAGTAATCGGATTTAAGAGGATAGCAAAGCATCCCTTATATACAAAGCCAGGTATGCCAGAAATCTCCAGTCCACGATGGCATTTAGTAGAGTAAGCAACAGATAATATTTCTGAGTGAGTAAAGGAGGGTAAGTGCAATTTCCCAGGAATCACTCGAGCTCTTTCTTCCAGGAAAGTTGCAGAAGAGACGCTCTAAAGTTTGTGTGCCAAACTTTATGTGCCATCTGAAGTTTCAAGATGCCACAAGTAAGTTTTCTCCGGCTATTATCGTTTAGTTGATTACTGTCTGGGAATCAAGAAAAGAACTCTGAGTTGCACAATTCCACCACTACACGGCAGAAACGTTTGGATGAGTTCATTTCTAAAAAGGTTGGATAAGGATATTTCAATTGCTGTCATTTTGTTCTACTGCAATTGTTGTCATATTTTTCTACTTCGTCGCATATTGTCTCTCCTCGTGTCTGCGTTTTTTGTTGCGCGCGTGCCTTAGACAACAATTGCCGGAAAAAAATATGACAACAATTGCAATATCCCTATCCAAGCTTTTTAGAAATGAACTCACCCAAACGTTTCTGCTATGTAGTCGTGGAATTGTGCAACTCACGTCAGAGGTCCTTTGTTGAGTCCCGGACAGTAAATATAAATTACGAGTATGTCTACCATGAAAAAATCACGGGACCAAAAGAAATTTTTTTTCCTTGCACTCACATCCAGTAGGTATATACACTCAAAATAGTTCCATAAAATGCTATCAAATTTTGCCTTCTCTCGGTACTCAAAGAAAATTCACGCTAAATTCTAATGGTTACTATAAAGGAGGAATAAGATACAGTGCGCAAAGCCACTCGCTATCTCCTTTGCGAATTCAACAATAGTTTCACTTATGGAGAATTATATTCCTGAAAATGCTACATGACACGGTCTTTGCATCGTAAAGAGCGCGCTTCGCTATAATCCGTCCCCAAATGGCAGTTGGTTATTTGCCTCGAAGTCGGCAGTTCAAAATGTTTTTCAAACGCTGCTTCTAAATTTTAAAAGAATTCTACTGCAACTTTGGATGGCACTGTATTGGCATATTTTAAGTTGTTTTTCAGTGTTGTACGTCTTCCATGAAACAAATGAAAAGCAAGTTTTAGAAATTCATATTCTGGATGGTATTATAATTGTAATGAAACGTTGTGGCAAATTTATAGCCCTTTGAAGCAATAGGTTAAAAATTGATTTCAAAATTTGAATGAAATAGGCAGACGGACAAAAAGAAAGAAAGAACCTGTTCAAATGTAAAACAGTCTTGTAGTTCGTAATGCGTTTTATTGCACTAATTTTGCCAAAAAAGTCACAAAACTCTTTAAGACATTTGATTAAATTAAGAAATGTAAACGAAGTCCAATTCTTAAGGAAAAAAATTTAAAAAAAAATACCATCTTCAATTACAGTTTTAGAGCTTCCTATTTTCATGAAAAGTGATTGATGGGCAAGAAAATGCCTCACTGCAAGGTCTTATAGCAGACGGCAACATTTCATTCAAGCTTCAAAAATTATTAGTTTTTTTCTAATAGTTATTTTGGTGGGATTTCCGCATCCGACGTCCAAGGGCGCCACCAGGTTTTAATTTTTTTTAAATGTAGGATTGTTGCCTCTCTCTATTGTTGCTCTCTGATAATACCATTCTCGGTGCTATCAAATTAATGCCATCTCTCTGTGCTCAAAGAAAATTTACGCTAAAATCTAAAGATACCATACAGGAGGTAAAGATAGAGTGGGCAAAGGCATTAACTATCTCCTCTCCTCTACTCGCAACAACGGTTCCTCTTATGGAGAATTATGTTCCTGAAAACGTAGAATTCCACTACTCTAATACTATGCTGAAAATGCTTATCGACTTCGTCTTTGCATTGTAAACAGCGCCGCTTTGCTTTCATCCGTCCTCAAATCGCAGTTGGTGACTTTGCCTCGATGTCGGCATTCAAAATCACTCAAAGCGCAGGCGAATACGCCCTCTAACTTATTTCTCATCTTTGATGGTTACAGACCCTGGCAAAAAGTATTGCATATCATGGGACGTTTGAACAAATTCGAGAGTCATAATTTTTTATGCAACACCGGGACATTGGATCAAACATAATAAATAAACGTTTATTTAAAAAATCTTGAGTGAAACCCCACCCTGGAAAACAGTTTTGCATACACCTCTGACCTGGAAATAAATATTGCATAAAGATTCCAAACAACCCTATAGAATACAATATAGCCTTCTACAGTAAGCATATGCAACAGACAAATTCATTCTTTAGACGTAGATAATTATCACACACCAAAACTCGTAACTATTCGTTCAAATTAGCTTCGAAATGGCACCAGTAGAAGAGTATAGTGATGGAGAGAGGGGTTATACTGAAACTTCTGAAAGAAGGCAAAACCCAAGAACATATTGCCCAAATTGTTGGATGTCATCAATCAACAGTCAGCCGTGTAAAAAAGAATTGAGATGCAAGGAAATACCGAAAATTGTCTAAGGACCGGCTGTCCCTGCAGGCTGCAAAATCGAGCATTGCGCAGATTTTGTACACAAATGAGAAGATCATTTTCAAAAGAAATCAACTAGGAATGGGGGGAGTATCGTGTGAATTTGTGTGCTAAAACTGTGAGAAATAGATTGGCAGAGATGAGCTATAGACGTTGCAAAGCAAAGACAAAACCGGCTATGACCAAGAAACAAATGAAGACACGTTTATTATGGGCTAAACAACACAAACACTGGAATTCGGAAGACTGGAGACAGGTGATCTGAACGGATGAGAGTCGAATCTCAATCGGTTGTGGTGATGACGCTGGCACGTTTGTTTGGAGACGGACACATGGAAAATTTCAAAGTGTTTGCTAAACCATTCGACAAAGTTTCCTGCAAATCTGATGATCTGGAGCTGTCTATCGGCCAAAGGCACTGGACGCATACCATGATGTTTTAGAGGCTTTTGTAATTCCCACGTTGGAGGATCACTTTGGTGATGGCGATTGCATCTTCCAAGATGACAACGCTTCTTGCTACAGAGCGAAATCTATCAAAGATTTCCTGAAACAAATCAACATTACTACTCTAACCTGGCCCCCCAACAGTCGGGACTTGAACCCAATTGAGAATGCACGGGGAAAACTAAAAGAATTGGTTACAAAAACAGCCGAAATGTAAAGATACCTTAGCTAACGCTATAGTGTCAAGTTGGGCCGAGATGGGGACTGATTATTGTCTTAACCTGGTGGACTCGATGCCTAAACGAATAAAAGCTGTGATCAAGGCCAGGGGTGGGTCAACTAAGTTTTAAGTACCGTTTTGTTAAAGATATGTAATACTTATCTTCACGTGAAAGCTATATGCATTACTTATTTCCAACGTAGTGTTCGGTCATAATTTTTTTTTCCATTATTATATTTCAATATTTTTGTCTCCAAATTTATACACATGTAGTGCTTGAATGGATAACTAAACTATTGGGTTTTTTTAAAGTTGATCCGATGTCCCGGTGCTGCATAAAAAATTTTTGAATGTCGAAGTTGTTAAAACATCCTATGATATCAATATTTGTATATATATAATTGGATGTATGTATGTATGTGTTCCTTATACAAATCTTCAGTTTTTTTTTCCAGTCTTGATGAAATTGGGCACACTTGTCCTTCTAAGCAAGCGGAAGAGCACTGTCTACATGAGATTTCGAAAAAAAATAATCTTTATTTAAAATTCATTTTCCGTTTGTTGTTTGCCTACTGACGGAATTTGCACGATCCTAAATCTTTCCACCCGAAGATTTCGACCATTACGCAATCCTGCTACATTTTTTAAAGTGTTGAGAACCTTGTATTTTTCTTTAGAAAATTCAGCGTATGTTTGAAAAGATTCTTAAAACTTTTGAACCACTAATACGATTGAACTCAGATTCGCACCATATGTGCGTTAGGTTCAGACAAGGCCTATACTTTCATTTTCAGTTTCAATGATAAACCTCTCTGGCAGGAACGAGTTTAGTATTTTTAAAGTGGAATAAACGACGCCATCTTTTGAAGATAATTGACAGTTGAGGAAAAAAAATTGAAATTTCAGAAAAAGAAAAAATACATTCCGGTTATTACCATCATTTTATTCATGGTGCTGCATGCAGGAAATAAATTTAGTCTAAACTTACATTATGATATGCTGAAAAACATAAATTGGTTTCGCTCTGTTTGTGAGTCTGTTAGACTGACCGTCTGCCTGTCTGTATGTCCGACGAAAACTCGAGAATGCTTCAACATTTTCAAATTTAATAAGGTTACTGAATTCGTTCGAGTAACCTACCTGAGCTCACCTGATTAGTTTGGTATTGAATTCGGTCCAACAGTTACGGGACTATTGAGACAACCCCCCCCCCCCTTAAAAATTTTGAATTGGCAATAACAGTCATGTAATATATCACACTTTCAGGAATGACGAGCCCAAGATGAAAGACATGTACTTTTCGAATTTAAAAGAGCTGAGGCTTGGAGCACGTGCCCATCACGAAGCTTTGACGAGGCACGGAAACATTTCTTATTTAAATTGCAGTGCTGTTAGTACTATACTAAGATGGGATTAATGTTAGGGTGATTTAAACAAATGGCTAAAAAATGTTAAATTGTTAAATAGAGCTGAAAAAAGAAGACGCCTACAGCTAAAAATGGCTCATAAATGCTAGGCCAATTGAAAAATATGGCTAAAAACTGTTAGGCCTATTGTTAAATATGAATAAAAGACTGTTAGGCCTATAGTAAAAAAATACGTAAAAGCTAAACCAATTGTAAAATATGGCTAAAAATGTTAGGCCTACTGTAGAAAATGGCTAATAAATTAGTGTTTTTCCTGAGAAATGATACATCGATGTTTACAGGTATTCGATATATATTTCCCGATGTATCGGATATTCGATAGTTCAATGAAATATCGAGTAAAACATCGATGTTTCATTTATTCGCTTAAAACACAATATATTGGTATTTTAATAGTTGTTCTTTTTTTTTTAAACACGAAGCATTCTTTTTTAAAATATTACAACTGCCATCTTTTCGAGAAGTTAATTTCTTATTACGAGGGGAGATCAAAAAGTAAGTTGCACTTCCACGGTATGGCCATTTATTACACCACCTATGTAAAAGCACCACGGCTATAGCAGCATACAATGTAGGTTCACTTTTCCACATAGTCCCCAAGAGACCCTAAACATTTATCCGAACGATCAACCAACTTTTCGATTCCGGATGCATAGAAATTTCCTCCACAGTTTATTAACCACACGGTGACAGCCGCTTTTGCCTCCTCATCGTTGTCAACCGAGTTTTATGCGCTGATTCTCTCGAATGATCGCATCCACACGGTCAACATTTGCAATGGACGTTGCGAGCAGTATTGCCAGATTTTTAAAGCCCGAAGTACTACGCATGGCGGCAAAAAAGTACCACTTGTTACTAAGCACAGAACGTGTAAGTACTACATTAGAAATGTATAGAAAATTAAGTTTAAATATTAGCACGAATTATAAATATTATAAAATCATACACGAAATATTACCCTGAAAGTAAGTTGTTAAATACTGTGGACTTTAAATAATTCGAGAATTAATATATAGTATATAGAAGGGGGATCCTGCATGGAATTTTTCTTTAAAAAAAATTATGCCCAACTTTTTGACTAAAAAAGTACTATGGTAGTACCAAAAGTACTACATCTGGCAACGCTGGTTGCGGGCCTGCCTACGCCATCTTCGTCTGTGATATCCGTGCGTCCTGCTTCAAATTGTTGATTCCTTGCCGGGAAATTGCACGCTCTCCATATACAGCAGTGATTTCACGATGAATGTCCGTGCAATCTTTCACGGGGTGTTGGTGCAATTCACCAGTTTGGCCCATAGAAATCGGATTGCTGCTCGCACCTCAAGTTTGGAGTGGACATCCATTTGACGCGCCATTGCTTTTAGTCCGCTAGTCACACAAAATACGACGGGAAACCACAGCAACCGTCCTATCCGACGTCTGCGCAGTTAATGTTCCTTTCTCCGCTATGCCCAAGATTGCAACTGACAGCGTACTCCTGCGACGAGTTAGTGCAACTTACTTTTTGATCTCCCCTCGTAGCTGTTGGCAACTGATTGAAATCTATTGTCGTTCATTTTCAGATAACTGCAATATTCAAAATATGAATGCATCCTTTATTAAACTTTTTCACGCACTCAGTTCTGAAACTTTCAAGTATTTTTATTCCGGATAAAACATCGATTATTCAAATATCAATCAACATCGATGACATCAGTCAATGCGATAACAAAGCAACAATAACAACAAAAATAAAGTACAGTAATTATAACAATAATTACTGTTATAGTTTCCTGTAACTATAATTACTGTAATTAATTACTGTAACTATAATTACTGTAATTAATTACTGTAACTATAATTACTATTATGTAACTATAATTACTGTTATAGTTTCCTGGTTTCGTAGAGGCAGACGTGCCTCCAACCCCTCTGTGTTCTTTCCCAGTTTACCCAGTTTTCCCTCCCCTATCCTCCTGCTTCTGCCGGCCTGATTCCCCGGCCAATTTCAGCCCCTTCTCCGAGACTCCGAAGCAGCATACGGTACCTTCAGTATTATTTCACTTGTGTTTCATCCCCACCTTACTACCTAATTTCTCCCCAACAATTCTAGATTTTATTAATAATTAGGTGTTATCTTCTTGGCTAACTATTTTTCTTCTTTTTAAGCTATTTATTATTTTGAACTTTCCCTTATCCTCCCCCTCCCTCTATCTACTTAGGTTTAGTATTGATTTCTTTCTGTTTTCCTTTTTTTAACAGTTCACCTATTTTAACTCTCTTCCCACTGTAGCCTTATTTTCATTAAAAAATAAATAAATAAAATATAAATAAAAATATAAATCTATTAATTTCACTCAGTTTTCTTAAATTCTGTTCTCTTACAAATTCCTTATTTTTCCTCTTATTTCCTTAATCTAGCTTTGCCTTCCTGTCCTTTTGAACTTTAACCTTGCCTCTGGGTCTCTCCCTGCTAGGCTGCCCTATTCCTCTTATTTCTACTTCTTTAATTAGATTTCTATATTAATCTTACTAAATAATTGTTTACCCTTCTTCACTATCTTTCTTACTATTACTATGGTTTTAACTTCTATTTTTTCGTGTCCCTGCTACTCTTCATCATAACACTGTAGCAAGCTGACTCAGGGATCAAATCAATGCAAAAAATATTCTGATAAAATTGCTCCAAGATCAAATTATATCTCTTGCTTCCTGTGTAATTCACGCTATCATCTCAAGTGCGTGAACGTTGTGACGCAAGATCTGGCAGCGTTAATTACCAATGGAGTAAACTCATTTATTTGTTATAAATGCAAAGCGCAAAACGAAAATCCAAATCTGAACGTGGCAGTCGACGACTTATCAGATCTCAAACAGGTGTGTCAGCTGCTCCGTGATTTAGGCGTGAAGCTGGATAAACTTTCTTCGTTAGAGACAACTGTTCAAGCTCTACAAAAAAACTGTATCTGATCTTCAAATCGAAAATGCTCAACTACATAGAATGGTGAATGATAAAAATCAAATTTCAGTAATTAAACCTGACAGGGGCGAACGCCACTTGTCTGAGGCGGCCAAAACCTACCTTCCTTCATACTTACCCTCAAATTCGCTTTCATATGTCTGTAGCTTCTCTAGAGCAACGCGGGAAAAACTCAGAAAATACCCGACCTAAACGCACTGTTTTGTTAGGAAAAGCAGAGGATCCTAAGCTTAATTTGATTTCCAATTTAACTGTAGTGGAGAAGGGCGAGAAACAGGCCCCTCGCAAAGCCTTGTTCATCATTAGATTGGATCCACATACAAAAGTACCGACATATTAACCTATCTCAAAGATAAAGATATCGATTGTGCCTCTATCATGTGTAAGAGACTTAAAACCCGACATCAATCGTATTCATCTTTCTATCTTGCAGCCGAACCAAGTATTGTTCACCTCTGAATTTTGGCCACTTGAATTTGACCACTTGTTCACCTCTGAATTTTGGCCTAAAGGACTACTTGTAACTCCTTTTATTGGGCCATTAAAGACTGCGCAGCGCTTCTGATTTCAGAATCGTGACAGAATGGCACCTAATTTAGCAAACAAAAACTCTTTAAGCAATGGACTTAAGTTTTATTATCAAAATGTTCGCGGATTAAGGACAAAGTCACAAGAGTTCTATAATCAAGTAATCGTAAGCGATTATGACATTATTTGTCTATCAGAAACTTGACTAGACCAGACTATAACAAGCAAATTGGTTTTTCCAGATTACTATAGCGTCTACCGAGCTACCGAGACCTAACTGTCGGAGTCCGCGGTGGAGGATCCCTTATAGCCGTGCGCTCCTCGATCATATCAAAACGCTGTGTTGAGCTTGAAACAATACCGGAATTTGTTTGGATTGAATGTGAATTTAACTCAGAGAAATTTATCTTTGGTTGCCATTATTTTTTACCAGCGTATCCCGTGAAAAATTTCCTAAATTACTTAAGTTTTATTGAGTCGGAATTAGCTTCATATGCTCGTAGGAGATTTTAACCATCCCCTATATGCTGAGCTAATTACCAATACTAGGACCAACAATAACACAGAGGCCACTAAGATCTCATCAATGAACTCCAACTTTCTTGGAGTTGTCCCAGAAGAATCCTATTCTAAACTACAAAAATAGATTATTTGACTTGCTTTTTACCTCATGGACCCAACTGGAAGTCTGTCTTGCTGACACAGGTCTAGTTGATGCAGATCCATATCATCCGCCAATTTCCTTTGAGATTTTTGGGCTCAGAGACTGCCGATCTACTGAAAACGAGGTATATAGCTTTCGACAATCGACAATCGAAGTGTAGTGTATCGGTATTCGAGTGGAACTTGAAGCATAGCTTCCATAATCTCACCCTTCATAATCATATTCCAAGGGAAATACACTGAGCTACAAAAGAAGCCTGATGTACCCACAAGGGTCATCCAAAGTATGAAAGAAAATTGCCTCCTCTTGGTGGAGGAAAATTTGATTGACGACTGTCTAGACTAGAAGCAGACCACTAGTATTAGATAAAACACGACCTATGAAGTCCAGTAATCTGGAAATAAGACATTATTAATGTCTTCAAAATTAATATCAAGTATATGCCTTGGATCACGATATCTCTTTCTATGCATAGGATGCTTTAAAATGCCCGAGACTAGCTCGTTGCTATGATTTTCTATATTGGGCAGCATGGATTCCATGAGCCCTTGAACGTATTTGCCAATATGAGTCATGTTGAAGTCATTATAAATGGAGGAATTGCGAACAATTCTCCGTTCTTTTTGCGCAATAGTCCTAAGCGTAACGTTTTGGAACGTTTGCAGTTCTTTCCATCTAGTCTTACATATTGTGGCCCAGACGGGCATACCATAGGTCAAGATAGTCCGAACAATGACCTTATAGAGTAGGAGTTTATTATCAATGTTTAGAGCACTATTCCGGCCCAGCAGAGCAATCAAGCTAAACTTGGCTCTCCTGGCCTTATTCAACGCAAAGGTGCGTGGGGAGTCCAGGTAAGTTTAGAGTCAATAACAACACCAAGATATTTATAAGTTTCAACCCAGTCCAGTTTTTTGCCATATAGTGTTAGAAAACCTAATGATCTCTTTCTCTTCTTGGAGACAAACATCGCCTTGCATTTGTCTACATTCAATTTTAGCCTCCACTTGCTAAACCAGCTTTCACACTCCTTTAGAGCCTTCTGCAGCCGCGGGACTACTACGGCTGGTTGACGAGCACAGGTCAGTATAGCAGCGTCATCTGCGTAAAAAAAGAGCTTACATTTAGAAGGACTTGGAAAGTCTAGCATAAAATAATTGAATAATACTGGCCCCAGGACTGAACCCTGTGGGACACCAGCTTTTACTTCATACATAGGAGATAGATTATCTCCAACTCTGGCCTGAAAGAACCGGTTGGAGAGAAACGAGTGTATCAGAATAATTATGTCTTGAGGAAATCCATCCATAATCATTTTAAAAATAAGACCATCGTGCCAGACTTGGTCGAAGGCTTTGTGTACATCGAGGAAAACGACCCCACAATACATAGAGAGATTAAGGGGCTCATTGATATCTGCTGCGAGCCTCCATGTGTGGAGTTGGCAGGAATGGTTTGAGCGAAAGCCAAATTGTTCATCGCGGATGAGATCGTTGGCATCACAGTACTCAATGAATCTCTTGAGAATTGTTTTTTCCAGGATTTTGGAAATTGATGGTAACAAGCTGATGGGCCTGTAGCTAACAGGATTTGCAGGATTTTGTCCTGGCTTAGGAATGCTTAAGACAACTGATTGCTTCCAAGCATCCAGGAAGTAAGTGTTCTTCCAGCAGTCATTAATCACTTTTGCAAAATCTTGAATTGTATTTTGAGGTAAATTTTTCAAAGCACTGTTCTTAATAGAGTCTTTACCTGGAGCTTTTCTCGTTTTTAAATTTTTAATGATGCTTAGGACTTCATTTACATCAATGCTATGTTTTGGGAATTCATTGCCGTGAATATTATAGAAGCCAGTTATGCAGGATTTTACTTTCTCAGACATATCAAGTCCTATTTGCCGACCATCAGTAGGCGTGACAAACTGTTCTGAAAGTGAACTTGCAATAAGCTGAGCTTTATCATCATCATTCGTGATGAATTTGCCATTTTGGGCTAACAGAGGTGGGATATTTATGGCTTTCTTGTTTTGCAAGACTCGAACCATGCACCAAACAGAGTTATCGTGGGTCGACAGACTCTTAACTTTATCGCTCCACCTGTCATTACGAAGTGCTTTTACCTCCTCGGGAACTCTTCTAGTGAGCCTATTATACTTGGTCTTAAGCCATGAATCACGAGTTCGGTACCACTGCCTTCTAACCTTATTCCTTTGCTCAATTAACTGTTTGATTTCTGGGGTGAGATCAAGGTGATCAGCTCGCTTCGACTCTAAGGGTGAAGCACTAGAGTCAATAGCTGCATTTATACGTTTAGTAAGCTTTTTCACATTGGTATCTATGTCGCTCGTACTATGTACGTTATTCAGTGGGTCGTCATCATTTTTGAGAATTTCTCTAAAAAATTTCCAGTCTTGTTTGAGCCTCAGTTCTTCTTTGAGGTCAATGTTTACGTTATCAAAATTTAGTGCAACTGGTTTATGGTCTGAGGATAGATCATTGACAGTATAGATACTGAATGATTTGTAGAAGCCCTTCAACAACACAATATCAAGTACATCACTTGAAGGAGAATGATCACAATAATATGTATCATCCACAGGGCCTACTGCAATAATATCAGATTGCTTTTGCACGTAGCGATACAAAAGGACACCGTTTTGGTTATGGCATCTTGAATTCCAGTGCGAGTGCTTAGCATTCAGGTCTTCCGCCACAATAGCGGGAATATTCCCGGAAAACAGCTCGTCGAGCTCATTGGCATCGAATTTATGCTTGGGCGCATTATATAGAGCCACTAGTTTCACCTCTCCCAGTGTGGCATCAGTAATGATAGCAGAGGCAGCTTCCATTCCCATATAGTCTCGGGTTGGTTCCTCCCGATGATGAATGCCTTTCTTAATAATAATTGCTGACCCACCTGACGGGGACTTTACTGTAGTGGGAAGAATTCTGTCTTTACGATAGACACAGTAACCAGGTAGCCTGAAGTCGCGGTCTGGCCTTAAGTGTGTCTCACATAGAAATGCTATGTCTATATCCCATTGGGTTAGGAAGTTGTAAAACTCAATACGCCTCCGGGGGACCCCCCTGGCGTTCCATATTACGCAACGAAGTTTACCTCGATTTGTAATAGAATAGCATCGATCAGCCATACTGTCAGTTTTTTTTTCTTAAGTATTCCACTCATCAGTGGCATTTTCTTGCCCAGTTCGTTTAACAAATTGCATACACCGCCAATTTGTTTATACATTACTTGAAAATCATTCACGTTAATGCTCTTATCTTGTTTGGAGACCATTGAGGCATAGGAAATCTCCGGGGACACTTTAGCACTTTGCACTCTCCTGACTTGCGGATATTTAGGACTTCGTATATAGCTTTAAACGAGGCGATTATGTTTGTACCTACTTAACGCCAATTGGCTCCCGTTATATTCCTCCTCTGACCCGGACTTTTGTGCTGAATATCTGACATCTCAAATTCAACAATCCATGGATAAGTTTATTCCGAAATTCCGTCCATCCAAGGGTTTCTACCCTTCCTGGTTCTCTAGTGACCTCAAGACATCACTTAGGAATAAAAAGAGACTGCGCACCCGCTGGAAACGGTATGGAAAGATTAGCGACTCGATCCAGTACAGAAACTACAGAAAGCTTCCCAAGGAACATCTAGCGAGAGACAAAGTCAGACACCAAAACTATATGGAGCATTGCTTAAAATCGAACGTGAAGGAATTCTGGAACTTTGTTGGGACCCTAATTCGAGATAAAAGAGAGGATATTATTATTACAAATCACGATGGAGTTCCTTTATCAACCGACGAGGTTCAACAACTATTTACTGAGTACTTTGCGCAACTGTATTGTCGACATCCCTATTAAATAATTTTAGTCAATTCTACGAAGATAATAAACTGCCAGGTGATATTCCCTTCTCCTTGTCTTCTGATAATCCCTCTTTCGACTTCTTTCGAGCTGATGTCAACAAATTGATTAAAAGTATCAAACCCTCCAAAAGTTTAGGACCTGATGGAGTCCCACCGTTTATTATAAAAGGATGCGGAGAGATTATTGCCCCCTGTTTAATACATATATTTAAACTGTGCTTCCAGGACTGTGTATTTCCTAAAAGTTGGAAATCTTCTATAGTAGTCCCAATATATAAAACCAAAGGAATCGGAGATGACCCAAGAAACTATAGACCAATCTCCCTTCTATCCACTTTTGGAAAAATTTTAGAGAAACTATTTTATTCTAGTGTTTCCGTTTTTTCAGAAACGCATTGCATCCAGCACAGTACGGATTCCTTCCAAATCGTTCTACCACCACGAATTTAACAGTTTTATTGGGGAAGATTCAAAAGTCCTTTAGCTGTGGGAGTCAATTAGATGCGATCTATTTTGATTTAGAGAGGGCTTTTGATAGGGTTAACCATTCCTCCCTCCTGCTTAAGCTATCTTATTATGGATTGTCGGACTCCTGGTGCTCCCTACTTGGAGACTATCTCTTGGACAGATATGGGACCCTAAAAATAAATCGTAAAATCTCGCACACAAAATTGAGAGTGGAAATTGAGGTTCCCCAGGGATCTATACTGGGTCCTTTTCTCTTCTTAATATTTTTTAACGATTTTTTCTACTATGTTAATGGAGAGAAACTCGGATTTGCAGATGGTATAAAGATATTCTCTATTGTTGCCTCACATGAAGAGACCTCTACTCTGCGGCTCGATGGTATATAATCAATAATCTATCTTTAAATATATCCAAATGTGATAAAATTACCTATACTATAAGACATCGACTATTTAATTCCAATATACGATCTTTGGAACTACAATTGAAAGTGTCTCAGTGATCAGAGACCTTGGGGTTCTTTTGAATGCCCGCCTGTCCTTTAGTAACCATGCTCATTACATAACTGTCCTAGCTAATCGATGGCTAGGTTTAATCATCCGCATTTCGGAAAACTTTCGTGACCCCACTACCTTTATCAGACTTTTTGATGTGTTTGTTCTAACTCGGTTGGGCTATGCTTCAGTTGTATGGAACTGTCTTGGTACCACGAACGTAAAACAACTGGAAGGTATACAAAAAAAGTTTATTCACATTTTACAGCGGCGCTTTTATCCAAACTGTGGTTTTTACGAATAGCGTTTTTGTGCCTTCTTACATAATCACTTGCCGCTTCGCTGGCGACGTCTGTTCAATGACCTAGTTTTTCTGAAAAAATATTATTTGTCAGATTTGGCTTTAGTTGACTTTGTTACATGTATGCGATTTAATGTTCCTACATATTATTTTCGTGATTAGCAGATTTTTAGCTGTAATGTTATTCGGTCCAAAGACCCATTAATTAGATTACAAACTTTATATGTTAAAATATTTAATGATTTTGATCTTCTTTTCTCTTCAACTGAAAAATTTTGTAAAACTATAGAAACTTATTGTTTTCAGCATTTTTACGATTGAACAATTTATTATTCTTTACTTTTTATCCCTTATATTGTCTTAGGCATATTGCTGTTCAATGTCCATTGTAAATTAAATAAATAAATAAATAATTGTACCTATTGGCAACAATAAGGAGCTACCCTGTAAAGCAACTGTTTAAAGCAAGTGTTTTAAGCAAGTAATACCAGGGAGTAAAGAATAGATACTCCCTCTATTCTTTACTCCCTGGTGAAACGATTGAATAGCTTGACAAAAACTGATGGCATTCGCGTAAATACAGAGATCACCAAAATTTTTTTTCAATTCTAAATTGTTAATAAATATAGATTCAATGGGTTGTTTTTCAAAATTGTTGAAATCGATTGAGAACATTAAAAAAAATTATTTTTTTTTATTAAAAATTTATTTTTTTTACCCCAAAAAATTTTCTCATTCTTTTATGTTTTTTTATTAAATATATACACTTTACTTTTTATCTTTAAAATTTCAAAGAGATTTGAAAAGAATAGCTTGAGATATGATTTTTTAAACAAAATTTACCAAAAAAATCTATCTGTTTATAACTTTTTAACAAATGCAAATTTTTCAAAAATATTCTGGGAATTTTAATACTCAATTAGGTACTATCAAATTATAATAAAAGTTTTAAATTTCACAACATGTCTGTTTTTGAGGGGCCCACTTCAGAAATTCTTACCCTTATGTGTTTTGAAAAAGAAGTGAAATAATTTTCCAAAACATCGAACATCAATATATCAATATTTTACTCGCTATCTCTCTCACGGAATATCGATACAACGATAATATCGAATGTTTAGGAAAACCACTACCTCAAAGCATGACGGCCAGTGGAGCACTTAATTATATATTCATAACCACTCTATATCCATTGCTAAATAGTTCTAGAGTTTGAATATACAGGGTGTATCAGGTTCGATGGTCATAAAGTACCTGGTGTGATCCTTTGCATGATTACAAACTTAAAGTTCCGTATGCAAAATGTTCAAAACTCAAATGTTAAGGGTCTAAACATCACGCGAAGTTTGCTGAAAACTTGTCGAAAACGTCATTTAATCTCAAGCGTAGCCCACCAGATAGACAGGCCCTGGCGCGGAAAAGTCACCTGATCATCTTAGTCCGAATAACAATGTAATCTTCATTGTATCCATCTTGGATTTTAATAATCAGCTAATTTTCGTTTGTTGGAAACAATGAAGGTCACATTGTTACTCGGACTAAGATGGTCAGGTGAATTTTCCGCGCCAGGGCCTGTCTTTCACGTGGGCTACGATCTCAACAATTGCCGCCGATTTAATTGTAATCGCCCCTTTGAATTTAATGCACTGCTGGTGCGGAAAATTCATAAATGACGTAAAGACGCAATTTAAATTTTGAGTTTTCGACATTTTCGATAAGGAACTTTATGTTTGTAATCATGCAAAGGATCACGCTAGGTACTTTATGACCATCGAACCTGATACGCCCTATATATTTATTATAATTTGCTTTCTGAGAACATTATAACAAAGTTCAATACTTACTCGACTTTGCAAAAATGCACCTGCCTCCAGGCATATCTTCTAAATAAAAATCCATTGTAGCCTAATGAATTTTAAATGAGAAATATTAAGTAAAAATATACTGGATATGGAAGTTTAGAAATTTTATACTTAGAAAATTTGTGTTCACTTTAGGCTGAATATAAGAGTATCCATTCATTGCATAGGAAAAATTCAAATTTTCTATATTCGACTAACTCATCCTGTGAGTGTATGCAGCACATAGAAGAAAAGAAACTTAGCTTTAAGTTACTCTAATTAAACGACTCCACATACCCCTTTCTATAAATGCAATTCTTGCTACTTCCATTATGCAATTCGTCTCTTATTAAAAGATTTCAAAATGTACCGTGTGTCCAAAAAATGAGCGACGATTTGAAAAATCAATTAACGAAAACCGGATGGCGATAGAAATTTACGGTTTGCTGCGTTCTGCCATAGACTACAATCATAAGAGAAAGCCTGCCCATTTGTGCTTCCTCCATTGTTCCCCAAAATCAGTCGTTAATAGGGAAAAAATTAACCAGCAGCATTTAGCACCACCTTGGGAAAAAATTTAACATTGTCTCAGTTAATAGAGAAAGCCTGCCCATTCACATCTCGGGAAAAAATAACAATGAATACCAGTTTTCTACAATGACGTATATCAAAGATAGACCTCGAAATCTGCCGTCATACGTGAAGCTAATTGGGAAGTTCCACCTCCTAGAACCGTCATGGCCGAAAGTGAATGAAGATGATACAAAACACATGGCTAAACATGAGGATAGCTGATTAATAATTCTTTCACACTCCGATCACGGAGCGTTAAGTTTTCGTTAACTTTGTGTTTTAAGTATTTTATTATATTTTATAAACAATTTTTAGATTATGGTTTCAATTTCGATTTCGTTTCGGTCATCATCCTTCAGTACGTATTTTTGATTTATGCTTGTTGGAAGAGATTCCTGATCCTTTTTCATGTCTATTTGTACAGTTGTACGCGGAACAACTTTAAGGAATGATTTGAATTAATATTTGCCATTTTATAAAGACATTTGCCAAATTAATAAAGAAAAATGGAGCACCACTAACATAATATATCAAATTTCATGCGCCAACTGTCAACACATTTACACAGATCAAAAAAAAGGCAAATAATAACGCGAATAAAAGAACATTAAAGAGCACTTAGGAACAAAGATGAAAGTAATCATCTAGTTAACCACTGTATCAGCCAAAGTCATAATCCAGATTTGAACAAAGTCAAAATTATTGGTAAGGAAATAAATTACAAAAAAAAAAATAATAAAAGAAACCATCAACATTATTTCGAATGAAAACAATTTAGCCAAACCATCTATAGAAATTGATAATAAACCATTAAAAAAATAAATAATAAAAATTTACAACACATAACCCAGAAAAGAACATTTCCTTGTTCTCAACAATCCAATACCACTACCCTGTTCACAATAATCTAACTAATAGCAATATCTCCTTACTTTTATTAACACACATTGTTTTTGATTTTCTTGTTTTATTATTTTGTTTAAAGACAACGAATGAAATTAAGACAACGATAATCAAATCCAAAGCTGAAAGGGTTGGACGTGAGAAAATCTGCGGAGTTTGAAGTATTTGATGTGGAAGATTACCAGATTCTCAGGGATAAACTCAAACAAATATTCAACAAGGTCAAGGTTGAGTGTGATATTTCAAAAGAACTTCATGATGTCGTCCAGCACAGGAAAGAGACAGTATCGAAATTTGCTAGCTGATTAGAGCTGGCCATGAACCGCTATGTCCAAGCAAATCCAGAGTGGAGCACATTTTGTGAAAAAACACCTTTTGTAGCATTCTAAGAACTGCATCCTTCCAACACATCAGAAAGTGCTAATGATCGCGTCTCCAACGACCAATTAGGAGGCACTAGTCGAAGCCCTGGAATCTGAGCAGATGGACTTGAAGAATGTTCACAGTTCTAGTAACACTCTGGTCAAAGATGGTGGTGAGGCAGGGGACAGCAGGCCTTGTAAAGAGAATAAGCAAGTAGAGTATAAGATGATGTTTGCAAGCAATCAGCAGGATATTATGATGTTGCACTCTCAATAAGATAGCCTAAAGTAAATGAAAAAAGCTATTGACAAAATACGTGGAGAGTTTGATGTTTTAAAAGGGCAGAACCGCCCTTGACAAGGCAGGAGTTCGCCCACAAAGTGCTTTTGTTGTGGGTAACCAGGCCACTTTGCTCGAGCTTGTTGCATGAAGGAGACTCTTGTGAAAGGACCTATTAGGAAAGAAAATAAAACCTTTAACACTATTGAGCTCGTATGAGGAGAGGGTAATTTATATAAGGTCTGTGTAAATATTCACGGACATACTTTGCCAGTGTTAGTGGACAATGGATCTCAGGTGTCCCTAACAGACTCTGATCGTTAAACAGCTCCCAAACGTAAAATTGTATGACATTGATTTGGTTGTGAGAGAAATAAATGGGGGATATTTGAACAAGGGATTAACGTAGATATGTCCATCCATAGAGAAACTATGAAAAATAAAAGTTTTGATTTCAAATTTTCCCAACAGACCATATGGTGGTATATTAGGAACTGGTGTGTTGCATGGAATACATTTCTTTTGCTCAAATATTTTAACAAAAGTTGGTAGCCCCAATGAATACTTTGCCGGCATCGTAAGTTTTGAATTGGATGAGTATGCTTAATATGACTGCTCCGTGTGAGTGCAGTCTCTAAACACAAGCAAGTGAGAAAATTTCTAGGACCCTTTGAAGTTATCAAGGTTCATTCAAACAGGAAATACATGTTTCAAGGCATGAGATTCCATGACACAATGATTATTGGGCATGGCTTGGTTAAAGGATGTTCCTCTCAAATAAGAAAGAACCAAGACATGCAATCTGTGCATGTTAAAATATTGAAGCCATGTATGTATGTGCATTATTCAGCTCTCAACTTCTTTCTTCACCACTCAACAACACCATTTTTTTTTCATCGAGCCAACCATTAACGCCACCAACCTTGACATGCTTGAACAATACGCATTTCTACAACTTCAGGACGACCAACCAAATGTTTTTTTCCAACAAGATGGTACACCTCCTCACTGGGCGTTAACGGTATCAGGTCAGTTCGTCGAGGGTCAATTCGTCGAGCGTCAGTTCGTCGGCGTCAATTC
>JAHWFO010020700.1:634750-663882 GCA_023313115.1 Rhysida immarginata
GAATTGACGCCGACGAACTGACGCTCGACGAATTGACCCTCGACGAATTGACACGTAACCGGCGTTAACAGTCCGACATGCACTTAATGCAGAATTCCCTCAGTGGTGGATTGGGCAAGACGGGCCTTTGTTGTGGCCACCTCATTTACCTGAACTGACACCTCCGGACTTTTCCCTGTGAGGTTTTCTTAAGGACAAAGTAAAAAATGTGGCAGATTTGAATTCCCGCATTGTTTCTGCAGTTAATTTGGTAGATGAGGCAATGCTGGCAAGAACATGGGCAGAGGTTGAATATCGTTTGGATGTTGTCTGTGCACTTTACACTTAAACCACACATTGTCCTGCATTTTAATTTATAACCTGGGGCATTGCTCATATAGTAGTGACCGATAGTTAAGCATATGGCTCACCATAGTTGAGGGTGGGATAACCGGGTCGTCTGGGGCGTCACAGTGTCCTCGATAATGTCTGCTGTTGCCGCTGACGCAGGCCACCCAGAACGCTATTTATCAACCAATACATTTTTACACCATTTTTTCAAGTTGGAATTGTTTAGACAGTCAGCACTAGAAACTTCTACAATTTCTCCACGAATTTCAGTTGGTGTCATACCTTTAGCAAAAATAAACTTTATAAGAGCTCGCTGTTCTTCCACTGTAGACAATGTGATAGCGGCAGGCATTTTTAAACGACTGGTAGCACGTAATGCGTGTGCGCAGGAACAATTCTTGTTATGCAATGCCTGTGCATGTGCTCAGCCTTTTTTTCGGCTGTGTTAATTTTTACACAGCGACTATATTTCCTCTGCTAAAAAGTGAATAGCGCTACTCTGATATCCCTAGTATATCTTTGAGTGAACTGATATTTGGATCCCTTGTACTTATTATAATTATAATCCCTCGTATTATAAAATACATAATAATTTTTCCTGTACTTATAAAGATATGTGATTAAGATTTTTACTTACCAACTCATCTGGAACTTCAATTACCATATAGTCCGATATTTCTGAAGCATTCCATAATGAGAGAACGTTGCTGTTATTATTTTCCATAGCTCGATAAAAGGGATCGTTGTGGGCTGAGATCCTGTTATCTTTAACTTCGTTCGCCATTTCAATTATCTTTTTTGTACCATGTGCACAAAAAGAAATACTCGGCAGTTCGTGATATTCCACCTCATCAATGAATATATCGGTTGCTGTTGGTATGTCTAAGTAATAACTGATTCGTTCATAGAGTGTGTATATAAAAATCATTGAGCATAATATCAAAATCAAACTCCAAAACAGTTTTACTTTCCGATTTACACTCTTCTTGAAAACTACATCTACTCCTGGAATTGCAAAGTCGTAGTTATCAGGATTCATTTCTTCTTTGACATGTTTTCTCAAACGGTGCAAAAGTAAAACTTCGTTTTCTAAAGCAGACATTCCTCTTGGATGAACTGTGAACATGCTAGGTTTTAAGAATGGATTACAAGTTAAATACTAAAAATTATTGAAAAATAAAATATAATCATAGCATGTGAAATACGAGGGCAAAACAGTAAATATTTGCCCACAATTTTTATAACTTATTTCAACCTCACTCATTCTAGCACATATTATCAGGACATGAGAAAAGTGTAATCATTTTGACATTACATAGAGGACTGAGATAGCTAACAACGAACAATTTTGACATTCTTGCATGACTTTTCGTGAATATATCATGCATAAAAATGGCAAGTGCTTTAAAGCACCTGCAAAATTGAATATGTTCATGGAGTTAGCTAGAAGGTTAAGCTAAAATGGAGGCAAAATTAAACACATTTCGGGAAGGGTACATATGCGCTCTTTCCAACACGTATTTCAGTGATTCCCTAAAAATTGAAAAATGCAAGCAGCAAGCTTTCGTCGTAATGTTACTCAGAGGGCAAACATTTCCACCTCAGTACAGGGTTCATAGGGAAAAACGAATCAGACAAAGAAAGAAACTGCCTACGCTTAACACAGCGAACTTTTCTTAGAAACGTCTAGGAACGGCGTCACATTGCCAAGAAGTTAAAATATCTCAGAGAAGTATCGGACGCATGATTCGTGTCATCGTCTAAGAGAACGGCACATCCGCGAACGTTTCACCAACGCCAGAAAACTTTACGAACGCTACTTTGTACATGACAGATGACCATGGGCGATCCCCCTAGATGAAGATTGGGTATACGTCGCATTGTCCTGTTAGAAGATACCATCGTGCGGAAGAAACACAATCTGCATGTAGGGGTAGATATAGTGCGAAAGGACAGATGCGTACTTCCATTGATCCACGGTGCCATCCACAATGATGAGTGCACCCAGGGAATGCCATGAAAACATTCCCTATACCATAACGCTGCCTCCTTCGACCTGGACTCTTGCAGCGCTTGTTGCAGGGTGTTTGTTTTCAATCGTCATCCCTTACACGTCATCGCCCTTCTGTTCAATGGAGCATAAACCGCGATTCATCGGAAAAATCCTCCTTTCGCCACTCTGTTGCTGTCCAGCTGCGGTACTGGCGTGCAAATGTCTTTGTCACCGGTGAACGGTCCCATATGCAGCAACGTTCGCTGAACTTTCATTGAGGATACATGTTTGGTATCCCCCTGCTTCATCTGGGAGGTCAGTTGTTCCATGGTTGCACGTCTGTCTGCTTGCACGCATCTCCGTAGCCGTCATTCACCTGTCATCTATGGCCCGTGGTGCCCTACACTTGGCTATTTTGGTGATGACTTTGCTTATTGCCATTCTTCCATGCACGGTAAACTTTCACCATGGCGGCACGCGAACAGTTCACACAACTAGCCGTTTCGGAAATACTGGCGTCCTTGGCTCGGAAACCAGAGATCATGCCCTTTTGGAGATCGGATAAATTGCACACATTTCGCCATGACTCCAACAACTGCAATGTCAACTAATTCCCTTTGACACCCTTCTTATACCCCCACCTCTGATACAGGTACATACCTGCTGGATGTAACGATTTTCCGCTGAAATTGAACGTAGAGGGTGGTCACATTAATGTGACTGGATTGTGTAAGATAGCTATGAGTATCAAAGGTGGGGGGGTATAGGAAGGGTGTCAGAGGGAAGCAGAAACATTGCAATTGTTGGAGTCAAGCCGAAACATAGCGATTTATACGCCCTCCAAAAAGGCATGATCATCGGCTTCCATAACAAGGGTGGCAGTATTTCCGAAATGACGAGTTTTGTGAACTGTTTGCATGCCGCAGTAGTGAAAGTTTACTGTGCATGGCAGAATGGCAATAGTCAAAATCAGTGACTGGGCAAGTGTGGGGCACCGCGGGCCATAGGTGACAGAGGTGAACGACGGCTACAGAGATGCGTGCAAGCAAACAGACGTGCAACCGTGGACCAACTGACTTCCCAGATGAACCAGGGGGATACCAAACGTGTGTCCTCAACAACAGTCCAGCAAACGTTGCTGCATATGGGGCTCAGCAGCAGATGGCTGGTTCGTGCACCAATGTTAACGGCTGTTCACCGGTGACAAAGATTGACATTTGCACGCCAGTACCGCAACTGGAGAGCAGCAGAGTGGCGAAAGGTGGTGCTTTCCGATTAATCATGGTTTATGCTCCATCGGACGGCTGGGCGATGACGTGTATGGCGTTAAGCGTGAGAGAAAAATACCCTGCAACACCTGCCGGAAGGGTCCAGGCCGGAGGGCAGCATTATGGTATGGCGAATGTTTTCATGGCATTCCCTGGGTGCACTCACCATTGTGGATGGCACCATGGTTCAATGGAAGTACGCATCTGTCGTTTCGTACCATGTCCACTCCTACATGCAGATTGTGTCTCCTCAGCATGATGGCATCTTCTATCAGGACAATACGACGTGACGTACAGCGCAGTGTCCGTGCATGGTTTGAAGAGCACGAGAATGTGTTTACGCTACTCCGCTGACACCCAGACACCCCAGATTTAAACCCTATAGGGCATCTGTGGAACCACCTCGATCGGGTTGTTCACGCCATGAATCCTCCATCGCGCAATCTAAGGCAGCTCGCCACAGAACTGGAGTCGGCTTGGCTTCACTTCCCTGTCAATACCTTCAGAACCTTACTGACTCTCTTCCTGCCCGTCTCGCAGCTGTCTGCGTCACGAAAGGTGGTTATTGGTGGTTATTATGGCTACTGACAGGTGTTCATATTAATGTGACTGGACAGTGTATTACCTACAATGCCTTGCCCATATTTTTGCATGCTTCTTAGGAAATATTTTCAAGTCACCCTCCTTAAATAAAGGGTACTAGTGGCTGAATCTGCACATCAAGCTTCAGCTTTAACATATAAAGCCTGCCCAACCACTATTGAGTGCACTTATTAATAATTTTGTGGTTCAACGTGCAACGCGAGCGTGTCGCATTCCACACCCTTATCAAGGGGGGAGACAACTGATTCATATGCTTTCGGACGTTTGGGCTCTTTCCGCTACAGAACTTATCAATGGAACGGGCCATAAGGCCCTGTCGCTAGTTCTAGGCGTCACTTGCCCCTCTTATATCCAACGGGGAGGAACGCAACAAGTCCAAACGTGCCCTGAGAACCTAATCCCTAGCAACACAACGGAACCTTGATCACCCATAACTCGGTCAATCCTACAGAGCGTCGTCCAAACTTAGAGACCCCTCCAGGATTGCCAATGGATCATCCAAGGCACTGCCAATACACGGCTTATGCATGCACCGCTGGGAACCCACGTCCTAAGCATTAAGTGGCTTAATGCCCCTAACCCCCTGAGTACGTCTGGGAATGCTCAGTTTTACAGAAAATATGGCGCCGAGGCTCATCTACTCTGTACATTCAGTACACTCCACTTCTCATGTCAGTACAGCGTCATTGTAATTGACCTTAACTGCGTTCCAGTGGCCCCTATGCAGCGTCAAAAAATAGACTGCTGGTCAATCAGTCTTCGAAAACCACATAGCCATTCATCACGACTAGTGACTCAAAAACCGGAACATTAATTCCAGGCAAAGCTATACTGCCATTCGTCATACACAAATAGGGAGCAATGGGTCGGATATCAAGCGATATCAAATTGAGTTCGATGAACATCATTTCAAGTTGTTTGATATAATATATGCCATATCTTAGCATTGAAAATTCCAATGAAATATAATGGTTCTACTAAACCACGTATCTTTGAACTAATTTCGACTATCATTAATTTAAAGTTATATTCATTCATGACATATGTTTCCAAGTCGTTTGATATATTACATGCTATATATTAGCAAAGAAAGTTCCAATGAACCATAATGGTTCAACTCAACCAGGTGCCTTTGAACAAATTTTGACTATCAGTAATTTTACTTTATATTCATCCATGACACATCATTCCAAGTTGTTTTATATATTACATGCCATATATTGTTATTGAAAATTTTTGAGGGTGTCATAAGGGTATCATTAGAGCAAGTGCAATTGTATCGATTACAACCATTCTCAAAATGGTTCATTCGCGGAAACATTTACCAATTGGCGAAAATAGTAATTAATAACCGCTTCTATCTCGTCATTACGATTTGTTTTTTGTATTATTTATTATATTTTCCTATTGAAAATTGCTGGGTGGTGTCGTGAAGGTACCATTTGTGCACGTGCTATTGAACCGATTTAGATAACATTGGTTCGCGCGATGAACCATATCCATGGATTGACAAAAGCAGATTTCGAAAATCGTTCATAGCATTGGTGGAGTTAGAGTTACCGACAGACAGACACGTTTCTCCACACTGATAGCAAAAAGCACCTTTTGGTACTTAATAACACACTCTTTTGGGTGATCAGCGATTGATTACCAGATGATTTGACTTAGCAATATTTACATTATTTCATACAAAATTTGGTAAGATCTCGAAGGCACCCTATACCGAAAAAACTGAACCTTAAAACCTTCTCTTAAAATAGTGTGTAGGCGGTACCTCATCCTGCAAGTTGATCATTTTGACAATGCATTTTTTTTTCTTAATATAGCTAACAGAGAATAACGAAATAAATTATGCATATCATTTTTTATTTGGCATTAATATTCTCTTTGATTTAATTTCATTATTGTAATTAAAGAACTGTAGCACCAAAAAACAGAGCAAAAATTTTGGTGCTGTAAGGGTGACGAGAACCTTTTTTCCGTCCTGAGTGCCCTCCCCAATGTCGTCTATGACCCGGAGAATCTAACGTTGCTCACTGAGTCAGTAGTGACCGAGAGTCAAGAACCACGCCCACTGTTTGTCTCCCGTCAACTGAGCATTGAAGCTTATCTCCCTCCTAGTGCTCTTATCTCTCCACATGGATGAGAGCAATGAATATCGAACTCCCATTTGTACCAAATTGAACTTTTGATTATTTACAATTTCTAATTACCTTGTGTAATTACTTTTAGTTATTTAAAAAGAAATTAAATTCTTTAAACATTAAATTTTTGTGTACTCCTGCTTTCTCTATTCATGACTTCTTCTAAGCAAGTTACGATTACATTAATTTTTCTAAGAAAAGTCGTGATAGACAGGGAGGGGGGGGGTGCTTGATAAGCAAGCAGTGTAACGCCATGGACCAGTATTATATCATTTCCACTAGAACTTTGCTAATTTGTATTTCTTCATCGATTTCTTTTTCTACACAGTGTGAATTCCTCTCAAGGATGATCATCGCAAAAAGAAGATGTTGAGGTGCTAGTAGGAGTTTCGCTGGAAGGAGGAAGTACAGTAAAAATAAAGAATCAGAAGGTCTTCGGTGGTGGTAAGTTTTTTAAATAGAAAGATGGGGCAAGATCTAAAAGAACAGCTCAAAGAGCAACAGTTCGATGAAAAAGGACTAAAATCAGTAAAAGAATATAACGAAGTCTTCGAGGTCCTAGCTAAGAGTACACCTCCTTGCCAAAAAAATAGAATCATCTGGTTTTCAGTAATATCAGCACTGGTTAAAAATTATTTTCACTTCAAATTTTAATTCTTTAAAGTTTTTTTTTCATATCTTGTTCACTTGACCCTATATTAATAAAAATTATTTACCAAGAGATTATTTTTTTTAAAAAAATTAGCAAAATCTAATAACTACTAAATGACAAATTAATAGAATATTATTGGAATAGTGACAAAAAATTAGAATATTTTTACATTTCATGAGTTCTAACCTATACTATTGGACAATTTCTTCAGAATATGCAAATTATACATTCTCACATTAACTAGCAAAGGTATAAAAAGCAAAAAATTTTTATTTCTGAAATATATTTCATTTTGCCATGGGACGTAAACCAGATGTCAGTAACGCTCAGAGAAATGTGATTGTTGCTTTATACTCCGTTGGACGAACTCAACGTGAGATTGCCGAATATGTGAATTGTTCACAATCTACTGTGTCCGAAGTTATTCGCCATAAGGGCAGTAGAAGTAAATCCAAACGAAAGAATTGTGGACGTAAACGTGCTACCACTCCAAGAGAAGACCGAAAATTGAAACAGATTGTAAGACAGAATCGTTTCTAAAGTGTTAAATATATGCATCTTGAGTGGAAGAATTGGGGAGCATCAGTGTCGAGTCGAACAACAAATCGAAGACTGCATGAAATGAACTTTAAATCGACAGTTCCTAAGATAAAGCCACTCATGACGAAGAAGCAGCGGCAGAATCGTGTAAGATGGTGCAAAGAACACATTTTATGGGGTGAAGATGACTGGAAAAATGTGTTATTTAGTGACGAATCAATGTTTTGTTTATCGTACGGTGACCAGGGTGTGAGAGTTTGGCGTTTATCAAGTGAATCCTTTCACCGTGCATGTTTAAAGAGATCTGTGAAGTTCGCAGCATCCGTTATGATCTGGGGATGCATGTCCGCTGGAGGAGTTGGAGAGCTATGCATTTTGAAAAGTCGTGTTAATGCTGATGTTTATCAAAAAATATTAGAGTACTACATGATTCCATCATCAGAGAATGTTTATGGCGATAATTTTATTTTTCAGCAAGATGGTGCTTCGCCCCATACCGCAAAAACGACTAAACAGTGGCTTCAAAATCGGGACATTCCTCTTTTATCTTGGCCTAGTAACTCCCCTGATTTAAGCCCAATCGAAAACGTGTGGAACATTATGAAAAAACAATTAAACACCATTGTACCGCAAAATAAAGAAGAATTGATTTGTGCGATTAAAGAAATATGGAAAACAATAACAAAGGAAGAATGTAAAAAACTGGTTGATACTATGCCGCAAAGGTTACAAGCTGTTATCGAAAATAAAGGTGAAGCAACCAAGTATTGAGTTTAAAATAGTTGTAAAATTTCAACAAAATAAAAATATTCTATTTTTTTGTCTCTATTCCAGTGATATTCTATTAATTTGTCATTTAGTAGTTATTAGATTTTGCTAATTTTTTTAAAAAAAATAATCGCTTGGTAAATAATTATTAATAATATAGGGTCAAGTGAACAAGATATGAAAAAAAAACCTTAAAAAATTAAAATTTGAAGTGAAAATAATTTTTAACCAGTGCTGATATTACTGAAAACCAGATGATTCTATTTTTTTGGCAAGGAGGTGTATAGAAAATTGGGAGGAAGAAGATAAAATCAAAACCTTTATTAGTAATTTTACTCCCGATATTCAAGGGTTATTGAAAGGGCAGAAGTTTCAGAAATTAAATAAAACTATGCGATGGGCCCCCCGAAAGCCACCCTTTTGAAGAAGAGGTAAGGGAAGGTTTGGCCACAGAAATATTTGAAGATAATAGTGAAGAAGACCCTTGGGCTAGAAAAATTAATATAATCAGGAGAAAGGATGCTAACTGTATCAAGTGGATAGAGAAGACACCTCTGTATATGAAGCAGGAGGGAGGATTGCTATATAAAATCAACGGAAAGAGAAAGCATTTAGTTGTTCCCCAAGCTAAAAGTATCATTTCAACGATCTTGTTGGAGGCTCATGATATTCCTATAGGATGGTATCTGGGCTTTAGAAAAAAACTCTATACAAAATGTCCAGATACTATTTCTGGCCTAACATGCATAAGGATATCAGTGAATATGTGAAAACATGTAAGACATGTCAAAGTAATAAGGCACTATGCACTCAGCCTTTCGGACACCTTAAAATTTTACCAGTCCCTAGTGAAAGATAGGAAATGATTACTTTGGACTTTGTATCGCCATTACCAGTCACTAAGGCCGGATATAATGCATTGTTAACCGTCACAGACAAACTCACCAAGCGAGTGCGGCTAATCCCATGCAAAACTACAGTTTCACCTGAGGGCACAGCAAAACTGTTGATTGATAATTTATTTAAAATTCCCGGCTTCCTGGCCATCATCATTTCAGACCGGGATGTCCATTTTATGTCACAAGTCTGGAGGGAAATTTTTAAATTACTTAAAATTGAGCACAAATGCTCAAGTGCCTATCACCCTCAGACTGATGGACAGTCTGAGCGAACAAATCAATCTGTGAAAGGAAGGCCAATGGAAAAAAAGGAATCAAAAAGAGAACAAGAAAAAAGGAATCAAAAAGAGAACAAGAAAAAAGGAATCAAAAAGGAATCAAAAAGAGAAAGGAAGGCCAAGGAAGATTAACAGAACTCTTATGTCAGGCCCAAAGAAATAATAAGCAGGCTAACGAAAAGTATCGAAGATTTCATGACAGAAAGCACACCAAATTGATCATGAAAGAAGGTGATGGTAGTAGCCCAGAGAATATTAAAGCAAAAAGGTACTGTCGGCTGGAAAACTATATCCAAGATTTTTGTCGGGCCGTTCAAGGTAGAAAAAGTAATCAATGAGGTTATGGTAAGATTACAAATACCCACTAGTTTCAGAGTAAGAACTAAAATTTTACATATTTTGTTTTTAAGAAAATTCTTTCCGAGAAAGCTTAGGAAGAAGTCCCTTGGGCCCATCAAGGACAAAAAATTTTCGAATGTTTATCGAGTGGAGAAGCTCTGGACGTCAAGGGCAAGGCTCCCAATAGAAGATTCAGAGTTCGTACACTTGATCAAAGATAAAATTCCATGACTTTTCCAAAACTTTTCAAAGCAATTCAATACATTATCCAAGACCATAATCTTTTATATTTTTAAGAATAATATATTCATATCTTTTATAAATAATTATTAAGAAAACATTAATTTTTCAAAAAACATTTTTCCAAAACTTTCCCCAAACTTAAGTCAGAAATCATTGATTTTCCTAAACTTTCCAGGCCTGGAATCTTTTTTTCACTTTTCCAGGAATTTCCAGGTTTTTCATGACCCGTGCGAACCTTGAGATTTCTAGTCAAATGGACAGGTTATAAAACCCCAACTTGGGAACCAGAAAATAACCTTTATCGATGTCAGCAGCTAGTCGCAAGATTCTCTAAGCAACGAGAGATAAACTCCACAGAAATAACAAGGAGAATCAGAGGAAAGTCAAAGAAAGAAGAATTCAAGAAGGGACCACAAACGAAGAGTAAAAACTTTCGTTACAGGTTTGCAGTGGGGTTGTGTCAGCTCATCGAATCCGATCGGAGAGAGAAGCAAAAAATCCGACAACCCGACTCTTCATCAAAGGAAAGAGGGAGGAAGAAAGAAACAGAAGAAGCAAGCGAAAGAGGAGAAAAGGAGCTACCCATCACTTATTAAGAAGAGTAGAATGAACCAAAATAAATCGAGAAAGATGAACCAAGCCGTTCATTGGACAAAAAGAGGAATATGCAAGAACGGCTCATTAAAAACCCGAATAAAAGGTGGGATCGAGGAAGGAAGATTGAGAGAGCATTCGGATCAGATGGTGAGCGAAGGTAAGAAAGACAAGTGTTCGCTCTCGGAGTTTTATTATTAAAGCCATTTGTAATTCATGCTCTAGTTCCCTATCAATAATGATAAGGCGAACAAGATTTCAAACTTTCCCACATCAGTCAAAATTCTCTTCGAATCCCCTGCCGGATCCTGTGTCACTAAATCAGCTCAAGAGGATATGAGCTGCAGTAATCACATCGGATATTTGAGTAACGGCACAAAAGAGTCAATAGTGTTGGCATCAGAAACCTTGGCCCAGCCACTCATTTGTGACAGCTCTGTCAACCAAAAAGGTTTCAACAATGTTGCTTCGGGCACATTAGCTTCTCTGGATGAAATGAAGAAAGATAAACCTGCGCTTCTTGCGATTGAAGAGGTCCACGTCAGCCCGTTCGTTTCAAGTGCCACTTCAAAGCCGTTGAAGGACTATGTCTCATGAACTTTGAGCAGCAAGCCCAGCCAGCGATCAGACGACCACAGTGTTGCAAGTGTGAGTCATACGGATATGTCTCACTCTGAGCCGCGATTTGCTGCCCTGTCTCCAACAAGGGATACATGATTATATCATTAACTTAAATATAAGTTAATTTTAAGAACTTTAGAGCAATAAGTAATTTGTTTCAACAACTCCTGGATTTGCAAGCTTCTTCTTTTTAAGAATGGACAGTATTTTTCCTTTAAATATAGCATAGGCTTCCAACTGAGATTGTCTAATGGACTTTGGCATTTCTTATTGCAGTGGTGGACATCGGTCAGCTTAACCCAAGAGGATCACTGCTCACTGAGTCATTGGTGACCAGAACGACCACGCCCATTGTTTGTCTCCCATCAACTGAGCATTGAAGCTTATCTTCCTCCTAGTGTATTCTCTGCATGGATGACAGCAATGAATATAGGACTCCCATTTGTACCAAATTGACCTTTTGATTATTTACAATATCTAATTACCTTGTGTAATTACCTTTATTTATTTAAAAAAGAAATTAAATTCTTTGAACGTTAATTTTTTGCGTACTATCCACGACTTCAAATTAAGCAAGTTAGGATTACATTAATTTTTCTAAGAATGGTCCTGATACTAGCACATTGTTGAGCACGCGAAGCGCGATTTCTTTTAAGACAGCTCGAACTAGAGTTTGTGGTCAGTGGCCGTTTTCGAATCGCTGTGATGACTTGGCCTATTAGATCGGAAAGGGACAGTCTACTAACGAACACCTGTCCCTTATGTCCCTTGACATCACTAACTTATACACTAATATCCCAATCTCGATCTCTCTAAAAATCCTCAAACGCCTCCTACGTAATTCTTCTCTCCCTAAACCTGATGCCATCGATCTTTTATCCATCCTGTCTATCATTTCCTCACAAAACTACTTTTCCTTTAATAACACGTTCTGTTCTCAACCTACTGGATTGGGTATGGGCTTTCCACTTAGCAGTTTCTTATCTGAAGTCTTCCTACAAGACCTCGAACTAACCTTTGTCACCCCCCTCCTTGCTAACTCCACTATCATTTCTTATTTCCGATATGTGGATGACATCCTTATTATTTACGATTCTCGTTCCTCCTCCCCCACTGACATCGCTGACACTTTCAATTCCTTCTCTCCCCATATCCAATTTACCTACGAAACAGAGGTTAACAATTCCATCCCGTACCTTGACATCCTCATTACTAACAACCTCCAAATTAACCGTTTCTCGTTCTCTGTATTCCGTAAGCCTACCACATCGTCTAATCTAATCCACTGTTCTTCCTCACACACCCCCGTCCACAAACACGCTTCCCTACGCTTCTTCATTGACCGTGTCCTGAAGTTACCCCTCAGCCTCCCTTCCCGCACCTCCGAACTCCGTATCATCCACACCCTCGCCCGTATGAACGGCTTCTCGTCCTCTACTTTCTCCCGTACCCTCCAAAGACGTAGACGTGCCTTCCTTAACCCGAACCCCCCCCCCTCCTGATATAAGCCAACGTAAGAAGTGGGTTTCTCTATTATACCTCGGCCCCCATTTCTCCCACCTCTCCAGTTTCCTCTCTTCCCTTGGCCTCCAAGTTTCTTTTCGTTCCCCTACCCCTTTTCTTCGTACCTTGCGCCCATCTACCCTAACTGCATGTGACGATTTCGCCCGATCCGGAGTTTATCGCCTGAACTGCGCCTTCTGCGATAAATTTTACATAGGCTTATCGACCCGTAACTTCAAAATACGTTTCAAGGAAAACGTCAACTCCTACGAGAAACAAGATCGTAATTCCCACTATGCCAACCATCTTACCGATTCCGGACATACTTTGAAAACTCAAGATGAAGTGATGTCCATCTCACACAAATGCAACGACCCGTCCAAGACTGCGACCCTTGAGTCAATAGAAATATTTAAAGCCAAGAGATTTACTCCTGGCCTCCTCCTCAATTGCCAAACGGATTTTGATGTCTATGCCATACTTAACTCTGTCTCCGACCTTGTATAATTTATTTATTTTCAGATATATTTTTTATATAATTTTACTTTCATTCTCTTTTGTAAATCTTCCTGTCTTCTGACAAAAAGATATGCGCTCTTTATTCGGTCCGCGATTTGTTTGCTTTAGCATTTGGTTTTGTTTTCTATAATAATTTTTGTTATTGGTTTCATTAGTATTTTCTGTTCTCGGTTTCATATAGTAATTTCTGTTATTGGTTTTCCTATTTTCTTGATTGGTTCACTTTCTATTTCCATCCTCCAATCTCTTTGCATACTATGTACCTTGTTTCTGTATATAAGGCCTGCGAGCCTCTTGTTGTGTTTTTTTTTTTCCGTTTGTTATTTGTTTCTGACAATCGTCAATCTTATTTTCTTTTTTGTATAATATGGAAGACCACTTGGGTTGGTTAGGCTTCTTGACTACCTCAGTGTATTTCATTTGGAGTTTATTCTTGTTGGATGAGCTTTGTGAAAGCGCTGCTTTCGTCCCATCCTAAGAAATGTACACTTCACTGTTCGATTGATTGTCGATTGTTGATTGATTGTTGTGTTATCCTTGATAAAGCCAGGAATAAAAGGCGAAACTAGTTGGAATCTCTGTCGTCCCTATGTTATACTGTAAAGTTACTACCAATTTCGTTTAAAAAAAATAAAAAAATTTTTTTTTGGGGGGGGGGGGATTGCGTTTATAACTCCAAAACGGCTCATCACAGCCAAACAAGTCATTTACAAAAAAGAATTCGCCTTTCTGAGATGAGTCCGTATATGTAGTTTATTGAGTTTGGTTCGCTGGTTTGAACGCTACAGCCATTTTTTAATTTTTATTAAAAAAATTAATATCTCTAAAAAGACTTATCCAGTTGAAACAGAAATTGTTGATATACGTACACACGTACATACAGACGGAATTTTATTTTTTCAAATTTCAACATATCTTTTCGAATCAAGACTTTTTAGTCGATTTCCGAAAAAAAAAAGAGTTTCTGAAAAGAAGACATAGGTCTTCACTCTTACAGAGTGGTAGGCTAATAATTTCTCTAAAAAGGCTTAGCCCATTTCCTTAAAAAATGCGTCAATGCGTAGTTTAAGAACCCCTCTTTATTGCGTGTGTATTTCTTTAAAAAAAAAATTGACGGGGGGGACTGTCTGGGGGGAGGGGATAGTTAATAACTCCACAGCCATTTTTTAATTTTTAGAAAAAAATTAATATCTCGAAAAAGGCTTACCCAGTTGACATAAAATATGCGCTAAGGCACAATTTAGGGTACCCTATAAGTATGTATAATTTTTATTTGGTTCTGCTATTTGCCGTTTCAGAGGAGTTAGCTGCACAAAATTGGTCACATACGTGCATCGGTACATACGTACAGATGGATTTTTTTTTTTCAAAATTTCAACATATCTTTTCGAATCATGAGTTTTTAAGTCGATTTTAGCAAAAAAATTTAAGTTTCTGAAGCGAACGCATAGGCCTTCACTCTTAGAGAATGGTAGGCCAAAAATCAAATTTTAGGTAATTTTAAATCAGAAAAGAGTCTTACAAATTAGGATATTTTAAAAAAATATTTTTTAATACTCACAAACATCTTTTTAGTCCTTGCAATTTAGATAAAACATCTTATATTTAATTAATAATAAATATATTTTATTGATTAATCATTTTTAATTCATCAATGAAATAAAAGAATAAAAAAATTAATAAAAGAATTAATGAACAACAAAAACAATTATCACCAATAGATGCATCACCAAATTTTATTTTTCATTTATTTAAAACTAGCTGATATATCCGGGCTTACTCAGGTTCTTCTTTGATGAAATTTTGCAAACTGCAGAGAAAATGAACACATGAAAAAAGCTTGTGTTCATATTGAAGAATCGAACAGAATTCTTTTAAATGCTCTCAATGGATGGCCTCTCCAACAACCGGCCTTTTAGCAGTTCTACTCGACTTCCCTCGTTTTGAAATGTTGTCTATATCTGAGTGAGTTTGTTGCAGTGCCTGAGAAAAAAGGTGGAATATAATGTTCATTTTTCTGTATATTCACATACAGAAATTGCAAAATTTCATCAAAAAAGAGCCCGAGCAACGCCGGATATACCAGCTAGTTCATAATAAATCGAAAAAAAAGACGTAGATACTTGAAATAAATTTTAAATCAAAGAACAACATCCATATTTTATGACCAATGGAAAAACAAAGCTTTCATCATGCGAGCTTGTATGTTAATTTATGAAAATACAAAAAAAAAAATCCAGTAAAAATCCGGAAAACATATAATACCAGATAACTGGATTCAGATAATCAAAAAATAAACTAACCACCATAATAGTGTTGATCTCGTTAATTGCCATCACCGTAACAAATTTCATTAATCTAGACTTATTTTTACTCGCAAAATACTGAAATATCTGCGAGAAACCGCCTATTTTTACGGAGGGCCATAGGAGGGCAAAGGGGTAAAATATGAAAATAGGCAGAAATTAGTTTTTTGCAATTTATTTAAACTATTCTTGGCCCAAATATCTAAGTCATACGTGAATTTGCCACAGAGTGGGGTTGACCGGAAGCGAACGTCAATATTAGGCCTATTTTGGGATTTTTTAGGATTTCTGCACACTTAATAATTGATTTTCAAAAGCCAACGTATGCTCCCTTTTTATATACATCTTTTATATCCTCGTGCGCAATTTTGAAACTCTCTGAATTTCCACAATGGAGTTAAGCGGCAAAAGCACGAAACGGGGTGGCCAAACTTTGGGCCTCCCTGGCCCCCCTCACAAAGCGAAAATCGAAAAAAACCAAAAAATCATTTTTTTTTGGAAATATCCCTGAGAAGCTTCCCTCCGAGTTTCCTTGCTTTATCTTTACTCCCCGCAAAGTTGCTTCAAAATATCAGAAAATTGTAAAAAACACCCCGAAAATCGATTTTTTTTTTTCATTTTTCGCGCCCTTGAAATTCGAATATCAAAAATCGGGGAACTGCTTTTATGGCACGTTAGTTAGAAATCTTCCTGCAAAATTTCGAAAATCTGCGTTTATTGGGGGCTCCAGCCGATCGAACGTGCAAGTCCTTTCTGCCCCCCTGAGAGGGCAGGGGATCCGAATTTCCGTCATATGACCTCAGCTAGTTTCGAGTCGGTGCGCGTAGTACATTTTGCCGTGAGATGATGAGTCAATCGACAATCGAACAGTGAAGTGTACATTTGTTAGGATGGGACGAAAGCAGCGCTTTCACAAAGCTCATCTAACCAGAATAAACTCCAAATGAAATACACTGAGGTAGTCAAGAAGCCTAACCAACCCAAGCGGTCTTCCATATTATACAAAAAAGAAAATAAGATTGACGATTGTCAGAAACAAAAAACAAACGAAATAAAAAATACAAGGAGAACGAAGATTATCACATCTTCCAGTAGTCTGGGAAAGAGACGTTGCAAATATCTTCAAAATTGATGTCAAGAACGTGCCTCGGTTTACGATACTTCGTATGCCAGTTCATATTCATTGAGTTCTTCAGTATCCCTTTCACAAGCTTATTTGTCGTGAGTCTTCATTTTCTGTATCATAATCAAAAGGAGATCCTGTATAAACTTTCCGATATGGGCCATGTTTAAATCCATGTGGATGGATTGGTTTTTCACCGTCCTTCTGTCCAGCTGGGCAAAGGTCCTCAGGGTAACATTCTGGAATGAATGTAGTTCACTCCATCTGGTTTTACAGATAGTCGCCCACGCAGGCATGCCATAGAGGAGTATGGTCCGGATAATCGATTTGTACAGAAGTAGCTTGTTGTCAATACTGAGGGCGCTGTTGCGACCCATGAGAGCTATGATACTGTACTTAGCCCTCTTCGCTTTGTTCCATATGCTGATTCCATGAGAGTCTTGAGTCAATGATAACTCCCAGATACTTGTAGTTGTCCACCCAGTCCAGTTTCTTATTGAACAGAACAAGAGAATCTGGGGGATGCTTGAGCTTCCTATTGAGGTACAAAGCCTTGCACTTTCCGACGTTAAGGTTCAACTTCCAGCAGTTAAACCAGTCTTCGAACTGCTTCAAGGCGCACTGTAGCCGAGTGATAACGTGAGCCGGCTGGTGTGCCCATGTCATAATGGCAGTGTCATCCGCATAAAAATACAGATTACAATTATCGGGTTTCGGGAAATCATGTACAAAGTAATTAAATAGCACAGGCCCGAGGACAGAACCCTAAGGGACACCGGCCTTTACAACACCGGGTGTGGAAAGATTTTCTCCAACTTTGGCTTGATAGGATCTGTCGTCAAGAAAGGATTTCACCATCAAAATCAAATCGGCAGGAAACCCGTCTCTGATCATTTTGTAGACAAGGCCCTCATGCCACACTTGGTCAAAAGCTTTACTGACATCGAGAAATACCACCCCATAGTACCTGGATAGGTTCAGGGGGGTGCTCAGGTCTTCAACGAGCCTCCATATCTGGATCGGACAAGAGTGGGCAGCACGAAAGCCAAACTGCTGTTCCCGAAAAAGTCATTTGCTAGACAGTGATCTTGGAATCTGACGAGGATCGTTCTCTCCAACACCTTGGACATCGAGGGTAGCAAGCTAATAGGTCGGTAGCTCGCGGGAATTGCAGGATTTTGCCCCTGCTTGGGGATACTCAACACAATAGATTTCTTCCAAGCCACAGGGAAGTAAGAAAATTTCCAGCAGTCGCTAATGATATTAGTCAATGAGTCAGTCAGTGGATGTCCTTTTATATATACAGGGTGATTCGGAAATGTAGGTCAAGAATGAAATACCATGTACGGTTTGTAGCGGGGAACAAATTTTTTCCTATGAACATGGGTCCGAATTTGAACGATAACTGAGATGTGAACAGAAATAAAAATCCCGCCACCAAGATCAACAAGTTAATAACTCACGTTCTGTAAAGCCTAGATTAATGAAATTTGTAGAAATATCATTGTACATAATACTGTGTATACCGCTAAAATTTGATCGAATTCCAACGAGAAGTTTTCGAGTTACGCAGTCAAAATTGTAACAACTGCTGGTTAGTACTCACAAGTGAACACGTGTTATGATGTTGAATGAGTAACTCGGAAACATCTTGTTGGAATTCAATCAAGTTTTAACGGTGTACACAGTTTTATGTACTCTGTTATTCCTCCACATTTCATTATCTTAGGCGTTAGAGAACCTGAGTTATTAACTTGTTGATCTTGGTGGCGGCATTTTTATTTCTGTTCATATCTCATTTATCGTTCAAATTCGGACCCATGTTCATCAGAAAAATTTTGTTCCCCGCTACAAACAGTACATGGTATTTCATCACCCTGTATATTAGCAAAATTTCTTGATAACTACTTCAAGAAATATTTTAATTTCAGGTACATAATAAAAAATTCACTATCAGTAAAGACAATATTAGAAAACAACCAAGCCTGATAATAATGAGCCATTTTTTACAATAGATATAAAAATGTATGTATGACAATATTCCAATTAAATTATAATCAAAAGAGACATTATAAAAAATGAATTGATAAACATTTACATACGTATACTCCTATACATGCTCTAACCGAGAAATGAAAGGTTAGCCGAGTGAGAAATTCTCGCTAGCTCTTCTGACCAGTTAGTGGTTTTGAATTCGGCCTTATTCTTGCCACGTCCTTAGTGAAATCGCAGCAACAACGAAACCGAAATTATTTCTGGTACAGCTCGATTAGCTATAGATTGACTGCTTGAATTCCTGTTCCCTTGCTGGGCTCTTATTATCGCATTTTTATTATCTCTGTGTCTATTCTCCTTTACATATTTATAAATTATGACTATAAATTATGGGTCTTGCTCGACTGTTTTCTTTGAATAAACGAGTGAGGTGAGGCCATTTTTCAAGAACTTTGAATAAACAGACATCCACAATGATAAGTACATACACTACGCATGCGACAGTTTCCTTTTTCTTTCATGCCGGAAATTGAACATACCCAATCTTCGAGATTAAAGAGGAAAATGCTTTCTCTTAAGTATGTACGAAAGGATATCAAAAAGTAATGCTATTTATTTTTTAACGGAGGAAATATAGTCGCTGTGTAAAGAGTTAACATAGACAAAAAAAGAAGGCTGAGTCATGGCCTACTCTATTATTACATGGCTAAGTAATAATAAAGCAGGTCATGGCTGCATACATAACAAGAACTGTTTCTGCGCACGCGCAAGGCTTGCTACCAGTCGTTTTACAAATGGCTACCGCTATCTCATCATCTACAGTGGAAGAACAGCGAGCTGTTATAAGGTTTCTTTTCGGAAAATGTCAGAATTATTGATGAAAACAGGAGAGAAAATTCCACAGCCTGGATTCGAACCAGGAACCTTCTGCTCCCCGTGCAGACGCTATCTACATGTCCTAACAACACAATCAGAGAAAACCGTCGCATTTCCTTGAAAGAAGTGAGTGCAACGTTTCACATATCTTATGGATCTGCAAGATTTCAAAAAGTCTGACACCAGAAAGACCGGCAACCGAATGGCGTGCAGTCTGCAACATCTACGACGGTACAACCAGGAGGCAAATGCGTTTCTGAATGGCATTGTCACAGAAGACGAGTCCTGGATCTTGTACTTCACACCTCAGCCTAAAATGCAAGCATTGTGTGGAAACATCCACATTCTCCGGTTAGCAGTAAAATTCAATGTCTCTCCTTCAGCTCCGAAGATTATGCTTACAGTTTTATGAGATATGCAAGGCATCCTGTTCGCAGAGTTCCCCCTCGTGGGTCAATCGTCAACGCCGCCACCTGTTGTGAAACGTTGACTAAACTGCGGCGTGCTTTTCAGGATAAGAGACCAGAAAGAGGAAACGATGTTCGACTTCTTCATGACAACGCACGCCTGCATGTGGTCAACATCGTCAAAGCAAAACAGGTCCGTTTATGTTGCGAGGTTCTGGACCGCCGAGCCGGGACTTACCGCTCTCGGACAACCACCTCTTTGGTCCCATGAAGAGATTTTAGATGGTCGGTTTGAGACTGACGAGGAACTCAAATCTGCCGTGCGCCATTGGAGTTCTATATTCACTGTCGACGGAGTTCTATAAGCGTAGTATTCTGAAACTGATGCAGCGGTGGGATAAATGCCTAAATCGTCATAGTGCCTATGTAGTTTCAGCTACTCTTAGTTGCTTAACTCTATATCTTGTAATTTTCTTTGAAAAAATATAAACGGCATTACTTTCTGATACCTCCTCGTATGTAGGCGTTACTTTAAACTGGAAGGTTATCATTTTAACCATGCATTTTTTTTTAATGTATGTAACGTAATACGCAATAACTTAGGCAGATAAATATTCATTTGGTATTGGTGTTCCATTTGCTCCAATTTCATTTTTTTAATATTAATTTAGTGAGTCTGCCATTAAAGTATCTTATGCAATAGTTAGAATTACAGATCGATCGATATTCACAACGATTCTCCGCACTGTAATACGGAAATTATATACCTTAAAATTCATAAGATAAATGGCTTGTTGTAAAAGTTTTTGATGATATATGGGGTCGTCGTTATGACATTTAAGACATATAAAGTAGGAGTTGGAATTTGAAATTAAAGAGTAAATGGTATTGATTCAGTGTTTTGTTTTTATTTCTCAGTTAAGTTTCGATTTTTTTAAATTATGCGATTATGAAATACACAAATTAAATAGACACTTATTGAATGTTTATTAATCTTACGCTGTAAATGTTTTATATTGTGACAAGCATGGTTATCACTAAGAATAAATCTATCTTATTATATGTAATTAGCTTATGCAATAAACGATTTCACGCTGACGCGATAATGAGAAGCGCTCATGCGCAATAGAACTTCCGGAGAGGAAGAAAATTAAAAACGGCTGCACAAGACGGCGAAATGCAGCTACTAAAGCAGAAAAAATAGTTTTTTTTTTAAATTTCCCACAAATAAACACCAGTTAAATATTTGTATTCTTGAAATGTATTATTAACTACTGTTATTACACTAATCTAGTTAATATAAACAAAAACCTGATTTTCTCACATTGAAAAATTTGTAATCGTGCACATCTCCTGCATCTGTATGCTAATCGGCTCCATCAAATGCCTTGAATGTGGATTGCATTGTCATTGCTATAAATCCAAGTTTAGGCAGATTATTTATTTTCTGATCGTTGAGTACTTCATAACGTACCCAATTATCAGAGAAACTAATATCTGGAGTGTTCTTCTTCTTCAGGTACAGAGGGTAGATCATCGCTTGAGTGCTGGTCTGGGCGCCTATTCCTACGAGGGAATTTTGCGTCATTCCAGTGATAAATAACGACTGCTACGATATGAGTGTAGCAGTCGGGACCGACGGCTTTACTTGCTCTACGAAGCACGGGGGGTAGAAAGATAGAAATCACTGGTAGGGGTCCAGCCAGTGGCAATCCAGCTTTGGTCCAATGCACGGGTCTCATTTAAGTACGTTACCTCGACTAAGGGGAAAAGAAGAAGGAAAAATTCAGTGAGCTGGACGCGGAAAATTTACCTTCCCTTTTCTCCTTTGTTTTCGTAATTTGTTTGAAGTACGAGGGCGTTTTGAAAGGTAATGCCTCCATGGCTGTAACCTTTTTATTTGTTAACCGATTTTCAAAATTCTTTTTGTATCTTATACTCACAATTGTCCTCTATGTAATGCACTATTCACTTTTCGACATAGTCCCTATCCCTTTCCACGCATTGCGCCAACGCGTGATTAGTTGGGTGAACCCGTCGGAGAGGAATTCCGGAGTTGTTGTCGACACTAGGATTGAATGGCAGCGTTTACCTCGTCGTTAGAACCAACTCATGTCCCTTAAAGGGCTCCTTCTTCTTTGGGAAGCGGTGAAAGTGGCAAGGTGCAAAGTCTTTCATCTTTGAACTTCGGTCATTCATCTTTGAACTGTAGGCGCTGCAACGCCTCTGGTGAGTGGCGACTCGAGTGCGTGCGGACGTTATCGTACTCCAGAAGAGGGTCCAAAGCTGTCATTCAATCCTTGTGTCAACAACTCCGGAATTCCTCTCCGACGGGTTCACCCAACTAGTCACGCGTTGGCGCAATGCGTGGAAAGGGATGAGGACTATGTCGAAAAGTGAATAGTGCATTACATAGAGTACAAATGTGAGTATAAGATACAAAAAGAATTATGAAAATCGGTTAACAAATGAAAAAGTTACAGCCATGGAGGCATTACTTTTCAAAACCCCTCGTTTATTTTCAGTTTATTATTTTTATTTTTTCTTTGAGTATTATAGTATGGTTCAAAAAATTTTATCAAAATTTTTTCATTATCTATTTCTTTTATTTAATATCTTTTATTTATTTATAAAAGATAAATATTCAAGAAGCCTGACCAACCATTGCGGTCTTCCGTATTATACAAAAAAGAAAATAAGATTGACGATTGTCAGAAAGAAAATCCAACGAGAAAGAAGATTATCACATCTTCCAGTGTTCCAGGAAAGAAATGTTGCTGATGTCATCAAAGTTGACGTCAAGAATGCGCCTCGGTTTCGATACTTCACATATCACTTCATATACATTGAGTTCTTCAGTATTCTTGTCACTAAGTCATTGTCGTGAATCTTCATTTTCTGCATCACAATCAAAAGGAGGTCCAGTAAAAATTTTCCGATATCGGCTATGCTTAAATCTGAGTGGATGGATTGGTTTTTCACAGCCTTCTGCCAAGCTGGGCAACGGTCTTTAAAGTAACATGGGATCCACCCCAAAGCCCCAACATCCTAAAACCCCAACAGATCAGGCACTGAAACATCTAAGACGTTTCTCCATGTGTTATATGGATGGGAATTTTGCATTGACCTGGTTCATGGTTAGTCACCCTGAACATAAATATTTTGCGATTAATAACTATAAAAGAAATATAACAAACTGATCACATACAGGAAATTAAATTTTTATTAAGTAAAAATTAAATATTAACAAATATTAGGATGTAGAACAATAATTTCAATTCAATCTGATTGCATGGCGTATACCACCTTAAAATTCTGGTAATGTTTAAGGAGCTACTCTTAAAACGGTGAGGCACTTTTGTGGGATGATCGATTGATTGACTATGAATATCTATAGACCGAAGCTCAATGACTATGAATATCTATAGACCGTGATTTCTATAAATAATAAGCTTTAAATTATGACTCCGCCGTAGCCGACGAGAAAGACAGGCCGCGGCACTGAAAAGTCACCTGACCATAGTGGTCTGAGCAACAATCCAACTTTCATTGTCTCCATCTTGGATTTTAACAATCAGTGTTTTTTCGTTTGTAAGAAACAATGAAGTTTGGATTGTTACTCGGACTATAATGGTCAGGTGACTTTTCAGTGCCGGGGCCTGTCTTTTTCGTCGGCTACGTGACTCCGCATGATGATGTAACAATGTATGAAATTTTCGCGCTCAGGCTTTGAGTAGAGGTGGTGTTGATTGTCAGCCCTGGTTTGATGACGCAATAATCAGGGGCTTTGTTTTTTAGGTGGCGTTGGTCAGAGCGATTGAAATTGCAAAACGTTTAGAAAAGTGGTCTCGCTTGGTTCGCGGTTCGTTTCTTATGGGCAAAGAATATGTCCGCATCTGAAATTCACAGACCGACGCAAACGTGTTGACATGTTGAGTGATGGTGTCATCCTCCTGCATGACAACGCTAGGCACCGTACTGCCAATACCACGTAGACAAAAGGCCTGCGCACAGAAGCTGTATACATTGTTACATCATCATCAAACGGCCAAATTTAAAGCATATTATTGGTAGAAATACGATTAATAATAGCCGCTTTAGTGTGATGTTAACATTGCTGATAAAGTTCAAGTTGGAAGTCTGGAGCCACCCCCTCCCCATATAGCACAGATTTGCACCCAGTGACTATTTTTTTTCCGATATAGGAGGAACACTTACCTGGAATAAGGCGGGTTAAACAAGCTGTTCTTGGGTTCAGATAAATGCTTATAATGCTTGTAGAGTTGGTGTTTATGGTTAAACTCTTTTGTATTTACCGTTTATCGTTAATACATTATTTTTTATTACCCTTGTAACCTTTTTTTTGGATCCATCTTCGTATATCTGATTTATGTTTCCCCAGAAGTTCTCGCAGTGATATAAGATGATGATAGAATGGAAATTAATATCCTCTTAAATGACAATTTTTTTCAATGTAGACTCATGAGTATGCCATTAAGAAACAGCATAATAATACAGGGTGTTTCTAAAGTCGCGCATTGCGCATTTCAGCTGAGAGATCCTGAAATAAAGGAACTATGTTGGAACAAGATGGAAGGAACTCCAAATTTTCCAGAACATTATTTTAAGGACTATTGCACAATTAGATAGGAGAATTGCTCGCAATTACTCCATTCATAATGACTTCGATATGACCCATGTCGGGAAATATGTTCAAGAGCTCATGAAAACCGTGCTGCCTATTATGGCAAATCATGATAATGATCTAGTCTCTGGCATTCTAAAACATTCTCTACATAGAAAAAGGAATCGTAATCCAAGACATATCCTTGATGTCAATTTTGATGACATTGATAATGTCATCTTCCCAGATTACTAGGTTTCATAAATTCTTTCGTTTTTTTTTGTGGCTTACTATGTAATATACTCCTAGTTCAGACAATCGTCAATCAAATTTCCCTCGACCAAGAGGAGGCAATTTTCTTTCATACTTTGGATGACCTTTGTGGGTACATCAGGCTTCTTTTCTAGTTCAGTGTATTTCCCTTGGAATATGATTATGAAGGGTGAGATTCTGGAAGCTATGCTTCAAGTTCCACACGAATACCGATACACTACACTGTTCGATTGTCGATTGTCTTGTTGTGTTATCCTTGATAAAGCCGGGAATAAGAGGCGAAACTAGTTGGAATCTCTGTCATCCCTATGTTATACTGCAAAGTTACTACCAATTTCGTAGAAAATAATCGTTCAGCTGGAACTGAAGTAGCTGGCACAGATAAATATTTGACAGCTAAACAACTCAAATTGTAATTAAAATTCTGCATTGCTTTCCATAAAAGGAGAGGATTTAGATGATGAGATTTCATTTGGATGAAGACCTGCTTGAGTCCTTTGAGGTGGGAATGCTTCACAAAAAAATCCTATACATCGGAGCGTTCACCACCACGCTTTCTTTTCGGAAACATAAATAGGATATATTCATGCCGACTCGTTGATCGATAATTATGTATAACTGTTATATCATGCACTCTTTGTTAAGAATTGCTTTTTAAATTGGGACAAATAGTCAATTGTGCTTTTTTAGGTGCATAGAAAATAACAAATTCTGAAAGATGCGAGCATGCAGTTGGATTGCTTAATCGTTTAGTGGTTTCGTTACATGCTTTTATGCGTTGATTGGACTCAAATTTGTTGTTATTTATAGAAATAATATCTTTCGATCAGTCTGAGTACCCCCCCCCCCCCAGAAAATGATGCAGAAAATGAAGATTCACGACAATGACTTAGTTACAAGAATACTGAAGAACTCAATGTATATGAAGTGGTATGTGAAGTATCAAACCGAGGCGCATTCTTGACGTCAACTTTGATGACATCAGCAACATTTCTTTTCCGGAACACTGGAAGATGTGATAATCTTCTTTCTCGTTGGATTTTCTTTCTGACAATCGTCAATCTTATTTTCTTTTTTGTATAATACGGAAGACCGCAATGGTTGGTCAGGCTTCTTGACTACCTCAGTGTATTTCATTTGGAATTTATTCTGGCTCGATGAGCTTTGTGAAAGGGCTGCTTTCTCCCATCTGAACAAACGTACACTTCACTGTTCGATTGTCAAATCCCATTGTTATTCCAGCCTTGGCTATCAACAAGAAAGTATCAATATTAAGGAAGTTGAATCTCTACCAAAACTAGTATTTAGAATTGAAGACCACGTTTAGAAAGGAAGCCAATGTAACCCAGGTAATAACAGTTCATCTTTATGGCAACTTCTACAATGTAATAAGGTTTATTGCGGCTTTTTAACATTGCTTTAGTATTTTTTGACAATCATTTAATACATATTAACGAACTTTTATTTATTTAAATATTCAATTCCCCGACGATGCTCTTATAAGTGGGTTCGATTGTAATTGCAAGAACGATAATTTCAATTGCTACTAGTACTAGAGATTTGAAGGGTTCATTTACGAGGACAAAATACAATTACACGTTTAGAAGGGTTCATTAAATGAACTTCATTTACGAGGTTGATCGAAAATTAATGCCTCCATGGCTGTAAATTTTTTTATTTGATAACCGATTTTCATAATTCTTTTTGTACCTTATAATTATATTTTTCTCTATGTAATGCGCTATTCACTTTTCGACATAGTCCTCATCCCTTTCCACGCACTTGCACTAAATCACAAAATGAAATGCTTTACAAATGTAAGCATTAGGTGTAAAAAGAAATTTGAAAATCGGTTACCAAATAAAAAAGTCACAGCCATGGAGGCATTACTTTTCGATCGACCCTCGTAATAAATGCTTTTGTTTTCAGGGTTTTGTATAATTAAATAAATTCAGTATATAAATTAAAAGCCATTGCTGATGTAAATGATGAACTAAAGAAAATTGGGATCACGGAGAAAGACGCCGAATCTATCTCTAATCAATCCATCTTATATCAAGATGATATTTGGAATGGACATTCCTCAGTATTATCCGCATATGCTTGTAATAGTTTATCAGCTGAAGGAACCAGCAGAATTCTCAGGTGTTTGAACAGAGTTCCCACAGAAAATCTGTATCTCATTTCCCTGACTATCCCTGATATCGATGGTCTCATTTCCCTGACCAAATCGTAATTTTTTTAAAAAAAAACATGTCTCTACAACAGCTTTTCAGACACAATTTTATTATTATTAGTTAAGTATTATTATTTTATTTATTCTTTAATTTTTATTTATTTATTTATTTATTAATTGAATCCAATACGTCCATCCAGGGCCTGTATGGCCAGAGGCCGACGAGTTGGGTCCCTGGATGGGCGTATTGGATCCAATTCACGACTGTATGGTAAAGAGTGGCTATCACGGATAGTCACCCATCCAGTGACGAGCCGTGCCTGATGTAGCTTATTAGTTGTCACATTATACCAAATTAGTATTAGTATCAGTATTTCGAGGCTAGTTCAAGAATTTTTGCCTCCTGGACCGTAACTGGACATATAAATGTAAGTATAGATGTCTCCAGTAAAATCTATTTCCCTGACTTTTCCCAGGCAAATGCATGAAAATAGCCCTTCTTCCCTGACTTTCCAGAGTGTGGGAACCCTGTAGAAGCATTATCTAGATGACAATAGTCTATATTGCAAAGGGAGAAAAATCCATTCGAATTTTGGCGTTCGATGAAAATAAACAATCCAGGTTTGCATTCCTCGCTGTGAAATATTTAACATTATGTGCCTCCTCTGTACCTTCGGAGAGACTATTTTCTAAGGCAGGTAATCTCACAACTGAAAAACGAAACAGATTAAATCCCAAACGTGTGGCAAGACTGTTAATAATAAGTATATGTAAAAAAGACTGGGGTAATGTCTAATAAAGAATTTATTTTCAATGAATGTTATTTCTTGTATTAATGTTGTGCATTTTTCTCTTTTATTTTAATGTAAACAGCAGAAGCGATACTGTCGATAGTACTATCGTCGAATAGTATTTTAGGGAATATCGTGCATCACTACTGAAATCCGTTCCATTCCTTCAGCGAAATACATATATTTTGAGCCAATCACTAGCCTTTGCCTCTGCCCAGTCATTAACGTTCCTGCGTCATAGGCAGCCAATTTCACCAATTAGTTAGTCTCTGCTATGCTATATACAGTCTCAAATTCAGCCTCCGGTTTGTACAGTTCAATCATCGGTAGTCGATGGACCTTGGCTTTTTAATATTCAACGTTCGATTGTCGCTGTCTTGCGACATCCTCTTCGGCAGAACTTTTATATACCGGTAAGTGTTGTTTTTTTTGTATGAACCAGTGTTGCCAAGTTGGGGGATTTTCCCCCAAATTTGGGGAATTATTTTTCAATTGGGGGATATTAGGGGGATTTTATTTTCTGGGGGATATTTGGGGGAAATTTTATTTACCATTTATTTAAAATAGAAAATGTGTAGTTACGTCTGGGACATTGGAAACATTCTCTTCACGACAATCTCAGAAGTAATTAAGCGTGATTGGTCACATGATTCGCATTTCGTCACGGATGATATGTCTCTAACCAATCATCTTTGATCTTTTACTTTTGATTGAGGTTCGGTTCGTTCTCCTTATGACTGGATGCAGTAGTAGTAGTTAGTTGTTGTAGTCGTATTACGACTTGTGTGTGTTAAACATGCCTCCGAAGCAGCTATCCACCGCAAAATACAAAAAAATCTTTCGGTTTTGGGGGAAATTTGGGGGAATTTTCGATTTGTCTGGGGGAATTTGTGAAATTAACTTGGCAACACTGGTATGAACCTCAATATGAGAAGTGAGCTGCAAAAACTCTTTATTTTTTAATAATTCATTTTCCTTAGGCCAAGCTATTTCAGCAAAATTATACATTTTTAAAAACTAAAAAAAATCATCAACTTGCATATCCTTCACAGAAACATTTTAGATAAGATGGGTCCTAAGAGAAAAGTATTCGTCGCTGAAAGTTCTGTAAGAAAATCACGTCGATTAGAGGAAAAAAGGGAACAATCCAAGGCTTTAGAAAAGAAGGAACAATCGAAGGTATTGGAAAAGAAGGAACAATCGAAGGTTTTGAAAAAAACGGAACAATCCAAGGTTTTGGAGAAGAAGGAACAATCCAAGGTTTTGG
>JAHWFO010020700.1:663892-691788 GCA_023313115.1 Rhysida immarginata
AGAAGAAGGAACAATCCAAGGTTTTGGAGAAGAAGGAACAATCCAAGATTTTGGAAAAGAAGGAACAGTCTAAGGTTTTGAAAAAGAAGGAACATTCCAAGAAGAAGAAAGGAATATTCACGGAGTGTGCAGAAGAAAGGCCTGCGGATCACCTAATTCATCGAATCTTTGGAATACCCTTGATTTCACAGGAAATCTTTCGCCACTTACCGATGAGGGATGTGTCTAATTGCGCAAATGTGTGTAAGATGTGGAAGACTATAAGCGATTGTACCAAGAAGAATCGACATCAGATATCCGGGACATTTTGGAAGAGCCAAACAAGGGGGGTGCTATATGAAGACTTTAAATCCTACATCTCCCGCTTTCGTCGCGAAGTTTTCAGTTATCCGAAATTGGCGATTTTGTTTGCTGCGGACTCTTGGAACGTATTGAGATCAGGTGTTTACAATAATGAAGGTAAGGAATTTTGTTCATGATTTACTAATTATTTTGAAGTTTATATACAGCCATGTATGATGATATCCTAGATTTCTTGAAACCTATGCTGGAGTCTTATATGAATTCTCTATTTCTTCCAGTGATGGGTTACATGGCGGCTAACCTGCCTCACGATTGTTCGTTGCTGGGTGTAGGATGTGGTGCTGTTATAGGTACAGATGTTTCGTCTAACTGCTGTTCAGAAACCCTGAGTTGGCCTGCTTTTTCTTATCTTGTTCTGCCTGATATTCCAGGAGCAGTAGACATTTATTCTTTTAAGATTAGTGTCGTGTACTCTGATTTTGTACTTAGTCATACATTGAGTGCAAAGGACCTTTTGAAACTGACTCAAATTCCTCTTCATGAGAAATTGAAGTGCATGATTATATTTGGCGATCATCTGTCACCTGGTCCAGAAATGACATGTTCGATAGTCGATTCATTCAAAATGAAGCGTAATTCTAACTTTGTATTTGGTGGTGGATTCGGGGATGCCTTACTTGATCCCTTTTCCCAGATAACAACTGGGATTGCTTTCTGTGGGGATCAGGTTGAAGCAGTATCTGTAATATTGCCTCCTGATCAAGATGAGGAACTCCTCCGCAGTCGATTGATGCAATTGAAAAGTCCTACTCTTCCTGAAGATAAAAGTATTGCATTTATATTTGCTGGGTGCAAAAGTTCGGGAGGCATTCACGCGAAAGTATTTCGTAAACTTTTCACCAAAACACCAATTTTTGGTGGGATTTTTCGTAGCGTTATAGGTTCGAATCTTTCGTCTAAACATTCATCCAAGAAAAATAATTTCCCAGCTGTATGTTATAGAGAAAACACTGTGATAGTTTTCATTTCTTTTCTGAAGTAGTCATCTTTTGTGATTTTGACTTGAGCATGCGGAATTTAGAATAATTGTATCCAAAAAGCCAGGAATTTCGTTGTTATAGCATGTCAAAAGTCATGTATTATTATTTTGCCTTATTTAAACTGTATTTTGATTTTCATAAATAAATTTGATTTTTCATTTGGATTCATTCGTTTTTTCTTTCCTCCGTTCACGTGAGAGTGACAGCAGTTGAAATGAGGATACTAGCGAAATACTGACATATCTAATATGTACTGAGAAAAAAAACAAGATGAAACAACTCTTTATTATAGCCGATGCGTTTCGATATTGCGTCGACGACCAGAATACAAGGGGAGTGAGCCCCAGCGTGACCAGACGTAAAATGCACGGTGGGCTACGATAGCGCCCCCATTCGCTTCAAAGTGTTTGTCTTCATCGTAGAATTCCAATTTATTATTCAGCTTCCGCTGTGTATTACTTGCTGCAATAAAACAAAGTTTATTTTTAAGTTATACCTGGTCTCTGGCCTTTATTTTATCACGTGACACAGGGAAATGGGACTCCGATTTTCTGTGGGTACCGTGAATATGGAAGTCAACTTTTAATTGTGCAATGGAAACCCCTATTTTTTCAGATTGTACACAACATTTGAGAAATATTTTATTCTAGTGGTTTTCAATTGATCCGACCTTTCAGGAGATTGAGGCACTGAGAATGTGTGTTGTGTTTGGATTTAAATAAAAAGCAAAAAATAGAAGTTGTCCATTAATTTAAACAAGAACAACGATTGATGGTTGGTTCGATAGTCTGACTATTTCACTTACGTATGACTAGTAGGTTATGGAGTTATTTTGAGTAATCTTCCCTACTGTTGTTTCACATCAGTGAAAGGGGGGGGGGGTACTCAGACAGATCGAAAGATTTTATTTCGAGAAATAACAATAAATTTGAGTCCACTCAACGCATAAAAGCATGTGATGAACCCACTAAACGATTAAGCAATCCAACTGCATGCTTGCATCTTTATTTTCTATGCACCTAAAGAAGCACAATTGACTATTTGTCCCAATTTAAAAAAAAACAATTCTTAACAAAGAGTGCATGATATAACAGTTGTACATAATTATCGATCAACGAATCGGCATGAATATATCCTATTTATGTTTCCGAAAAGAAAGCGTGATGGTGAACGCTCCGATTTATGGGATTTTTTTGTGAAGCATTCACACCTCAAGGGACTCAAGCAGGTCTTCATCCAAATGAAATCTCATCATCTAAATCCTCTCCTTTTATGGAAAGCAATGCAGAATTTTAATTACAATTTGTGTTGCTTAGCTGTCAAGTATTTATCTGTGCCAGCTACTTCAATTCCAGCTGAACGATTATTTTCAAAAGCTGGACTCACTTTAAATAAAAACCGATGTTCTTTAAAATCCAAGCATTTAGAGCAACTCTTAATTGAGTAGTATTCCTATAAAAACTTTGCATGAACTTTCCTGGAAAACTGAATAAAATACGATTTCCATCCGTCTCGAATATTGTGTGTCCAATTTACTTAAGTTTCTGTTGGAAAACATCGATGTTTTTGGTCGATGGTCTCCTTCTATCCACGATGATTTTGAAACATCGATTGGTAGCCATCGATTGCAAAATTTTGACCATCGCAGGACACTATTAGGAGCTCTCTGCCTGCTCTCAAAACTCACAAATTTCGACAATATCCCTCAATATAAAAAACTTTCAGATTCAGTTAAAATCAGAATTTTTTTATTTCCAAGTATCATCTAACTTCTAGTTTCGTCCATTTAAAAAATTTTAGCCTACTTTCCGAAGGAAGTGTAGGCTTATTAAATCAGTAAATGTTGAACTGTTAGTGCGTGTGTTACTCCTTAATAACTTTTGAACTACCAGGCAGATTTTCAAGAAATTTGGTACGAATGCCAAAAGCAGTGGACGCCTCGACGCTGCACAGTGGTGTCAAAAGCCCGAAAATTGGAAAAAAAAACAATAAACAAATGCAATCAGAATGTAAATTAGGATGTTGAATATGAAAAACATATATACCGTAAATCTTCTGCTATAACGCGACTCCACTTTTTCGGCCCAAAAAATCGGCAAAAATCCTATCCTCTTGTATAACGCGACCCCCATTTTTGACTCCTCGCGAGAAATAAAAATGTACAAACTAATACAGAAAAAAAATCTTTATTTTTAAATAGTCTGGATATTTAATATTCAAAAACCTTCAAAATCTGATTCATTTACAAGAAAAGAATAAAAAAAAACAGAAAAAAAAGAAAAAGTACCTTAGTTTTGCTGAGTGAAGAATCTCTAAGTCCTGAATCACTAAATAAATATGCTGGAGATCGAATCTAAAAGTATTGATGAACTGGATGAATAGGTTGTACTGATTTACACTCGACAATCGAGCAGTGTAGTGAAACGTTATTCGAGTGGCACTTGAAGCTAAGCTTCCATAATCTCACCATTCCTAAATAAATGCCAAGGGAATTACACTGAAGTAGTTAAGAAGCGTGATGAACCCATAGAGGTCATCCATAATATGAAGGAGAAAATACCCCCTCTTGGTTGGAGGTGATTTTGATTGATGACTGTCAAGACTAGAAGCAGACCACTAGTATTAGATAAAACACGACCTATGAAGTCCAGTAATCTGGAAATAAGACATTATCAATGTCTTCAAAATTAATATCAAGTATATGCCTTGGATCACGATATCTCTTTCTATGCATAGGATGATTTAAAATGCCCGAGACTAGCTCGTTGCTATGATTTTCTATATTGGGCAGCATGGATTCCATGAGCCCTTGAGCGTATTTGCCAATATGAGTCATGTTGAAGTCATTAGAAATGGAGGAATTGCGAACAACTCTCCGATCTTTTTGCGCAATAGTCCTAAAGGGTAACGTTTTGGAAAAAAATGAAAAAAAAACCAATAAACAAATGCAATCAGAATGTAAATTAGGATGTTGAATATGAAAAACATATATATTCTAAACTCATATATATGGCCCAGAGTGAATTTGTGAAAAGTATTCACCTTAGATATCCACATGTATGGAAACGAGACTAGAAAAAACTCTCCGAAAACACGTCGTTTTCTAGCTATGATATATAGGGTATTTTTGAATTGAATAAAGATTTTTTGGGAGATGATAGAAGAGGTCCTTAGATACCGAAGAAGAATTGGTGGATCGTGTTATCGCGGCAGCAGGTGACATCAGCGACCGTGCAAATCAACTGTTTCCACGCGTACATCAATCCATCATAAGGCGTTGCGAATTGTGCTATGAAGCAAATGGCGGTCATTTCGAACAATTACTGTAAAAGTCATACAGTAGATTGCTTGTTGTTAATTGTTAAAAATAAAATAATCTAGGCCTACCAACGCGCACTGCGTCCCGGTGTCATTTGATTGTTCAATGCAATATTGCAAGTAAACGGAGCTCCGGGGACCCCATGTTCATAAGGCAAAAAATACTTCTAAGGACCACTTCTATCATCTCCAAAAAAATCTGTACTCAATTCAAAAACACCCTGTATATTGTGTTTATGAATTCCATTGCCAGACTCAGAGAGGTGGTAGGGAAGGTCAAAACTAACAACTATTCCGAATACCATTTTTCCCACAACCCCTGTGAATGCATTTAAAAAACGTTGTAAACGAGTTAAAGATCCCTACCAATCCCTGTGAATGCTGCACTGCACGGCACCCGCAGAGCTGCATGCAAAGCAGGATTATTAGCAACGAAAGCACTAATTTGTGAATCAGAACGCACGGCTGATCACATTCCTCATCGAGCGTGACCAGGCAGAGTCCGTTAAGTACGTACAAGCAGAAGCACCACACCCGCAAAGATCTCAACATGAATGAGTTCACGTATGGAGAGATGGCAGACATGCATCTGTTGTACAGCCAGGCTCATGGCAATGCACGAGAAGCTGCAAGGCTCTACCGCGAGAGGTTCCCTCGTAGATGACATCCTTGTCATGCAACATTTTTGGCGATTGACCGCCGCTTACGGGAAACGGGACAATTTCTACGCAACAGACATGATGCTGGTTATCCAAGGACTGTGTGAACACGATATGTCGAAGAGGAAGTGCTGCAAAGATTTGCAGATAACCCATCTACTAGCACATGATATGGGCATCAGTCACACTACTGTATGGACCATTTTACATGAGCACCGACTACATCCTTATCACAAACAGAAAGTTCAGGCTTTTCGACGTGGAGACTATGTACCACGCGTGAAATTTTCTGAATGGTATCTTCAGAGTGTTACTAACAATCTTGCATTCGGCACACTTGTGTTATTTTCGGATAAAGCACGATTCACCAAAAAGAGCACGTTCAATTGCCACAACAGCTATAGTTGGGACGAACGTAACCCTCTTGCCACACACATCTCCAGCCATCAGGAACGCTTTCATGTCAACATTTGGGCTGGAATTCTACATGACCAGATTATCGGACCGCATGTACTACCTCCAAACCTCAATGGAGAGCATTACCTCACGTTTCTTCAAGATATCTGAATGGACTGGTGGAAGATGTGTCTTTAGAAGTCAGACGGCAGATGTGGTTGCAGCACGATGGATGTATTGCCGTGCATGAGTTTCTCGATCAAACCTTCCCTCAACGTTGGATAGGTAGAGGTGGCCCCATTAACTGGCCACCGAGATCACCAGATTTAACGCCGCTGGACTTTTTTCTTATGGGATCATTTGAAAAGCCTGGTTTATGTTACTCCAGTAGCCAGTGTTGATGAGCTGAGAGCAAGAATCTTTGACGCCTGCAGAGAGGTTCAGCAAAGACGAGAATTGTTTGAGAGAGTGCGACTGAAACATGCAACGGAGATGCACATCCTGCATCACAGCCCAGGGTATTCACTTCGAACAGTTGCTGTAATTGTTCAATGTAACATTGTATAACCGTTTCTGCATTTGAACAAATTGTAGGGTGCCGTGCAGTGCAGCATTCACAAGGGTTGGTCGGGATCTTTACACCTGTTTAACGCGTTTACAACTTTTTTGTGGAAAAAAACGGTATTCGAAATAGTTGTTAGTTTTGATCTTCCCTTACCACTTCAAGCCTGGCAACTACGTGCACAACGTGTACCAGACTTTTTGGACACCCTGTATAAGTAATACGTATACATACATCAACCAACTCGTAACGACGAGCTATAAGCGATTATGACGTTATTAAGTACTGTTTTCGCCAATCGATAAATATGGTTACGCGCATGAACCATTTCTAAGATGGTCGAAATCGATACAATGTCACGTGCTCTAACGGTACCATTATGACACCCTCTAAAATTTTCAATGCTAAGATAGGGCAAGTAATATATCAGACAACTTGTAGCGATGTGGCATGAACGAATATTTAAGAGTAATTAATAAATTGCTCCTACAGTTATGACTATAGTCTCTTTCGCAAAGTTAGAAGAACTTTATTATGCCCTTACTAATTCCAATTATCCTATACACTTCATTCGACAATGGATGCTTGATTCTGATCGAACTCATTATACCCAAAGGCATAAGATCATACCTACCATAAGGGTTTCAAAATTCTTGGAAATATTTTTCCCTTACAATACCTTTGCAAATTGGAATTCTCTATTTTATGATGCTAAAAATCAGATTATTAATTGCACGTTAAATCATAGACAGCACGCACTACATATTCTTAGTCAGTCTTTTAGTGGTCATGTATAATCATTCTATGTTGATTCCTGTCCTTTTATTTATTTGATTTTACCCCTTTGGGGTTGCAAGAACGGTCGGTTTTCATTTAGTGGTACCTGTGCTAATGATATCATTATGTTTACTATTGGAAATTTTCAATGCTAACATATGGCATGTAATATATCAAACAACATTTAAGGATGATTCATGAATGAATATATAAGAATAATTATTAGAACCTGTTTTAATGTTTTCAAAAACAATTCAAACTTTTTGGAAATATGTTTCAAATAGTTTATGCGACGGTGAAAACTTTAGCGTTTAGGTATTTGGTTATATAATTCTTTAATGGTTTATAGTTTTTGACTAGCCCTTTTAGACAAAGAATGTGAGTCAATTCTTCAAGGTATGAATTCTTAATTGGTTTTCGTGAATCCAGTCAATTATGCTTCCAACTAGGCGAGCACAAACAATGAATCCCTTTTCAAAGTCAGTGGGTCTTTTTTCCCCACACGCTGATCAAGTTTAATCACATGATCTCAAACTATTTCGCATAATAAAAAGACAATTTACATATGCTTCACAGATACTTCTTATTCATTAGCCTATGTAAGGCTGGCGAACACGTAAGGTAGAACGGGTGAAGATGGGCATAGAGGAAGTTCGGCACCATCATTTATTTCAGTAAATAGCAACTGATGGCACGAAAAACTTTCCAGGAACTAAGTAAGTGATCGACTACACCTGCCCGTATCATCGTAACCGACCGTTTGAGCATCGTCGTTTTGCTGACTTCAAGTCTAGTGAAAACGAGGTAAATTTTAGATGATTTCTAATTTGGGCTTGACATACAGTAACCTATGTTTACAATAAATTCTCCTGGACACGGATATCTTTCAATTTGTGTTGGGTAATGGCGAGTCTTAAGTAGGTTTTGGTGGTAATGCGAAAGTTGACAAATAACAAATATTACTCCTCAGGATCTTCACCAGTTAGGCCATCTCCTTATGAAAACCGCCCTAAGGAATCTGCCGAACATCATTACTAATGACATCTCGAATATCATAAGCGATTGCTGGAAGTTTACCTACTTCCCGACTCCTTGGTAGCAATTTATTGTGTTAAGTATCCCCAAGCAGGGGCAAAATCCTGCAATTTCTGCGAGTTATCGACCTATCAATCTACTCCCGTCGATGTCCAAACTGTGACGTCGTCCCTGTGAGGGTAATTGATATGCTTAAACCAAACAAGGGCAACTGGATGTGATCCTAGGTCCAAAACAAAATACCAGTTAATTCCCAATTTTATTTGTATGCTCACGGTTTATTCTTTAATTAAGTACATAGAAATTACAACAATAACAAGATTTGATAAGTGCTTGGCTTTCAAAGGGAAATGTAGATTATGGCGTTCTCCACGTTGGTCAATAGACAAGTGTTTGGCTTCCCGTGCTACAACAAACAAACACAAAGTTATACCAAGGTCCATGGACGTCTTCTCTTTATTCTTATCTTGAGAATTCAATGGCCGAGGGAAGGGCTCAGGTCCATCATATCTTCTATTCTAGGAGCTGCTTTCCAGAAGGTAAAAAATTAAAAAAAACAACTCAGGTACAATTATGCAATATCTAATTCATGCCAATATGCAATAAATAAATATATGGATAATAATTCCTGTTCGAAACTTTATTCAATATGCAATACATCACCCAGACTTGTATATGTTGGCAGAAGGTCACGACGTTCCAAAGTTCTAAAGCTAGGGAAAACTTCAGACCCTATAAGCTTCAAATCTTTTGTCAAGGCAATTTCTTCCAGGAAATGAAATCCTGGTTCTCGCTTGACAATTCTAAGAAAATACTTAAGAATATCATTAACTGTTCACAAAGGATCCTCAACAGGCCTATTTTACCTGTTTCTCAGACTTCTTGTCTGAACCGTCTTCCTCCTCCAGAGAAAGTTCCAGACTAAAAGAAAAAAAGCTATCTTAACAATTAAGAGTATACGTGCCATAACAATACTATTAATAAGAGTTGCTTGCAAAACAGCAGGAACTAAATGAAATATACCCATTCTTAGAGCGGTATAAATCAGAAATTGTACCTTATCGGCTGTCACAAAAGTTTTGGAGAAAACGATCCCACCAGGTTCAAGGACCACTATCTCACCAATGATCTACTTCGGTAAGAGTAGTTCGGCTTTCGTGCCGCCCGTTCGTGTCAGATTCAGATATGGAGGCTTGTTGAAGATCTGAGCACCCCACAGAACCTTTCAAGGTACTATGGCGTAATTTTTCTTGATGTCAGTAAGGCTTTCGATCAGGTGTGGCACGAAGGGCTAATTTACAAGATGCTTAGAGACGAGTTTACTCCTGAATTGATTTTGATGGTGAAGTCATTTCTTAGCGACAGATTCTATCAAGCTAAAGTTGGCGAAAGTTTCTCCACTCCCCGTAAGGTAAAGGCTGGTGTCCCAAAAGGCTCTGTCCTTGGGCCCGTTTTATTTAATTATTTTGTACATGATTTCCCAAAACCAGAAAAATGTAATTTATATTTCTATGCTGATGATACTGCCATCATGGCTTGGGCGCACAATCCATTTCACGTTATCACTCGTCTGCAGAACGCCTTGAAGAAATTTGAAAACTGGTTTAATTGCTGGAAGCTGAACCTTAACGTCGGAAAACGCAAAGCTATGTACTTCAACAAAAAGCTTAAGCGTCCTCCGGATTCTCTTGTCCTATTCAATAAGGAACTCGAATGAGTCGAAAATTACAGGTACCTTGGCGTTATTATCGACTCAAGACTCTCCTGAAACTGTCACGTGACTTACGTTCTGAACAAAGCAAAGAAGGCTAAGTACAGCCTCATAGCTCTTCTGGGTCGGAACAGTGCCCTCAGCATCGACAATAAGCAGGTACTGTACAGTACAAGACGATGATTCGTTCCAGAATGTTACCCTGAGGACCATTGGCCAGCTTGGAAAAAGGACCGTAAAAAATCATTACATCCACTCGGATCTGAATATTTCTCACTTGGTAAGTGTGTCCAAGAACTCCTGATGAATATGGTGCAGACGATGAAGAGCCATGACAATAACCTGGTGGCTGGAATACTAAACACCTGATGGAAATGAAGTGGCATACAAAATATAGAAAACCGAGGCATATTCTCGATGTTAACTTCGAAGACATTGGCAACGTTTCCTTCCCGGATTATTGAAAGATATGGTACCCCCCCACCCCTCTCCCAATCCTCTGACAATCGTCAATCTTATTATTTTTTCATAATGTGGAAGACGTCTGAGGTTAGTCAGACTTCTTGCCTATTTCAGTGTATTTCATGTGGAATTTATTCTGGTAGGGTGAGCTTTGTTAAAGCACTGCTTTCGTCCCACACGAAGAAATGTACACTTCACTGTTCGATTGTCGATTGTCTTTATGAAAATATGTTCCAGTATATTATTTCTCCACTTGGTCTCTAGGAATTTCCAAAAATCGTAACTATGGCCATATTCACCCGTTCTATCTTCTCAACTTTTGCCAAACTTGATCACTATTTCGTTGACATCAAATTTATGCCTCAAATGAAAAGGCTTAAATTATTCAACTGCTATAAATACTTTATTGAATCACTGCTAAATTATATTGTTGAATTTTAAATATTTGTGATCTCCTAACTTTGAATATGGTAAAATGGCCGAAACATGGCCAGTCGTTGACTTGAATGTTAAGTATTGGAAAAAAGACGCAACCGTTTATTTATTTAGTTTATTTGTAAGTTAAAAAAATCACAATAAATACAGAAACAGCGCATGAGCAGGAAAAGGTTATCATCCAACTCGATCCACTAGAGTTCTCTAGTTGTGGCGTTGCTTTAGTCCACAGATTGTTCATAGGCGTCCACAGATTGTTCGCCTGCTCACCAACATCAACAGTTGAAGTTGACAAAAAATTGACCAACTTTTTGATTGACCAAAAATTGATATATGTTAGCCTCGCTTTAGTCTTAATCGCAGTGAGAAGCAAGACAATTCCAACAGCAGGTTTAGACTTTGATAATGGCTATTGCTGTCCAGTTATACGAATATTCCAGTATATGAAAATTTTAAACCGTTGGTATTTAACCTGAATTCCTTAGGCAAATTCTATGTTTACAGTCTAATTTGACATACACCGCTATCAGAAAAATAACAGTGTAATTACGCCATTGTGTGCGATCTTTCCGACATCCATGCAAAGAGATATTGAAAAAGATTATAAAGATTTTAGCAACGGCTAAAGAAATCATCGATGACCCAAAAAATGGTTCAAACTCGCTTCAAGGAAGGTGACTCAGCTTTAAAGACAAACCAGTTGTGGACGACCATCTGTTGTCGATGTTGAACTGGATGAATACTAACGAAGTACTCATATTCGCAGATCGTCGGCACGAACTTAGGCGTGTGAATATGTGCTTCCATGAATTGAATTCCCGCCTAGGCACAACGCCAAGCGCCTAGCAATGAATTGTAACTAGAAATCTGGAAAAGAGAAATCAGTGGCTCTGTCCAGGATAGGCTTTAGAACTGGTTGTCTAACCGTAGACCTTGTAGTACTTTGGTGGAATTACCACGGGATGTTGCACTTAAACTTGTTCCAGATGAGCAAACTTTACAGTGCCGACATCTATGCAAAAACCTTCAGGGATTTTATGAAATCTGAATGTCCATGTACCAAAGATAACAATGCCCTAATTGGACCAAGGCCAAATTGCTGGAATTTGAGGGAATGAAGTGCTACGCCAACCTGCTTACAACCATCTCTTCTGGTCCGTGGCCCAATATTTGCGCGGAGTAGAGAACGGGTGCTTGGAGTTTCTTGCCTCCATGCCAGCGGAATGATGCAAAGACGGAATTGGGCTTTTGGCGCAAAGGTTATAACAAACTGTAGATCGCAATGGAATTTAATTTGATTAATAAGTTCTCTTCTGATTGGGAGTCGTTTGAAGTTTTCATGAAAGGTAACTGCACGAATTTTGGACTCAAACTTGCATATCCTGCGTTTATTCGCCGTTTTTGAACAGGCTACTAATACATCTTATTTCAAAAAGTTCAATATTTTAGTGGAACTCAAGTCTCTTATATACGGTGGATTTTACCAGGGAAATGTTGGAAATGTTTTTTTTAGTCCTTTTGCCTAATGTTTCTAATAAGTCTGTTTAAACTGAATGAAGAAGATGGATTCAGACGGCTGACTTCAAGAAGATTGAAACAATATGATGGAGTACGTTAGTATGGTGCCAAAAATCTGTAAATAAAGAAAGACGAATGGAAATCAGTTGGAAGACAGGTGGAATCGCAGAACTGTTATTGCTAAACAAGAATAAAGATATAAATGGGTAGATTAATGGTTTACAATAATAATAATAATAATAATAATAATAATAATAATAATAGTAATAATACAGATAAACCGGGGCATCTTCCAGGGTGACTCACTGAGCCCACTCTGGTTTTGTCTTGCACTAAATGCACTTTCCAACAGACTGAATAGCACAACTTACGGCTACACAAAACATAATAAAAGCTGCCATTACACGCTTTCACACTTACTCTACATGGACGACAAGAAACTCTACGCCTCCACACGAACACAATTGCACCAATTACTTGACATTACACAAACCTTTTCAAAAGACATACAAATGCAAAACCATTCACATTGAAAATGGAGTACTCAGGGAAGGGGGCTTCACATTAGATGAACCAGATCACATTGCTGCTATGGAAAATGACAAATTTTACAAATATCTAGGATTTAAGCAAGCCAAGCTTCTGCAGCACAAACACATAAAGAATACACTCACTAAACAATATCTTCATAGGCTAGAGACAATACTTAAAACGCATTTAAATTCCAGAAATTTAATCAAGGCCATCAATACTTATGCCACGCCAATACTCTCCTACTCCTTTGGAGTCATACAGTGGACACACAGATCTTGAGGGACTTGAAAGGAAACAACGTAAACTGCTTACAATACACAGAAAGCCCCATCCACATGCAGCTATTGAAAGACTCACCCTGTCTCGTTCAGAGGGAGGCAGAGGTCTTATTGACATAACAGATCTACAGCAGAAACAGACTGAGTCACTCAGAGAATTCTTTTACTCTAAACAACACACATCACAATTACACAAAGCAGTCTGCATAGCTGATACAAAATACACACCTCTGAATCTGAACAGCATGCAGAACACCCATAACATTCCTACAACATGCACTAAACTTCAATCATGGCTCGGAAAGCAACTCCACGGTAGACATCCTTCTGAACTCAACCAGTCACACGTCGACAAAAAAGCATCGAACTTTTGGTTGAGTGAAGGGAGTCTCTTTGGGGAAACTGAAGGAACCATGATTACCATACAAGACCAGGTTATTAACACTAAAAGTTACAGAAAACATATTATTAAAGATTCGACTGACGGGTCTTGCAGGAAATGCCATATCGCAGAGGAAACCTTCCAACACGTCATATCCAGTTGCAAAATACTCACGCAGACAGATTATTTACACAGACATAACTAGGTAGCCAACATCATACATCAACATCTAGCTAAGATACACAAGCTAAGGGACATTCACACTCCTTACTATAAATATATCCCCGACACTGTCTTAGAGAACACCACACATAAACTATATTTTGACAGAGCTATAATCACTGACAGAACTATCCCTCATAACAGACCAGACATTAGACTAGTAGATAAGCAAAACAAAGTGACTTACATAATTGATATCTCCATCCCCAACACACACAATTTACAAAAGACATACACTGACAAAATCACTAAATATACAGATCTTGCACATGAAATAAAACGCCTTTGGGGAGTTAACAGAGTACACATTGTTCCTATCGTTCTTTCTGCCACTGGGGTTATTCCACATTCGCTACACAAAAGCCTGTCAACACTAAATTTAAACACACACTTATACAAAACCTTACAGAAAGCCACAATTCTAAACACCTGTCACATAGTAAGGAAATTCCTACACCCAAACATCAATACTCCCACGAGTGCATAACTTTCCCACCACTTGAGTCCCTTGGGCTTTGGCCCTCTTTTGGGTCCGCCTCTGGGATTGGCTTCCGGACTTAATCCGAGTTTGGCTTCTCCAAACAATGTCAATAATAATAATAATAATAATAATAATAATAATAATAATTAACGAATAAAAATTAAGAATTTTACTGAATCAGAGACAACTACAGTTTATCATGGAAACAGACTGATCAAGAAAATGGGTTGAACCTAAATAGGGTAGAATTAAACCACGAGCTCATCGAACAGCATCAGATAAAGTGTCTAGAAGCAGGCATTGTCTATCTAAGACTGAGACTAGCGTTCCCTGTTTACACCGAATCCTTACGGTTGCTGAAAAATGGGTGTTTTATCAAATAGTATTATACAAGGGGAGTCACCTAAATAAATGTCCATTTCCTACTTGCAACCGCAGAAGATCCTGATGTTTTTTGGTAAACTACCAAAACTGTGTGCATTATTCGTATGGCCAAAACAATCACATGTCGGGAACTGGACAAATGTCACCAGAAATTTAAGAACACACAATCATCGCTTGTCAATTACAAGATCTAGTCATATTATTTTGACCACCCCTGCGTTTGTCTTCGGGGTTGCCCAGCCGAAGAACTATGTCACCTGTTGGGAATTGGTTAGGTGACTACAGTAAACTCCGTGTAATTCGAATTCAAACGGACCAACAAAAAATTCGAATTAGGCGATAATTCGAATTATGCGATATTGGTCACACTAACCTAAAAACTATGTGTTTTGGATTATGAGTAATCAGTAATCGTATGTACAGTCGGGTGCAAAAAGGTTTTTACCTGCTCCGTAGGGGCTGAGCTTAGCGGATGTTGATCGGTTGCAAAATCAGGTACTTATACTGAGAGTCATGGCAGATTAGAATGGACCTGTCCTTTCTTAATGAAAATAGGGTATCAGGTATACGCCTGGGATGTGCTCGTCACGGGCTCTCTCCTGACAATAATAAGCGATAGTGGCTGAAAAGAATATCGTTAAATTCTCTGCATACTGCCTCGAATGGCAAAGTTCGAATCCGATATGGATAGACACTTTTTTTTTGTTCTTAGGCGCGTTTTTGACTTCGTTTAAGTTTTAAACGGTGTATGTAAAGAACACCATAAACAGATTAAATTTTTTTCATCCAAGTGTGCAATGTGATCTGTTTATTTGAGGGTTTAAAAAACTTTTCATGTTAATTGTCATGCAATCCTTTATTCTATATTTTGGTTTTTAATAAAATCTACACTAATTCAGACCTCTTTTGTTCACATCATTTAATATTCTCTATTATTAATAAAATCTTACATATTAAAACGCAAAGCGTTTCTTGTAAGAGAAAAGTTGGCACTTCTGTGCATGCGCATCTGAAGCCAACAAAGAGGATTACGACAATCCATAAGAAGCCAGGGATTATTGTAATGAGACAATATTCAATCATTGTTTTGAATTAAATAAACTGAAGATTTGCAGAAAGAAAATCCTGCCTTGATCATTTTATGACGTTTCCTTGTGACTACTGAAAAACTCTGAAAATGTTATGTTAAATGTTATATCGTTAAAAAGAGCTTTAAAAACCGATCACTTTATCCGCTGATTAATACTTTCTGAGAAATTTAGTTTAAATCTATTTTGATTTTATATATTAACTCATTTCTTATTCTTTGTTCGTAATGAGATATTTAAGCTCTGACAATTTTTTATTTTATTATTTTTTAATTAAAGAGATGGGGATTTATAATAAGATGGGTTGTTCTCGTCAAATTTTGACGGGATCCATCTAGTTAAATAATAAAAAAAAATTCGGATGGTTTTGGCATAATTGACGTTTATTATTTTATATACACAAAATATACAAAAAATGAGACTTGTAACCTTTCAAGCAGTCAAAAGAAAACAGCTTCAAGTATATGCATACAAATTAATTGGGGGTGGAGATTTCGTATGCCTATATAAGGTATTACGATTTCTGTTCATATTCTGATAATTTCAGTCTACGCTATTTATCAAGATGGAACTTGAATAACACTGGTCTACAGTAGAAAAGTATTCCAAATAATTTGAACTAATTTTTGCTTAACTACCCATGCTGAATAAGAGTTGGTAAGTAAAAGTCAGTTATTAGTTTAAGTTTTCACGATACCTGATATTTTCCAAATTTAACGATTCTACCCTCATTGAACTTGATAATGCTGACATTTATTTAGTTAGTTGGCAATAAATTTTAAAAATATTGTGTTTTAGTACTGACAATGCATTAGATTACAATTAGACTACACAAAATTTTGTTGCTTTATTTGCGAATGGGATAGTCGTGATAGAAAAGAGCATTATTAAAAAATAAAGGTGTGGCCTCATTGTCAGTCACTCCAACCTAGGCAGAAAAATGTTAAAAATGACCCTTTAGTTGACCCACAAAAAGTGTTACATCCACCATTGCATATAAAACTAGGGCTGATGAAGAATTTCGTAAAAGCAATGAACAAAAATGGAGCTGCTTTTCAATATCTTCGCCAGAAGCTAATATAAGTGAAGCTAATATTCGTCGGTCCTCAAATAAGAAATTTTTTTCAAGATGATAATTCTGTTACGTTCCATCGCAAAATCCCTGCATCCGAATCTCATTCATTCCACCTATATACGTTTACACTATGGTATCGCCCACGTTTTCAACAGTACTTTCTCCGTGGATGCTTCCACCCCCCGATGTCAACGCATCTGCAGGTATAACAACTTTTGGAAAACCCTGGATATAGGGTGAGTCTGAAACCCTGTCACAAACTTCGCATGCGTACTCCCCATGATTAAATAAGAAACAGATGTCCTAACAACATGGGCCTGAAACTCAAGCGTTAACGAGAAAAATGGCGTCCAAGTATGGGTGCCCCTATGAGGTTTGTTTTGCAGATATTGTTCAAATGACGTCCACGTGCTTCAACACGGGCGTGCAGACGTCTCTGAAACGAACGGCGAAGGTTCACATTTCACAGTACAAAACAACGTGTGTGTACAGTACATTAATGGTCATGTATCTGAACATGTGGTACGCCCGTGGAGAAATGTAACGTTCCTCAAGGATGTCAGTGTTTATTAACATAGCTTCCCTCTAACCCACGCTTGCAGTGAACTCGACCCTCTATGCGCTCTGTACGGAATAGAGAGATAGAGAGAGTTCACTAATGAATATGTCAGCTGTGAAAGGCTATATTTACCAAACTACACAACTCACAGATTCGATCAACGCATCATTCTGAAGGATATAATCTGAAGTTTAATTTGGTTATTCAGGTCACAAATGTTTAAAGTTATTGCCACGAGTAACCCACACGCACGGGTACTTTATGCTGATTAACATTATCATTCGTATGAAATGTTGCTTCATCGGTGAAAACAAACATGGAGATGAAGAATTCGTCTTCCTCCATTGCATTGAACTCATCTCACCGTTCCTTATCAGGTGCAGAATTGGCTTACTCTACCTGTTATCTGTAAGGTTCCATAACCAACAGCTTCCTGAACACTTTCAACACCATCGTATAGGGCATTTGGAGTTCTCGCCTGATTCGGCAGTTCGATTTCTTCAGATCGGCGAGTGAATTTTTGCTGAATGTGTTGACACTCTTTGCCTTCCAAGATTCTTACCTTTGCAAAGACATCCTTTATCAGTGAATTGACGAAACCAACATAGGATATTCCACCTATTAGGAGAATTATTTTCAATTTTTGCATAATACGTGCGTTGAAAAGACGTCACTGAATCAGTTTTAGCGAATTCAATAACACGAAAGGCCTTCTGTTGCGCGGCTGGCATTTTGACACAAATGAAACTCCAAAACGATTACAGCACTGTGATGTTATCACCTAGCGAAATCTCGTAGCAACCAAACAAAATATCTCCTTCTGAATGATAATTAGAGTGGCGGTATAAATTGTTTTGTTGCCTTTCAAAGTTGGTATATTTTTTTGTAAGCAACATATGTTACTGAATTCTACGCTGTTCGGGAAAAATATTCTGAAACAGTCTACCTAAACTTTGTAGAGTCTTCCTCGGAGAGTACAGGCAGTAATAAAATCAAAGAGAGATGGTTCAACACTACATATTTTCGTAAAATCATGGACGTAGTGCAAATTTACATGTTTCCGGGAATTTTTCATCATAAAGTGTATCTCCAATTTGGTTATGGCTTACGCCCTTGTGAGTCCAGAGAAGAGAAGTAAACCAGACTACACAATACCAAGATTATTTGATAGATCATATAAAATTAAAAAAAAAATTGGAAACATAGATTTCACTCACCGTTAATAGAAAGCTGGTGTTAATGATAGCAAAATTTCCAACAGAAATCCCGACGTTGCTCTGGTTTAGCCGAAGAGTAAACATTAACAAATGGAAGTTAGCAGACGGGTTGTACTTAGCCTGGAAGCGAATAGAACTGTATGAGTAACTTGTTCAAGTTAAAGCACCAACTATTCAAATAAGTTTTGCAAATTGACCTCGGAAGTGTAATCCATGATGAACTTAGATGATGTACAAGCCTATAGAAAAAGAAAAATATGAATTTGAGTTCAGATTATGTAATACATACACTGTCTTGCTAACAGTATCCAAACATCGCTCCTCACGTAATAAGGAAGAAAATGATGCAATCGGTAACATGATTGCTGCAACACCACGAGAAAGGTTGTCGGCAAAATTTTTTACTCTCCTCTGGCAGTAATGGTTAGGGACTTTGATCGTATGCGGTATTCCAGCACATACCTCAGAATTCAATTGAATTTGAATTCGGAGTCCGGAAAGGCCGACATGAACCATGTCTTTGTTGAACGAGCGCATGGCATGGAGAAAAATTCTGGTGTATTGTCAAAAAATTCTGTTGTCTTCCCAGGAAGGTTATTTTTCTAATTGAGTTATTAAGTCGCATATCAGCACCAGTTCTGGGTTCCACACCAAAACCCCACCCCCAAAATCCTTCACCGTGGTCACGTTATACTCTCGATCGTATTTCTCTTTCGGTCGCCTTCAGAAATAAACACGACCACGATACACAGGGCTTTCACAACCACAGGGCCTTCACGGTACCTGTAAAGTGAAACTCTAACCTTGGTCTAAGACCTCAAAGAGCATTACCCCAACTGCTGTCCAGAAAACAGTCAGCAACATTTCCATTGGATTTAGATCCTGCTTTTGGTACTTTCTAGGAGGTTCCCTTTGTAATAACCATCGCTAGGGCCGAATGAATATTATTGTAGAAGAAGAACCATTTTTCATCGCAATGGCAATGACTCGGTCCAACATTGGTGCTCTGATATGACATTGGGACAAGGAAGAACAAGTGTTCAGGCGTTGCACTTTATTCGCTGTCCGTATAGAAAGCGGGACCCAGTGGTCCAATTTTTTTAAAATTCCCAGTATGAGAAGATGATTAGGCACAGTTCCCTAGGTCACAGAGAGTTTTCTGGCTAATTCAAGAAAAGTTTGGCGTGGATTAGCTCCTTTGAGACAAAAATCTTCCTGTTTCCGCTCATTACGAAGAGATTTACCTCATGAAGAAAACGTTGTATTGCACACAACTGAAGGGCCATAAGATACGGTCGATAATGGAAGCAGCGGGATCTGTCTCATTACGGACACGGAACCTGATTGGAAGGGTGTGCCATGATTTTTGGTAAGTGAGTGTATGCATCGCAATATTGGACAGCCTAGCAATTCATGCCATTTGGTGAAGTATTTAGAGACGCCGGTATTTTCTCTGCGTGTGGTGTGGCTGTTTGACTTCCGGACCTTCCCTACGTTGTTGGCGTTAAACCGTTTGGAAGAAGTAGACAAACGAGAGGTGAATCAAATAGATGTCATTGCTCCCTGGAGCCTAGCAGCCTATGAGTAGGAGAGCTTAGGCACCTTTCTCAGCCATGTATAAGGAAGGTCCCTCTCCACGTCACTTAATTGCTGTCATTTTATTTGTAAGCTCCTCCTTGTAAAGCTCAGTAATTATTTTGTTTTTGCAATTCTTTATTGCAGACCTTCTGCCACATTTCTAAACGCTTAGTCGTCGCCGCTTTCCTGTTTAGTTTTTTCTGGGGGGTGTGCAGAAAACAGTCAGAGCTCATCTCAGAGCTCATCATTAAGAACTTATATACTAAACTTTATTAATGTAAAATTAATACTTACGCATTGGAAATATCGTTTCAACAGTTCCGCGGGACAGAAGCCCGCGTGCAATATATACGATATATCACTTTGCTTGTATGATTGATATAATATGTAATTTGCAATTGTCTTAATTATTTTTTCCATTCAATTCCATTATTTAATCGTATTTCAAAATTTTTTGGCCAACTTTCTTGCCCCCCCCCCCCCCGCCCTCCATCCACGTGTCAGTGGACAGATCTATTTAATAAAAGAATTTTCTTTCGAATCTGCCTGTCTTAAATTACTTACCTTTCTTCTTTAAGAAGCTTCTACTGGTTTTAGTAATTTTTCTACGTGACATCCTCACAATGCTTGCGGTTTTAGGCTAAAGTGTGAAAAGCAAGACCCAGGATTCTTCTCAGGGGACTTCTATCCCATTCACAAGCGCATTTTCCTCTTGGTTTTACCGCACCAGATGTTGCAGACTGCATGCCATTCTATTGTCGGTCTGTTTTGGTGTCAGACTTTTTGGAAGCCAACGGGAACAGAACTTTGCCGTATCCCAGCTACTCATGCACAATATCCCATGCAGATTCATAGGATTTGTGAAACTTTCATTGACTTCTTTCAAGTAAATACGACTTTCTGAATAATGACTTGTGTTGCCGCTGACACAGGAAACACATTTATCGTCATGGCTAATTTTTTCTACCCGAAACATGTTACACCATTTTCACACGTTGAAATAGCCCAGACAGTCGGCACTGTAAACTTCTACCATTTCCCTATGAATTTCAGCAGATTTCTTAATTCTTGCGAAAAGAAACCTTACAGCGCTCGCTGTTCTGCCATAGTAGGCGATAAGACAGCGGCGGCCATTTTAAAAACGACTGGTAGCACGTAGTATGCAGGAATAATTTTTGTTATGCAATGTCTGAGCAAGTACTCAATCTTCTTTTTGGCTATGGTAGCTTTTCCACTGCGACTGTATATCCTCCGTTAAAAAATAAATGGCGTTACTTTCTGATATCCCCTCTGTGATCTTGCTTAAAAAGTCTGAATACCGAATTTCACAGCTTTGAAAACGTATATAGCCTATAGACCAGGAGGACCTCTCTAATTGTAAGTCTGATACCAGTGGGCCAATCGAACTCAAAGTAAATAGTGAATCAGGATATTCCAATATTAAGGGTAGCAACCCCCTCGAAAAATCAAAATTTTGACGAAAAATTGAAAAAAAAGTTTTTTCGTTTTTAGCATTTTCAGGTTTTTGTGAATCCATTCTGAAATTTTTATAGCTGAACGTTAATTTGAAACGTTAATTCACAACAGTTTTTGCAAGAGTGAGTTGAATTCTGAAACTAATATCAGTGGATACAGATTTATTGACTGTGAACTGGTTTCGACATTTATTAATCAATTTCCCTGTCCTCAGTGCTTTATTAATTGTGGATATGATATCAGTGAAAATCGAAGATAAGAACTATGTAGCTGGTGGTTTTTAAAAATTGATGAAAACAAAAATAAATTGATATTTCAACTTTAAACCTTATTTTCTGAGCTTTCTTAGTTCACATTATCACCATCAGTCTTGGCGTAATATCTTTTTAAAGAATTAACATATCATGAAAATTTTTTTTCAGTTTTTTCATACATAATCAAGGAACATAATAAACTAGAATCATTGATATGTGAAAATTAATACTTTTTTGGTTTGAGTTTGAAATATGTATTAAGTAAGATAACGTGACTAAAAATGGTAGAGATATATTCATTTTTTCCCCCCACCTGAATGGATAAAGCTAATTCAATAATTCTAGTTCAGAATGTAATACACATTAAATAGAAACCAGAAAAAAAAATTCAACTCAATTGGACTAATAACTTCATCATAAAGTTGACAAGAAATTTATGCTAAATGGGGCTTTTTTAACACAAAAATGCTGTTTTTTAATACAAAAAAAATTAAAAATTAATGTTTTTCTTAATTAAATTTAAAATCTAGGTGCATAGAAATCATATAGTAAAATGGTGATGACCATTTTCTCTAAAGCTTTCAATTTTGCCTTTTCGAGGGGGATATTACCCTTAAGTTGCACTGTAATGTAGAAAATATTTTATTAATATATTTTATTAATGGTAAAATCAGTAAGTTTGTAATAGCATTCTTCCGCTACTTAATACGACATACATTAGTGTTTGTAGTGATGAAAGAAGAGCACATACAGGCCAATAAAAAGTTAGGTGACCGAAATGCCCAGGACCGATAGGATTTTAAAGAATTCGAGAATGAAAAGAAAAGCATTTAATTTCTAAAGAAGACTTTCGTTGTTAAGAATAAGATGAGGCTGCTAAGCAAGGCGTACTGCTAAGGGAAATGTATAGTTCAAACTGAATAAAATTACCTGAAAAGTTAAATGGAGAAAGTAGCAATTCTATATAGCTTAGAGCATATATGAATCCTTTAATGTGTAAGCATTCCTATTTAATGAAATAAGCGTTAATTGTTGAAGCGTTCTGTGTAAGGGTCAATTCTTTCTTCATAAATTACTGCCAAAGCTTTTCTACGTATGCATGTACCGTTAAAGGAATGATTAGCTACTAGCTATATTAAAATTTGCCTAACACAAACTAACTATTAATAATATAAGGCGTAATTAATTACTTGCCATATCTTAGCATTAAAAGTTTCCAGTGGTTTCATAGTGGTTACACTAAATCACATACCTTTGAACCGATTTCGATTATCATTAATTTTACGATACATTTATTCAAGATACCTCATTCCAAGTTGTTTGATATATTACATGCCATATCTTAGCACTGAAAGTATCCAATGGACCATAATGGTTCCACTAAACCACGTACCTTTAAATCAGTTTTGATTATCATTAATTTTACGATATATTCATTCATGATACCTCATTCCAAGTTGCTGGTAAAGTTTCCAGTGGATCATAATGGTACCACTAATCCACGTACCATTGAACCAGTTTTGAGTGATATTGACTATCAAGGAAGACCATCACGTGTCTTCACTTAATTCACAAGCCTTTTCTCTGCTTTAGCTTTGGAATGCCAAAGAGAGAACAGCATTTGGCAGTGCATAGGCCATTTATACATGGAATTGTGTAGTGAAAAACGTGGTACCCTCTGTTATTTGTGACCTTTTGAACCGGAAGTAATTCACCGATTTTTTCCACCAACGAACACAGTCTTTCGTTTTTGCGAGTTTTTCCACCAAGTTGTCGAATGGCGAAAACGGAAGTCGAAAATTCGGAAGCGTTCGAACGTTAGAGCACCAACAGACAGTCGGATGGACGCACATTGTGAAAACATAAGTAACTATCGGTCCTAATAATCATGTTGTAAATCAAAATAGTCTGAGGTCATGTGATTCAAGCGTGTTCTTACTTAGAAGAAATTGGGCGAACGTAATCAAAGATCTCCATCAGCGAAGGGACAAGAAGTACTGAAATGAGACTACTTAGTACTCGTCTATTTACAGTCACTTGTGACTGGATTCTCGATAACCAACCAGTTCGTCAGAAACATGACCCACAGTTTTTATCCAACATGTTAAACCGTGGTTAAATGACAATCCATCATAACTGAGACCGACGTCTTGTGCGAAGAAACAGTTCAATTGACATGTTGTAAAAGAATTGACAAGGGATTTTAACCAAAGCTATTGTCGTTACTTATCTGGCAGAAGCGTGCGCCAGGAATAGAAGCGGATTCAAATACGCAGTATCATGCCTATACGAAAGTCTATGATTTCTTCAAAGACCACCCTAGATCTAAAAATCTCACTACTATGAGAGTGATTGGGACATGTTAGTACGATTTCCGAAAACAAGATCATCTTTCAACAAATCTGCTACCAGATGTATGAAATATCTGGTGAACTTCTGGTCTTCCATTGACTTACAAGTGCTTCAACACGTTACTGTGCTGTATTTCGGGCCAAAGAGATGGACTAAAATATTAAAGATATGTTTTTATAATTTCTTCTGAAAATCACTTACATGGACAAGACGATCAAGACACCACTGAATACGCCAATTTCTTTTCATTGACGGATTTTTCGAATCGGCATGCGAATACCGAATTGAACCCGCTTTAATTCTTGGCGCATGGTGCTGTCAAAAAGAATTCCGTGTTAAAAACATTTGTCAACTATTTTACAGACGATGTCCTGTTTCTTCATAAGAGTGGTCTCGCTCATGATTTATTGTTTTTGAACCAGAGTTAGCTCTTTTAGACAAAGAATGTAGGTCATTTATTTAAGGATTGAACACTTACTTGCTGATCGAGAATCCTGTCAATCGTGTCTCCAAAAAGACGTGCACCAATAAGAAGTCCCTTTCCTAAGACAGTGGTTCTTTTTTTTTTCCAATATTCTGATGAAGTTTAATTACATGATCTCAAACTATTTTCAATAATTAAAACACAATTTACATATGCTTCATAGATATCTCTAATTCATTGTCCAATGTACACTGGCTGACAAAAAAAGTAAAGCACCCAGAAGGAGTGGTTGAAAGTGAATGAAACGACATATGATGAAATGAAAGGTGATTTTATTATACTGATTACAATATGGGATGGAACAGACAACGCCGTTGGCAGTACAGGTGGAATGTTGGTGCCAGGTTCAGTAGGGTGTGGCACTCTCTCTGCCCCCAATGCATGCTCTTATGTGGTTCGGAATGGTGTCATACAGCCTTTGGATCCTCTCCTGAGGTCAGTCCACAGTTGTTGCAAGCTGTCCCTCCAGATCCTGCAGGTTGATACTGGGACGGAGTTGCCTTCCAATGTCTTCGTATACGTGTTCACTGATGGAGAGGTCCGGGGATTTTGCTGGCCACGGGAGGACCTCAAAATGCTGTAGGCAGTCCATAGACACACGTGCTGTATGTGGGCGTGCGTTATCTGGTCTGTACAATGTCCCAGTGTGCTGTGCCAGAAGGGGTAGGACTTGCGGACGCAGAATGTCTGTGACGTATCGCTGTGCCGTCAAAGGCTGCCGAAGCACTACTAGAGGTGACCTGAACGCATATCCGATGGCTCCAACGCAGTGATGCTAGAGATAGGCCTGTGTGTCTCTCCACAGTATGGGAAGTTAGTGCCCTCTGCCCTCAACGCCGCCATACGCGAACACGATGGTCATCAGAGGTCATGGAGAAGCGGGACTCATCATTAAACATAATGCGACGCCTCCCAGGCCAGGCACCACACTAAACGCAGGCGTTGATATTGTGGTGTTAATGTCAGCCGATGCATGTGACGATAGGAACCCAATCCGGCGGATGCGAGTCGTCAAGAAGCGGTGTTGTACAGTCTCCAGTACATGTTCGCGGATGGCGGGGCCGATGCCAAGGGATTCCCGAACCTGTACGACATTGGTCGACCCGAACCTGTACGACGTGCATGGGTGCCCTCATTACTTCATTGATTCCAACATCGGGCCAATGTGACATCTGAATGGCCCACATGCCTGGCGTTTGCACGATACGACCTGTCAAATGCTGTCAGTTGGTGAATTTGATGTCTAACGCGTCTGCGAGGCATCGCGGGTGCTTTGTAAAGTACAGTAATCCTCTGAACGTCTTGCGTAGCTTTCGGGCTCCTAGCAGTTGACTGGTAACAACTTATCAACAATAAGGCGGTGACATCACGAATGGACTCTGGTGAGCTTTCTAGACATTACAGATCCTTGTGAATCTCACCGTTAACTCACACATTAATGGTATGCATGTGTACCGAAAGAGGATAATATTGGACCACCCCTTCTGGGTGCTTCACTTTTTTGTCAGCCAGTGTATTTAGCTTAAATATTAAACAAACCTCAACATGCAGAAAGTGAGCTGCCTTGTAAAGTATAAGAAACATGTAAGTAATCTCCAGGATAACAAAAACGGGGCCGATACTCAGTAATTTACTCGACAATCCGAACATATCCGACTTAATGGATCTAATGTAAACGCAGACAGTAAATACAAAATAAGCCACAAATATTGCTATCAATGATTGAAAGATTTCATTGACCTGGTCCACATAAGAAGAAATCGAAGAGAACTGCTGTCTTAGCTGGACGACTCTCTCTTCAGAATATCGAAAATTCATGAGCTCAGATTTCACTTTATTGTTGAAGTTTTTGTAACATATTGTTAATAGTTGGCAAATAGTGCTTAAGGTCGTGGAAAAGAGTAGAATGTAGGAATGGCTAAGTATGTATTGTAAGGAATCCGCCAGCGCAACGATTTCTATGTGGTTAAACAAGAAGTGGTAGATGAAATTTAACCTTTCCTTCTCGATAGCGTTTGGCAATTGAAGGGTAAACACCAAAATGAAAGCGCAAATCCCACAAATTAACGTCGCTACTATGATGACGTTTTTGATGAAATTTCTAAGAAGAATAGACTCATCTACGCCAACTTCGTTCTTAGAGAGAACAGAACGGATGGCTTGGTAGAGGACATGAATTTTTCTCTGGCGCTTATAGCAAAGTATGGAGAGAACCATGCAGAAAATACACAGAAAAATGCTATCCGTATAGATTAGCATAAATTTCAAATCCGCTTCCAGAATAAGTTCGCCGTATGCTTGTGCAAGAGTTAAACATAGATAAAAAACCTGAAAAATGAATTCCAAGAGAAAGACGACCAGTAACACTTTTCGTTTTGTCGAAGATAAAGTGGAGAACAAATTAAGACCAAATATTTGAGAGAACATGGAAAAAGCTGTGGTAAAAGATACCATGACGATGCTTTTGATAAGACCTCTCTCCTATCAAGTAGCATTTATCATGAAATATTGATTTTAACACAGCTGAAACGGTCTGCTTGCATCATTTCCTGTAATTTGGTAATTTACAAACACAATAATGAGGAATCAATAAATATACTAATGGTAAAAAGTACTTCAATTATCGGTTCCTGTTTATCCATTTTCCAAGGGACGGTTTAATTGTGAAATTTCATGCTGTGTTCTGGGAGCAGTTATTATTATAATTTGTTCCTGTGTGAAAGTAAATTCATCTCTCGCTAATGTTTGTGAAGTTTACAACATCATTAAGGAATCCAACGAATAGAATAAAGCTGTCATCATAAAGCCTATTACTAACAAGAAAATAAGAAAGGTAGGAAAGTAGCGGAAGCCCTCTATTCATTTATTTTTTATCCACACTTCCAACCCCCATTTTGTTTTTCTCAAACATGGTATATAGAGTGTAGAATTGTCGTATGCTCGTATAGCAGTTAAGCACAGGTAAACTATCTGAAATAAAGATTTTTCTATAGAAAAATGGAAGGAAAAATTCTGCGACCTGGGATCGAACCAGGAACCTCGGCTGTCATGGCCGACGCCTCTACCAGTTGGGCTATCGCAGACACCCGGCCAGCCATGCTGACTCAAGGTGTCTTAGAGACAACCAAGTTGTCTGGTTGAAAGCCCAATGGGAGGCAAGCACCTGGCTCACAGATCGAGAATCTCTCCTATCCAACCATCAGAAAGTTTGTGGAACTCACAGATAAATGAAATAATAAATGATATTATAACTGGAGATAAGCCTACCAAGCATCAGGTAAAGATTTTTCTATCGAAAAATGGAAGGAAAAATTCT
>JAHWFO010020700.1:691986-719951 GCA_023313115.1 Rhysida immarginata
TTTTTCGATAGAAAAATCTTTACCTGATGCTTGGTAGGCTTATCTCCTGTTATAATTTCATTTATTATTTCATTTATCTGAAATAGCTGTTTTTACTCTCGACAATCGACAATCGATCAGTGTAGTGAAAAAGTAGTACGAGTGGTCCAGGAGCCTTTAGCTCACTTTACACGCTCGCCCAAAAAGAAAACCAAATGAGGTACACTGAAGTATGAAAGAAGCCTGATGAACCTCTTTAAGTCATCCAGAAAAGAGTCCCTTCATGGTAGGGACGAGAATCGGATTGCGGATTGACGAATAGCGAGTCCGAAAAACTAGGATCTAGCAGATCCAGTAGTTGGGGAAATCGGCTTTGTTAATGTTCTCGAAATTGACATCCAAGATATGACGGGGTCTTCGAAACCTGAGGGAACCCCTGATAGTGAGTGAGTGGTCCAGGATACCAGCAACCATGGTATATTCATGATGTTCCATCTTGGGCAGCATGTTCCTGAGGACTGTTTGAACATAGGAACCAATGTGGGTCATCCCTAGATGATCATAGATAGAGAGATTGTTGGCACCTCTTCTGTCTAGTTGAGCAATGGACCGGAGGGTAACATTTTGGAAGGTCTGAAGATCTTTCTATCTCGATTTGCAAATGGAAGCCCAAGCAGGCATACCATGAAGTAAAATGGCACGAAAACAAGAGTTTAACAAGAGTTTGTTGTCCACTCAGAGAGCGCTGTTTCGCTCCAGTTACGCGATGAGACTAAACTTCGCTTTCTTAGCCTTGTTAAGCGAATATTGGACATGGTCGTTCCATTTGAGCTTGGAATTAATCACAACTCCGAGGTACTTATAATTTTTAACCCACTCAAGCTTCCTACCATGTACGATGAGGGGCCTTGGAGGGTTTTTGCGTTTGCGTGTGTTGAACATGGCTTTACACTTGTTAACATTCAGCTGTGAGCGCCACTTAGAGAACCAGCTCTCACACGGCTGATGACGCGGACTGGATTACGTGCCCAGGTCATGATGGACCTGTCGTCAGCAAACAAGTAAAGATTTTGTAAACTTAGGAAAGTCGTGGATAAAGAAATTGAACAAGACAGAGCCTTGGGGAACACCAGCATTAACATCAGAAGGGTGAGAAAAGGAGTCACCAACCTTAACACGTAAGGTCCTGTTTGTCAGAAAGGAGGGAACCAAGGCAATTATGTCATCAGGGAAGCCAGAAGTAATCATTTTATAAATGAGTCCATCATGCCAGACTTGATCAAAGGCCTTTTGAATGTCAAGAAAGATGATACCACCAAACATAGAAAGATTGAGAGGATTGTTCAAATCAGCAACAAGCCTCCATACCTGGAGCTGACTGGAGTGAGCTGTGCGGAAGCTGAATTGCTCTTCACGAATAAGGTTGTTTGCCTCGCAGAAGTCGTTGAACCTCTTGAGAATAAAAAACTTTTCGGGAGTTGGAAAAAATTATTACAACCACCAGAAAAATTGAAAAGGGAAAGAAATGTGGATAAAAGTCATGGAATAAATAAACAAAAGACTCTTTGACCACAACAAAATTAACAAAGGAAAAATACGACCTTATCCTGTAAGCGCTTTTCGAGGGCGAAGCTCTCATCATTCAGCAGGTAAAAACAGGGAGTAACCAGGCGAAAAACCCGAAGATACTGAATTTAGCATCGACAATCGACAATCGAACAGTGAAGTGTACATTCGTTAGGATGGGACGAAAGCAGCGATAACGTGAGCCGGCTGGTGTGCCCATGTCATAATGGCAGTGTCATCCGCATAAAAATACAGATTACAATTATCGGGTTTTCGGAAATCATGTACAAAGTAATTAAATAGCATAGGCCCGAGGACAGAACCCTGAGGGACACCGGCCTTTACAACACGGGGTGTGGAAAGATTTTCTCCAACTTTGGCTTGATAGGATCTGCCGTCAAGAAAGGATTTCTTCATCAAAATCAAATCGGCAGGGAACCCGTCTCTGATCATTTTGTAGACAAGGCCCTCATGCCACACTTGGTCAAAAGCCTTACTGACATCGAGAAATTCCACCCCACAGTACCTGGATAGGTTCAGGGGGGTGCTCAGGTCTTCAACGAGCCTCCATATCTGCATCGGACAAGATTGGGCAGCACGAAAGCCAAACTGCTCTTCCCGTAAAAGGTCATTTGCTAGACAGTGATCTTGGAATCTGACAAGGATCGTTCTCTCCAACACCTTGGACATCGAGGGTAGCAAGCTAATAGGTCGGTAGCTCGCGGGAATTGCAGGATTTTGCCCCTGCTTTGGGATACTCAACACAATAGATTTCTTCCAAGCCACAGGGAAGTAAGAAAATTTCCAGCAGTCGCTAATGATATTGGTGAGAAATTCAATAAAGTTCTTTGGGAAATTCATAAGGGCGTTATTACTCACCTTGTCTTTTCCTGGCGCCTTCTTCTTTTTCAGTTTACTTATGTTGTTGGCGATCTCTCCAGCCTCGATGTTGTACTTCGTAAAATGCTACGGGACTTCATCAAAGTTGAAAATACCTTCTTCCACACGCTGAGACATGATTTGGCTCTCGGGCTTATCGTTGGTAGGAGTAACAAACTGCATTTCCAGTGAATCTGCAATGACTTGGGCCTTGTCCTGATCAGTTTGCACATAGTTACCTTGTGGTGTACGGAGTGGAGGAAGCATAACATTCTTCTTCTTCTGTAAATCTCTAACCATACTCCAAATGGAATTGTCGCGAGCCGACAAGCTTTTGAGTTTTTCATTCTTCATCTTGTGTGTCTCATGTGTTCTTCGAATCATGTTTCAATATTACGGAAAGTTTGTCCTTTGACCATCATGGGGCATTGGGAACATCTGGCTTCGTCTATTCCTGATTTCTGTAGTGGTGGAATCTGGTCCTTTGGGTTAGGTAATAAATGCCTGGTCTGGTTGGGATTGCTAAAAGATAACGAAATATTAAAAGATTTAAAAACAGAATTGAGACCATTGATTAATGATTTATTGTAAGTTAAGGATATGACTCTCCCTCTATTTTTAGTCCGGTTGAGGGTAGTGATTTCGTCCATGAATTCTTTAACTTCCTCTTCCTGATCAAATCGGTGATGGTACGTGTGCTATAGCCATTTTTAACTGCAATATTCTGGATCAAGGAAATTTCTTTTTTGAATGAGGATTGACCTACTGGGAGTTTAATAGCTCTGTCAATCATCGCAATGAAAGTAGACATTTTTTGATTCCAAGGATGGCTGGAATCGCTTGGTATGTAACTCAAACCGTAATTCAAATATGGCACGCGACTTTTGAGACACACGGTATGTTAACTTTCTAGCACCACCAGCTTTAAATTCAAGATGCATGTATATGCAGGCTTTCACGCTTTTAGCATTCACTTCTTTAATAGGCAGTCATCAGATACGCCACTGGATTCATCTGATGAAGCAGAGGAATAAATATTCAGACTGGACGAAGCAGAGGAATAGTTTTTTATTCCTTTGTATTCTGTTTGTATTAAGATTTTGTTTCATTAGGCAAGCATAAACTTTCATCTCAAAACACTGCTGTAAACTGCCTCTATAAAAATCCCTGAGTTCGTCTACAGTGGTTTCTAGAACATAGTGACTGGACACGTGTAATAAACTTCTTTGGGCTGCTGCCTGAATCAGGCAGTGACTTCCCTTTGTACAGCTTCGATTAAGAGGACCGAACAGCTTCATCGTAGGAAAAGATGATGTTTAAAAGGGCCGAACAAATGGAAGTAACTTAGAGCAAGGCCAAGGCTATACAGAGGATGGTCGAGGACTTTCCACTTGAACTTTCTCAGCATATCAGTTGTCTTGTTGGCAGTAAGAGGAGGTTCACAGTCTTCTGAGATTACGATTACAAGGGCATAGAGCTAATCAAACAGCCATGATTTTGCTCCTCACGATATCCATTTATTCGCTCCTCTTAAACAACATCTTTCAGCCGACGATGAAAATGTACAAAGGGAAGTCACCGCCTGGTTCTGGCAGCAACCTAAAGAATTTTATCTTGCAGGTTTTTTGGGGCTTATGAAACAATGGTACAAGTGCCTCAATATACAGGGAGATTATGCGGAGAAATAAAAGTAGTTTTCAAGTCAATAAAAAAATTTGCCAAAGCGAGATGATCCCGTTTCTCCTTACCAGGGTTCATGCAGGGTTTATTATTTTTGAACCAGAGTTAGCCCTTTTAAACAAAGACTATGGATCAATTCTTCAAAGATTGAATTCTTATTTGGTTATCGAGAATCGTGGCTCCTACTAGACAAGAGTCAACAATGAGTCCCATTTCGATTAGTCAGAGGGTTTTTTCCCCCTCACATGCTGATCAATTTTAATCTCATGATCTCAAACTATTTTCCATAACTAAAATAAATTTAAATCTGCTTCACAGATGACTCTAATTCATTAGCCAGTGAGTGTAATAGTTGTTAATATTGTTACATGTTGTTAATAGTTGGCAAAAGAGAAGAGTAGAATGTAGGAATGGAGTGTTTACCCTAGGCAATCGATCAGTGCAAAGATTTCTGGGTGGTTTAACGAGAAGTATTTAATGGAATTGAACTTTATCTTGTCGAAATCCATTGACAGTTGATGGAAAAATTTACATATGAAAGCGCAAAAAGTACCAATAAACGATGTTACTATGGCGACTTTTTTGATAAAATTTCTCAGAAGAATAGACTCAACTACGCCAACAGCTTTTCTCAAGAGAACAGAACGGATGGCTTGATTGAGGACAATGATCTTTCTCTGCTGCGAAAAGCAAAATATGGAAAGGACCATGATGAAAATACAATGGAAACACTCAGCCACATACATCAAAACATATTTCAAATGCGCTTCCAAATTAAATTCGTTGTATGCTCGTGTAAGAGTTAAACACAGGTAAAAAACTTGAAAAACACTTTCCAAGAGAAATATGATTGTAGAAGATATACTGGAAAAAGTTTGAGACCGATAACTTGAGAAAACATGGAAAAAGATGTAGTAAAAGATGCCATGACGATGCTTTTGATAAGATCTTTCTCGTATCCAGTAGCCTTGATTAATAAAAAATTGATTTATATGTTAAATGCATCTGAAACGGTCTTCTGGCGTCATTTCTTGTCATTTAGTAATTAGTAAGCACACATACAATGAGAAATCAATAAACAATCATCTCTTCGAGTTTATCCAATCATCAGCTAATGGCTTATCTATGTTAGCTTGTGTTCTTTAGGTGGAGCTATTTATTATAAATTGCTCTTTTATGAAAAATAAATTCATTTTGGAGAGTACCCAAGAGTGATAATGAAAATTACAACATCATGAACGAATCATGCGAAGAGAATGACATTTACACCACAAAATACAATTACTGGCATACTAAGTGATTATATTTTTAGACTAATACAACAAAAGAGAATTTTGTGAAGACTCCACGAACTAGAAACAGGTGTGAAACCTATGCAAATTTGTTCCTTTTAACGTGTTCGTATTAAAAAAGAGATGGGACAGTTTAACTATAGATCTTCATCTGCATGGAGAAAAAGAAGTGCCTAACTCAGTGAGTTGGTGCTCGTTTAGACGGAGACCCGATTGACCGAGTATTTAACCGTTAGAAAAATGATTCACAGTCTTTGGCTAAAATGAGTAACCTGTAGTTCATAGGCGAAACCATGGTCTTGTACGGAGAAATGAGTATCAATTGACAAGTGATTTTATTGAAACCTTGCCAGAACCGTAAGCACTCTGGGAGTTGAAGCTGATCAAAATCAGCTATATCAGGCCTACAGGAAAACCACCAATCTCTGTAAAGAATAGGAAAGTTCGTCTCTGGAAAAATGAAGAATGGAAAAAAGTTATGTGTGTTTTTGCACGTTGTTCTGTATCGACGGTAGGCAAACTGTTTGGTGAAATATCGGATACAGCAGGCTTTGAGTATAGCGGTGATGTCATGGTATCGAGCTTCTTCAGCAGAGTTTTAAGGTATGGAAATAGTACCCTAAAATTCATAGAAGGTCAGGTGCATTGGATCGATATCCTGCTCGTGACTGCTTCTTCATGTACAAAGTTCGACAATTAATAAACGAGTATTGACGCTAATTTTGAACGTGTTCAGCATGTGGGACTACGATGATGCGTGTTTTCGATCTAGTATATTGTTTAGATTTTGACGTGTGTACAATTTGCAAAAATAAAATTGTACGCGTCCATTTTTTTCTGGTTCTTCAATCCCACGCAATCATTAGTTGACGTTCCAATATTAAACGTGGAACAAAGGGCAAACATTAAGTTCGGTTTTAAACTCGGAAAATCGCCACAGAAACTTGCAAGTTGATAAAGCAAGTGCATTTTTGAATGATTCGAAAGTTTAACTCCCTTTCAACTGCTATTGTCATATCAGGACGGCGTTTAAGGGGCCACAAATTTTGCCTTACAAGGATTCTTTAACGTTCAGCCGACAAACGACTATACGGGACCAATGGCTTTACTTCCCTCCCGAAAAAAGTATGTGATCTCAGAATTTCCAACTGAAAAATCCTCATCGTGAGGTTGGGTAGAGTTGAAAGATGACGAATACAGGGGACGTCCGAAAACTGTACGAACACAGGAAACGATCGAGAAGGTCAGAGTACTTTTGTTAAGTGAAGGTAAATGATCCTGAGAATGATGGAAGAAGTCTTTAAAATTAACCGAGAAAACCAATTTGCCTTATATTGGCACAAGATTTGGGCAAATGGAAACTGGGTTCTCGGTTTCTGCCATATTTCTTAACAGATGAGCAAAAAGGAAACAGGCAGAGTATGGAATGGCGGTTCCCAACATCCCTATGAAAACAGAAAGTCCGATTTGATAAGTCAAGAACAAAAGTACTCTTCACTTTCTTTGACAGTACTGGCATTATCCATAAAGAGTTTGTTCTTGGATAAACAGTCAACAAATATTGCCATAGGGAGTTTTTGATTAAGAGAATCCTTCCAGTATGGCCACAGTTTTATGCAAAAAGGAGATGATTCTTACCGCTCGATAATGCCAGACCGCACACAGCAGTGCTCATCAAGAAGTTCTTAGCCAGAAACAGAACTGTGGAGCTAAGACACGCCCGCGATTCCTCAGATTTGACTCCACCAGACGTTTTCCTCTTCTTTCATTTACACTGACAAATTTATAATCCACATCTCAACCATATGAGAATGTTCGCTCTTGTTGGAACAATATACGATAGCAAGATACTCTTCCAAAAATTTTGCTACGAGATCTCAGAAACGCTTGGTCATCCATTGATCTAAAAGTGCTTCAATACCTTACTGGCTACAAAGGGTATAATAAAATATCAAAAACATTATTTTAATTTCTTTCAGTCTTTACGCGTCAAGACACAATCGACATACACGCAGACGAGCTTTCCTGTTCTTTGCAATAGAAATCAGGTGTTCTCGTATAGGCCTGCGTATATGTGCACGGATATGCAAATATGGGCCGGACAATCGACAATCGAACAGTGAAGTGAAAAGAAAGACGCGAGTCGTCCAGGAACCAAGCTCACTTTGCACGCTCGCCCAAAGAGTAAACCAGAGGAGGTACACTAAACTGGGAGAGAAGCCCGATGAAACTCTTCAGTCCTCCAGAGAAGAAGTCCCCAGAAGGGACGAGAGTCAGATTGTAGATTGACGAATAGAGTCCTCAAAAATCAGCAGGATCTAAAAGATCCAATAGTTGGGAAAGACGGCCTTGTTAACGTCATCAAAGCAGACATCCAGGATATGGCGAGGTCTTCAAAACCTGAGGGGACCCTTAACAACGAGTGGGACCCTTTCCAAGTAGAGAAAGAGATCATTAGATTCTCTAACGCTATATGGCAAAAAACTGGACTGGGTTGAAACTTATAAATATCTTGGTGTTGTTATTGACTCTAAACTTACCTGGACTCCTCACGCAACTTATGCGTTGAATAAGGCCAGGAGAGCCAAGTTTAGCTTGGGCCGGAATAGTGCTCTAAACATTGATAATAAACTCCTACTCTATAAGGTCATTGTTCGGACTATCTTGACCTATGGTATGCCCGTCTGGGCCACAATATGTAAAACTAGATGGAAAGAACTGCAAACGTTCCAAAACGTTACCCTTAGGACTATTGCGCAAAAAGATCGGAGAATTGTTCGCAATTCCTCCATTTATAATGACTTCAACATGACTCATATTGGCAAATACGTTCAAGGGCTCATGGAATTCATGCTGCCCAATATAGAAAATCATAGCAACGAGCTAGTCTCGGGCATTTTAAAGCATCCTATGCATAGAAAGAGATATCGTGATCTAAGGCATATACTTGATAATGTCTTATTTCCAGATTACTGGACTTCATAGGTCGTGTTTTATCCAATACTAGTGGTCTGCTTCTAGTCTAGACAGTCGTCAATCAAATTTTCCTCCACCAAGAGGAGGCAATTTTCTTTCATACTTTGGATGACCCTTGTGGGTACATCAGGCTTCTTTTCTAGCTCAGTGTATTTCCCTTGGAATATGATTATGAAGGGTGAGATTATGGAAGCTATGCTTCAAGTTCCACTTGAATACCGATACACTACACTGTTCGATTGTCGATTGTCGATTAACAACGAGTGGATGGTCCAGAATACCAGAAACAAGAGTATTTTCGTGATTCTCCATCTTGGGTAGCATGTTCTTCATAAGTGTCTGGACAAAGGTGCCTATGTGGGACATCCCCAAATCGTCATAGATAGAGTGGTTGTTGGCAACTCTTCTGTCAAGTTGAGAAATGGATCGGAGAGCAACATTTTGGAAGGTCTGGAGTTCCTTCCACCTAGATTTGCAAATAGAAGCCCAAGCAGGCATTCCATGGAGTGAAATAATACGAATCACAACCTTGTATATCAAGAGTTTGTTATCCACACCAAGAGCGCTGTTTCGCCCCAGAAGTGCAATCAAACTGAACCTCGCTTTCTTTGCTTTGTTGAGCGCGCATTGGACTTGGTCGTTCGAGTTTAGTTTGGAGTCGATCATGACACCAAGATATTTATAGCTTCTCACACACTCAAGTTTCTTGCAAAATAAGAAGAGGGGCTTTGGAGGGTTTTTGCGTTTGCGAGTGATAAACATGACTTTGCACTTTTTGTCATTCAGCTTTAATCGCCACTTAGCGAACCAGCTCTCGCATTGATGTAAAGCTTTTTCTCTCTCCCCGAGTGCCAGAAGACCCGAGAGTGAAAGCGAATGCTTACGTCATTGGAATTCGCATTAGAATTCGAATTCCGTGACACTAAGCAAGGCGTACTGCTAAGGGAAATGTATAGTTCAAACTGAATAAAACTATCTGAAAAGTTAAATGGAGAAAGTAGCAATTCCATATAGCTTAGAGCATATATGAAACCTTGCGTTCCTATTTAATGAAATAAGCGTTAATTGTTGAAGCGTTCTGTGTAAGGGTCAATTCTTTCTTCATAAATTACTGCCAAAGCTTTTCTACGTATGCATGTACCATTAAAGGAATGATTAGCTACTAGCTATTGTTAAAATTTGCCTAACACAAACTAACTATTAATAATATAAGGCGTAAGCATTTACTTGCCATATCTTAGCATTAAAAGTTTCCAGTGGTTTCATAGTGGTTACACTAAACCACGTACCTTTAAATTAATTTTGATTATCATTAATTTACGATATATTCATTCATGATACCTCATTTCAAGTTGTTTGGTATAGTACATGCTGTATCTTAGCATTGAAAGTTTACAATGAACCATAATGGTTCTATGAAACCACATACCATTGAACCTATTTCGACTACCATAAATTTTACGTTAAAATTTACCCATGACATGTTATTCCAAGCTGTTTGATATAATACATGCCATATTTTAGAATTGAAAGTTTCCAGTGGACTATAATTGTACCACTAAACGACGTACCATTCAACTAGTTTTGAGTGATATTTACTATCAAGGAAGACCATCACGTGTCTTCACTTAATTCACAAGCCTTTTCTATGCCTTAGCTTTGGAATGCCAAAGAGAGAACAGCATTTGGCAGTGCATAGGCCATTTATACATAGAATTGTGTAGTGAAAAACGTGGTCCCCTCTGTTATTTGTGACCTTTTGAACCGGAAGTAATTCACCGATTTTTTCCACCAACTCAGTCTTTCGTTTTTGCTAATTTGTCGAATAGCGAAAACGGAAGTCGAAAATTCGAAAGCGTTCGAACGCTAGAGCACCAAGAGACAGACGGACGGACGCACATTGTGAAAACATAAGTAACTATCGGTCCTTATAATCATGTTGTAAATCAAAATAGTCTGAGGTCATGTGATTCAAGCGTGTTCTTACTTAGAAGAAATTGGGCGAGCGTAATCAAAGATCTCCATCAGCGAGGGGACAAGAAGTTCAGAAATGAGACTACTTAGTACTCGTCTATTTACAGTCACTTGTGATTGGATTCTCGATAACCAGTTCGTCAGAAACATGACCCACGGTTTTTATATAACATTTTTAACTGTGGTTAAATGACAATCCATCATATCTGAGACCGACGTCTTGTGCGAAGAAACAGTTCAATTGACATGTTGTAAAAGAATTGACAAGGGATTTTAACCAAAGCTATTGTCGTTACTTATCTGGCAGAAGCGTGCGCCAGGAATTGAAGCGGATTCAAATCCGCAGTATCATGCCTATAGAAAAATCTATGATTTCTTCAAAGATACCCCCAGATCTAAAAATCTCATTCCTATGAGAATGATTGGGACATGTTTGTACGATTTCCGAAAACAAGATCATCTTTCAACAAATTTTCTACCAGATGTATGAAATATCTGGTGAACTTCTGGTCTTCCATTGACTTACAAGTGCTTCAACACGTTACTGTGCTGTATTTCGGGCCAAAGAGATGGACTAAAATATTAAAGTCATGTTTTTATAATTTCTTCTGAAAATCACGTACCTGGACAAGACGATCAAGACACCACTGAAGACGCCATTTTCTTTTCATTGACGGATTTTTCGAATCGGCATGCGAATGCCGAATTGAACCCGCTTTTATTCTTGGCGCATGGTGCTGTCAGAAAGAATGCCGTGTTAAAAACGTTTATCAACTGTTTTACAGACTATGTCCTGTTTCTTCGTAAGAGTGGTCTCGCTCATGATTTATTGTTTTTGAACCAGAGTTAGCTCTTTTAGACAAAGAGTGTAGGTCATTTATTTAAGGATTGAACACTTACTTGCTGATCGAGAATCCTGTCAATCGTGTCTCCAAAAATACGTGCACCAATATTCCTAAGACAATGGTTCTTTTTTTTCCAATATTCTGATGAAGTTTAATCACATGATTTCAAACTATTTTTCTATAATTAAAACTTAATTTACATATGCTTCATAGATATCTCTAATTCATTGTCCAATGCACGCTGGCTGACAAAAAAAGTAAAGCACCCAGAAGGAGTGATTGAAAGTGAATGAAACGACATATGATGAAATGAAAGGTGATTTTATTATACTGATTACTGTATGGAATGAAACAGACAACGCCGTTGGCAGTACAGGTGGAATGTTGGTGCCAGGTTCACTAGGGTGTGGCACCCTCTCTGCCCCCAATGCATGCCCTTATTTGGTTCGGAATGGTGTCATACAGCCTTTGGATCCTCTCCTGAGGACAGTCCACAGTTGTTGCAGCTGTCCCTCCAGATCCTGCAGGTTGATACTGGGACGGAGTTGCCTTCCAATGTCATCCTATACGTGTTCACTGATGGAGAGGTCCGGGGAGTTTGCTGGCCACGGGAGGACCTCAACATGCTGTAGACAGTCCATAAACACACGTGCTGTATGTGGGCGTGCGTTATCTGGTTGGTACAATGTCCCAGGGTGCTGTGCCAGAAGGGGTAGGACTTGCGGACGCAGAATGTCTGTGACGTATCGCTGTGCCGTCAAAGGCTGCCGAAGCACTACTAGAGGTGACCTGAACGCATATCCGATGGCTCCCACACATTGATGCCAGAGTAACGCCTGTGTGTCTCTCCCCAGTATGGGAAGTTAGTGCCCTCTGCCCTCAACGCCGCCATACGCGAACACGATGGTCATCAGAGATCATGGAGAATCGGGACTCATCATTAAACATAATGCGACGCCATTCATCCTCTCTCCACGCCTCCCAGGCCAGGCACCACATTAAACGCAGGCGTTGATATTGTGGTGTTAATGTCAACCGATGCATGGGACGATAGGACCCCAATCCGGCGGATGTGAGTCGTCGAGACGGGGTGCTGTACAGTCTCCAGTACATGTTCGCGGATGGCGGAGCCGATGCCATGGGATTCCTTAATTCATGGATCACCATACGACGGTCCTCCTTTGGGGTCGTGTCTGTTGGTCGACCCGAACCTGTACGACGTGAATGGGTGCCCTCATTTACTCATTGATTCCAACATCGGACCACTGTGACATCTGAATGGCCCAAATGCCTGGCGTTTGCACGATACGACCAACCAGCCTCATGCTGCCCTACAATGCGCCCCCTGTCAAATTCTGTCAGTTGGTGGATTGGATGTCTAACGCGTCTGCGAGGCATCGCGGGTGCTTTGTAAAGTACAGTAATCCTCTGAACGTCTTGCGTAGCTTTCGGGCTCATAGCAGTTGACTGGTAACAACTTATCAACAATATGGCGGTGACATCACGAATGAACTCTGGTGAGCTTTCTAGACATTACAGTTCCTTGTGAATCCCATCGTTAAATCACACATTAATGGTATGCATGTGTACCGAAAATGGATAATATTAGACCATCCCTTCTGGGTGCTTCACTTTTTTTGTCAGCCAGTGTATTTAGCTTAAATATTAAACAAACCTCAACATGCAGAAGGTGAGCTGCCTTGTAAAGTATAAGAAACATGTAAGTAATCTCCAGGATAACAAAAACGGGGCCGATAATCAGTAATTTACTCGACGATCCGAACATATCCGACTTAATGGATCTAATGTAAACGCAGACAGTAAATACAAAATAAGCTACAAACATTGCTATCAATGATTGAAAGATTTCATTGACTTGGTCCACATAAGAAGAAATCGAAGAGAACTGCTGTCTTAGCTGGACGACTCTCTCTTCAGAATATCGCAAATTCATGAGCTCAGATTTCACTTTATTGTTGAAGTTCTTGTAACATATTGTTAATAGTTGGCAAATAGTGCTTAAGGTCGTGGAAAAGAGTAGAATGTAGGAATGGCTAAATATGTGTTGTAAGGAATCCGCCAGCGCAACGATTTCTATGCGGTTAAACAAAAAGCGGTAGATGAAATTTAACCCTTCCTTCTCGAAAGCGTTTGGCAATTGAAGGGTAAACACCAAAATGAAAGCGCAAATCCCACTAATTAACGTTGCTACTATGATGACGTTTTTGATGAAATTTCTGAGAAGAATAGACTCATCTACGCCAACTTCATTCTTGGAGAGAACAGAACGGACGGCTTGGTAGAGGACATGAACCTTTATCTGGCGCTTATAGCAAAGTATGGAGAGAACCATGCAGAAAATACACAGAAAAATGTCATCCATATAGATTAGCATAAATTTCAAACCCGCTTCCAGAATAAGTTCGCCGTATGCTTGTGCAAGAGTTAAACATAGATAAAAAACCTGAAAAATGAATTCCAAGAGAAAGACGACCAGTAACACTTTTCGTTTTGCCGAAGATAAAGTGGAGAACATATTAAGACCAAATATTTGAGAGAACACGGAAAAAGCTGTGATAAAAGATACCATGACGATGCTTTTGATAAGACCTCTCTCCTATCAAGTAGCATTTATTATGAAATATTGATTTTAACACAGCTAAAACGGTCTGCTTACATCATTTCCTATAATTTGGTAATTTGCAAACACAATAATGAGGAATCAATAAATATACTAATGGTAAAAAGTACTTCAATTATCGGTTCCTGTTTATCCAATTTCCAAGGGACGGCTTAATTGTGAAATTTCCTGCTGTGTTCTAGGAGCAGTTATTATTATAATTTGTTCCTGTGTGAAAGTAAATTCATCTCACTAATGAATACACGCTAATATTTGTGAAGTTTACAACATCATTAAGGAATCCAATGAATAGAATAAAGCTGTCATCATAAAGCCTATTACTAACAAGAAAATAAGAAAGGTAGGAAAGTAGCGGAAGCCCTCTATTCATTTATTTTTTATCCCCACTTCTAACCCCATTTTGCTATTCTCAAAACATGGTATATAGACACGTGTAGAATTGCCGTATGCTCGTATAGCAGTTAAGCACAGGTAAACGATCTAAAATATGAATTTCAAGAGAAAAGCGACCAATAATACGGTTTTGCCGAAGATAAACTGGAGAAGAAATTGAGACCAAAAACTTGAGAGAACATGGAAAACGCTGTGGTAAAAGATGCCATGACGATGCTTTTGATAAGATCTTTCTCGTATCAAGTAGCCTTGTTTAATAAAAAATTGATTTATATGTTTAATGCATCTGAAACGGTCTTCTGGCGTAATTTCTTGTCATTTAGTAATTAGTCATTTAGCACACATACAATGAGAAAATCAATAAACATTCATCTTTTCGAGTTTATCCAATCATTAGCTAATGGCTTGTCTATGTTAGCTTGTGTTCTTTAGGTGAAGCTATTTATTATTAATTGCTTTTATGACAAATAAATTCATTTTGGAGAGTACCCAATAGTGATAATGAAAATTACAACATCATGAACGAATCATGCGAAGAGAATGACATTTACACCACAAAATACAATTACTGGCATACTAAGTGATTATAGTTTTAGACTAATACAACAAAAGAGCATTTTGTGAAGACTCCACGAATTAGAAACAGGTGTGAGACCTATGCAAATTTGTTCCGTTTAACGTGTTCGTATTAAAAAAGAGATGGGACAGTCTAACTATAGATCTTCATCTGCATGGAGAAAAAGAAGTACCTAACTCAGTGAGTTGGTGCTCGTTTAGATGGAGACCAGATTGACCGAGTATTTAACCGTTAGGAAAATGATTCACAGTCTTTAGCTAAAAAGAGTAACCTGTAGTTCATATATTAAACGTGGAACAAAGGGCAAACATTAAGTTCGGTTTTAAACTCGGAAAATCGCCACAGAAACTTGCAAGTTGATAAAGCAAGTGTATTTTTGAATGGTTCGAAAGTTTAACTCCCTTTCAACTGCTATTGTCATATCAGGACGGCGTTTAAGGGGTCACAAATTTTGCCTTACAAGGATTCTTTAACGTTCACCCGACAAACGACTACACGGGACCAATGGCTTTATTTCCCTCCCGATAGAAGTATGTGATCTCAGAATTTCCAACTGAAAAATCCTCATCGTGAGGTTGGGAAGAGTTGAAAGATGACGAATACAGGGGACGTCCGAAAACTGTACGAACACAGGAAACGTTCGAGAAGGTTAGAAAACTTTTGTTAAGTGAAGGCGAATGATGCTGAAAATGATGGAAGAAATCTTTAAAATTAACCGAGAAACAATTTGCCTTATATTGGCACAAGATTTGGGCAAAAGGAAACTGGGTTCTCGGTTTCTGCCACATTTCTTAACAGATGAGCAAAAAGGAAACAGAATGGATGCTTGCACCTAATTCATCGCGGCCGCAGATGCCAATCCGAACTTTCTTGATTCAATTGTGCTATCAATATGAACCCGAAACAAAAAGGCAGAGTATGGAATGGCGGTTCCCAACATCCCCATGAAAACAGAAAATCCGATTTGATAAGTCAAGAACAAAAGTAAAGCTCTTCACTTTCTTTGACAGCATTGGCATTATCCATAAAGAGTTTGTTCCGCCTGGATAAACAGTCAACAAATAGTGCTATAGGGAATTTTTGATTAAGAGAATCCTTCCAGTATGGCCACAGTTTCACGCAAAAAGGTGATGATTCTTACCGCTCGATAATGCCAGACCGTACACAGCAGTGCTCATCAAGGAGTTCTTAGCCAGAAACAGAACTGTGGAGCTAAAGCACACCCCCGATTCCTCAGATTTGACTCCACCAGACGGTTTCCTCTTCTTTCATTTACAATGACAAATTTAGAATCCACATCTCAACCATATGAGAATGTTCGCTCTTGTTGGAACAATATCCCATAGCAAGATACTCTTCCAAACATTTTGCTACGAGATCTCAGGAACGCCTGGTCTTCCATTGACCCAAAAGTGCTTCAATACCTTACTGGCTACAAAGGGTATAATAAAATATCAAAAACATTATTTTAATTTCTTTCAGTCTTTACGCGTCAAGACACAATCGATATACACGCAGACGAGCTTTCCTGTTCTTTGCAATAGAAATCAGGTGTTCTCGCATAGGCCTGCTTATATGCGCACGAATATGCAAATATGGGCCGGACAATCGACAATCGAACAGTGAAGTGAAACGAAAGACGCGAGTGGTCCAGGAACCAAGCCTACTTTGCACGCTCACCCAAAGAGTAAACCAGAAGAGGTACATTAACCTGGGAGAGAAGCCAGATGAACCTCTTTACTCCTCCAGATAAGAAGTCCCCAGAAGGGACGAGAGTCAGATTGTAGATTCACGAATAGAGTCCTCAAAAATTAACAGGATCTAAAAGATCCAATAGTTGGGGAAGATGGCCTTGTTAACGTCATCAAAGCAGATATCCAGGATATGGCGGGGTCTTCGAAACCTGAGGGGACCCTTAACAACGAGTGGATGGTCCAGAATACCAGAAACCAGAGTATTTTCATGATTCTCCATCTTGGGTAGCATGTTCTTCATAAGTGTCTGGACAAAGGTGCCTATGTGGGTCATCCCCAAATCGTCATAGAGTGGTTGTTGGCAACTCTTCTGTGAAGTTGGGCATTGGTTCGGAGAGCAACATTTTGAAAGGTCTGGAGATCATTCCACCTAGATTTGCAAATAGAAGCCCAAGCAGGCCTTCCATGGAGTAAAATAATACGAATCACAACCTTGTATATCAAGAGTTTTTTATCCACACCAAGAGCGCTGTTTCGCCCCGGAAGTGCAATCAAACTGAACCTCGCTTTCTTTGCTTTGTTGAGCGCGCATTGGACTTGGTCGTTCGAGTTTAGTTTGGAGTAGATCATGACACCAAAATATTTATAGCTTCTTACCCACTCAAGTTTCTTGTCAAATAAGAAGAGGGGCTTTGGAGGGTTTTTGCGTTTGCGAGTGATAAACATGACTTTGCACTTTTTGACATTCTGCTTTAATCGCCACTTAGCGAACCAGCTCCTGCACTGATGTAAAGCTTTTTGGAGTCGAGTGATGACACGTTCTGGGTTTCGTGCCCAGGTCATGATGGACCCGTCGTCAGCAAACAAGTACAGATTACACTTTGCAAACTTGGGAAAGTCATGGATAAAGAAATTGAATAAGGCTGGCCCCAAGACAGAGCCTTGGGGTACACCAGCATTAACATCGCAGGGTTCAGACAAGGAGTCCCAACCTTAACACGAAAAGTCCTCTTTTACAGGAAGGAGCGAACCAGAGCAATTAGATCGTCAGGAAATCCGCAGGTAATCATTTTGTAAATGAGTCAATCATGCCAGACTTGGTCAAAGGCCTTTTGGACATCGAGGAAAAAGAGACTAGCAAACATAAAGAGATTGAGTGGACCGTTTAATTCAGCAACAAGCTTCCATAACTGAAGCTGGCAAGAGTGGCCTGGATGGAAGCCAAATTGCTCACTGCGAATGAGGTTGTTTGCCTCGCAGTAGTCGTTCAACCTCTTGAGTATAGTGCGCTCTAAGACCTTGGAAAGCATGGGCAACAACCTAATGGGCTATAACTTGTGGGAAGAGCAGGATCCAGTCCTGGTTTAGGAATGATGATGATAACTGAGTCCTTCTAGGCACTAGGGAAATGGCCGCTAAGCCAGCAGTCATTCATGGCCTTGGTGATGATGCAGATAACACTAGGAGGCAAATTCTTGAGAGCACGGTTGGTAATGTGTCAATGCCGCCTGCCTTTTTGCTTTTCAGGCGCTTTATGATGTCCAATATCTCATAGGTGCTAATGACATCAGGAGAGACAAGAGCGCGCTGGGTGTAGCCATACCTATCACACACGTCTTTGACCTCACGAGTAATATTGACCAGATCATCCTCTTTGGGGGTAGAAAATTGGCTCTTCAGTGAATCGGCGATAATTTGCGCCTTGTCCTGGTCATTGCTAACGAAATTGCCACCTTCTGTAAGCAGAGGAGGGAGAACAATAGTCCTGTTGCTTATCCTGGACGGACAGACTCTTAATTTTGTCGTTCCATCTTTGATTCCTTAAATTCTTAATCTGCTCACTTACCTTGCGGGAAAGCCTGTTGTACTTCGTCTTGAAGTAGAGAAACCTGGGCCTTGAAATATGGGCCAACAATCGACAATCGAACAGTGAAGTGTACATTTGTTAGGATGGGACGAAAGCAGCGCTTTCAAAAAGCTCATCCAACCAGAATAAACTCCACATGAAATACACTGAGGTAGTCAAGAAGCCTAACCAACCCAAGCGGTCTTCCATATTATCAAAACAAGAAATATGGGCCGGGAAGAGCTTTGGTTTAAGTAGTTTGCCAATTGTTTCACAGTGTATGGTCTCGCACAAGATTGGCTGTTTTTGATCCATAGGTACCTTATTAGACAAATGCTGTGGAACTTTTTTTCAACGATGGAGTACTCTGGATTTCGAGAATTCAGACAACCATGGCTCCAATTAGACGAGCACCGACAGCGAGTTCCCTTTATAAGTCAGTTCTGTCCTTTCCCCTTCATGCTGATCAAATTGAATCAGAGGATTTCAGATAATTTTGTGTAATTAAAACAAATTTACCTGTTCCAAAGTTATTTCTAAGTCATTAAGCTATAACTTAAAATAAACGAACCTCAACATGTAGAAGGTGAGCCGCCTTGTAAATTATAAGAAACATGTAGAAAATCTCCAGGATACTAAGAACAGGGCCAATAGTCAGTAATTTACTCGACAATATGAATACATCCGGCTTAAAGTTTCTAATGTGAATGCAGACAGTAAATACGAAATAAGCCATAAACAGCGCCAACAATGGTTGAAATATTCCATTGACTTGGTCTACATACGAAGAAATCGAAGAGTATTGCTGTCTTAGAAGAGCGACTCTCGCTTCATGATACCGGAATTTCATGAGTTCAGATTTCACATTATTGTTGAAGTTCTTGTAACACGTTGTTAATAGTTTGCAAAAGATGCTTAAAGTCATGGAGAAGAGTAGAATGTAGGTATGGCTGAATATTTGCCATAATAAATAGATCAGTGCAAGGATTTCATAGTGGTTTATAAAGAAGTATTGGATGGAAATTAACTTTTCCTTGTCGAAAACCTTTGACGGTTGATGGAAAAATATACAAATGAAAGCGTAAATCGCACCAATAAACGCTGCTACTATGACGACATTTTTGACGAAATATCTCAGAAGAATAGACTCAAATACATCAACTTCTTTTCTCAAGAGAACAGAACGGATAGCATGGTAGAGGACACTGATCTTTTCCTGGTGCCAAACGCAAAATATGGAGAGAACCATGGTGAAAATACATTGAGAAATTGCATATATATAGATTAGAGCATATTTGAAATCCACTCCCAGATTATAATCTGAGTATGCTCGTATAAGTGTTAAACACAGGTAAAAAACCTGAAAAATAATTTCCAAGAGAAAAACGACCAGTAACACTTTTCATTTCGCAGAAGATAAACTAAAGAAGAAACTGAGACCGAAAACGTGAGAGAAAATGGAAAAAGCTGTAGTAAAGGATACCATGACAATACTTATGATAAGACTTTTCTCCTATCAAGTTGCTTTGATTATGGAAAAAAAATCAGTTTGTATGTTTAATGCATCTGAAACGATCTGCTTGCGTCATTTCCTGTCATTGATTAATTAGTAAACCAACATACATTAAGAAATCAATAAATAATCATCTTTTTGAGTTTATCCAATCATCAACTAATGGCTTATCTATGTTAACTTGTTTTAACTCTGGGAGGAGCTACTTATTATAAATTGCTCCTTTATGACAAGTAAATTCATCTCGGAGATTACCCAATACTATTAATAAAAATTACAACATCAAAAACGAATCATGCGAAAAGAATGACATTCCCACCACAAAATACAATTACTGACATACATAAGTGATTACAGTTATAGACAAATATAAGAAAAGAGTATCTTGTGAAGACTCCACGAATTAGAAACATGTGTGAAACCTATGCAAATTTACTTTAATTTGTTTTAACGTGTTCTTAGTAAGGAAGAAAATGAATAATCTAACCACAGTTCTTCATCTGCATGGAGAAAAAAGAAATACCTACTGACTGAGTTGGCGCTCGTCTAGAAAGAGCAATGATTGACTGAATTCTCGATGTCTAGAGTATTTAACCTTTGGAAAAATGATCCAATGTGTTTGACTAAAATGAGTAACCTGTAGTTCATAGGCAATCCGTCTTGAGCAAAATAGAGGTCTTGTGCTTAGAGCATGTATGGAATTGAAGCGGATCAAAATCAGCTGCAGCATATCTACACAATAAGCCTAGATTTCAGCAAAAAACAGGCAAGTTCATGTCTGGAATACCGTGACAGGATATATGAAGAGTGGAAGTAAGTTATGTTGACAAAGGGTTTGGCGGGAGCTTCATGAGAAATTAAATACAGCAATCGTATCTTGGGTCTGGGGGTGATGTCATTGTATCGAGGTTTTTCTGTGAAAATGGTCCTCTAAAATTTATGGACGATCATGTTTATTGGAACGTTATGCTACACGTGAGTGCTTCTTCATGCTACTTTATCAGAAAATAATGGAAGGAAAATTGAACACTGCACCGCAAGTCTGTCCAAGGTGTTCTTAAAGACTTTAAGATAGTCAAAATGAAGGGCCAATTATAGGCCGGGCACCCAGCTCACGCAGATCAGAATTCCTCCTTTCCAAAGCATCAGAAAAGTTGATTGATAGAGTCAATGAGCGTGATACTCGTAGTTCCTGGTTCGATCAGTAAACCTCCATTTTTTCTGATAATATTACGTTATGGTTGGAGCATTATCTCCTGTCAATCTTTTATAATTTCTAATTTTAAATGCGATAAGTCTCCTTTTAATGGGGAAAACCGTAAAATTAATAAAAACAAATTTATTTATTTAACGTTAAATTCTTATTTCAACTGTTTTCACCATTCAAAAATATTATCCTACTGATGATGAGAAATATTCTCGAAAACGTTTTATATAAATTTTATCCCAAATATTTGGATCACCCTCTTCAAAATTTCATCTGTATTTCAAAACCAACACTTCCTTCAAGTTTATCGTTTTCCGTATCAACATTATCTTCACAAGACTTCATCTACATCCTCAATAGACTGGGTTTATTTCTGCTATCAACAACATCTTCAATAGACTACATCCTTTGAGTTTTCTTCTATCTCACAAGTTTCTTCATCCCTTTTCGAGATTGGTGACTTTATTTATTAATTATTTTTTTGTTTTTATTAATTTTACGATTTTCCCCATTAAAAGGAGACTTACCACATTTAAATTTAAAATTAATCATTTAAACTCCTTAGATCAATAATTTTATAATTTCTAATGCTACTGTTGTTTCAGCAGTGGTTTTTAATGAGCATAAACATGACTCCGTCACTTACCCTGGCAACTTAGAATCCACATCTCGACCACATGAGAATGTTCGCTCTTGTTAGAACAATATCCGACAGCAAGATATTCTTCCAAAAACATTGCTACGAGATCTAAGCAAATATCTGGTGAATACCTGGTCTTCCATTGACCTAAAAGTACTTCAACACCTTATTAGCTGCAACGGGTACAATAAAATATTAAACACATATTAAACCATATCCGCAGACGAGCTTTCTGTTCTTTGCGGTAGAAATCAAGGGATTTCGTATAGATATGGTCCGTATTAATTCCCGGGGCATGGTTCTGCTAATCAAATTGAATCGCATGATTTCAAACAATTTTGCGTAATTAAAACAAATTTACCTGTTTCTCAGCTATTTCTAATTCATTTGCCAATGTATTTTGCTTAAACTAAACTAACCTCAACATGCAGAAGGTGAGCCGCCTTGTAAACTATAAGAAACATGTAAGAAACCGCCAGGATAACAAGAACAGGGCATAAAAGCTGAACTTGTTTGTTCCGAACACATCCGACTTAAAATTCTGAATGTATATGCAGAGAGTAAGTAAGAAATAAGTCACAAACAGCGTCATTAATGATTGAAAGATTTCATTGACTTGATCCACGTAAGAAGAAATCGAAGAGAATTGCTGTCTTAGGTAGACGACTCTCTCTCTTCAAAATACCGGAAGTTTGTGATTTCAGATTTCACTTTATTGTTGAACTTCTTGTAAAACATTGCTAATAATTGTCAAAAGGTGCTTAAGGTTATGGAGAAGAGTAGAATGTAGGACTGACAGACTATTTGCCATAAAGGATCGACCAGTGCAAAGATTTCTGCGTGGTTTAACCGCAAGTAGTGAATGGAGTTTAAGTCTTTCTTATCGGAAACTATTGCCAGTTGAAAGAAAAATATACAAATGAAAGTGCAAATATCACCGATAAACGATGATACAATGAAGACGATTTTAATGAAATTTCTCAGAAGAATAGACTCAACTGTGCCAATATCGTTTTTCAAGAGAACAAAACGGAAGGCTCGGTAAAGGACAATGATCTTTTTCTGGTGCCAAAAGCAATATATGGAAAGAACCATCATGAAAATACAGTGAAAAATCGCATACACATATATCAGAACACATTTCAAATGCACTTCCAGAATTGATGCGCTGTATGTTGGTGTAAGATTTAAACCCAAGTAAAAAACTTGAAGAACAAATTCCAAGAGGAATATGACCTGTATAAGAAGATATACTGGAAAAGAAATCGAGACCGTAAACTTGAGAGAACATGGAGAAAGCTGTATTAAAAGATACCATGACGATGCTTTTGATAAGACCTGTCTCCTATCAAGTAGCCTTGATTATGAAAAATTGATCTTTAAATGTAATGCATCTGGAACGGTCTGATTGCGTCATTTCACGTCAATTAGTGTCGGTAAATCAATAAATTGAAGGCAAAATAGTGTCTGGTCTTCAATCATCTTTTCTAGTTTATCCAGTCATCAACTAATGGCTTCTCTGCGACAGTTTGTGTTAACTTGAGAAGCAGCTATTTATTATAAATTGATCCTCTATGACAAGTAAATTCATCTTGTAGAATACCTAATATTGTTAATGAAAATTACATCATGAACGATTCATGCGAATAGAATAAGTTCTTACCATATAGTACTAATAATAACATACATAAAGGATTACAATTTTCGACCAGTACAATGAAAGAGTATCTTGTGAAGACTCCACGAATTAGAAACTCTATGTAAATTTGTTTTAATTCCTTATTACGTGTTCTTATTAAAGGAGATGGAACAGTCTAACCACAGATCTTCATTAGCATGGAGAAAAAAGAAGTACCTAACTAACTTGAGTTGGTGCTCGTCTAGGTAGACTATGTGATTAAAAGTTTAAGGACACTAGCATATCTGGTTCACAGGCTTCATATAACAGGAAATGACACCCCCCGTGGAAGACTTTCTACCAGTTTTTGATTGTAATAAACTGTAATTTCCCTTTTATTCCTGCCTCAGACCACTAGTTAGTTCAGCCACGGAAGAAGGACGGCGTGGTCTGGTTCATAACACTAGTCAACACACATTTTGTATGGAAATATAAAGCCTCGCTTGTAGCATGTTTTCATAATTTCGGAATAGCTAAATTTAACATCGAAAAGGGTTGTTATGTAGCCCTCCCATTATCTGTCAATTATCGGTGGCATAAATCAATGTTTTTAGCTCGCTGTTTGAATACTAACTATTTTAATACGTGCCCTAACAATGCGCCACATGATAGCTCACGTGAAATGAACGAGCGCTACATTTTAATAAGCTAATTGTTACCATACACCCTTAACAACATTCCGTCAGATGGAAGGTCAGATGCGTTGCATGGATTACCAGAACATTGCAGGACTATGTTCCATTCTATTCCTGCATACAGCATGTGAGTTGAAAAACGTTCAATAACTGTGGAAAGTGACATAATAACAAAGGAAAACCTCTTGTCCACAAAAAGAATTTTAATTAGACATATACGTATTTCGAACTCTTTAGGTTCATTATTCAATGCCATATGAATTATGGACAAGAGGTTTCGAAATACGTATATGATTAATTAAAATTCTTTTTGTGGACAAGAGGTTTTCCTTTGTTATTATGTTATTCTGCATATGAGTGATTTTTGACGGACGACAATGCAACTTTTGTTTCTGCAGTGTTTTTTATGAGCACGATGATGACTTTCATCATTTAACCTGGCCATCCTAAAGCCCAGATTTCAACTGCATGAGAACGTTTGAAACAAATTAACCTTGTCGGCTAACTGCGCAGACTGCATGATATAGTCATTGTTAACTGCCTGAACTCTGTATGTCAGACAATACACAAAACTGTTTGTGAAAATTACTTTATAAAGACCTTGCTAATAGAATAAAATTCCCATAAAGTATTATTAGGATCGATAGGTACTTATGTTTTCACAATGTGCGTCCGTCCATCCTGTATGTCTGTCTGTCTGTCCGTTGGTGCTCTAGCTTTCGAACGCTTCCGAATTTTTGACTTCCGTTTTCGCCATTCGACAACTTAGGGAAATCGGAAGACTGAGTTCGTTGGCGGAAAAAATCGGTGGACTACTTCCGGTTCAAAACGTCAAAAATAATATAGGGGACCACGTTTTTTACTATACAATTTCATGTATAAATGGCCTGTGCTTTGCCAAATGCTGTTCTCCCTTTAAGATTCTATACCTAAAACAGAGAAAAGGCTTGTGAATTAAGTGAAGACACGTGATCGTCTTCCTTGACGGTCAATATCAGTCAGAACTGGTTCAAGGGTATGTGGTTTAGTGGTACAATTATAGTCCACTGGAAACTTTCAATGCTAAGATATGGCTTGTATTATATCAAACAGCTTGAAATAACATGTCATGATTGAATATTGAAGTAAAATTAACGAGAGTCGAAATAGGAAGCAGTATGGGTCAGGGAAAACTTTCAAAGCTCAAATTTGGCATGTAATATATAAAACAACTTGGAATGATGTGTCATGCATGAATATCACGTAAAATGAATGACAGTCGAAATTGGTTCAAAGGTACCTGCTTTTCGTAGACCCATTATGGTTCATTGGAACTTTCAATGCTAAAATATGGCATGTAATATATCAAACGACTTGGAATGATGTGCCATGAATGACCATAACGTAAAATTGATAATAGTTAAAATTGGTTCAAAGGCACCTGCTCCTCGTGGACCCATTATGGTTCATTGGAAATTTCAACGCTAAAATATGGCATGTTATATCTCAAACGACTTGGAATGATGTGCCATGAATGAATATACCGTAAAATTATTGATAGTCGAAATTGGTTCAAAGGCACTTGGTTTCATGGAACCATTATGGTGCATTAGACTGTCAATGCTAAATATGGAATGTAATATATCAAACGACTTGGAATGATGTGCCATGAATGAATATAACGTAAAAGTAATGATAGTCGAAATTGGTTCAAAGCCACTTGGTTTCGTGGAACCAATATGGTTCATTGGAACTGTCAATGCTAAAATATGGCATGTAATATATCAAACGACTTGGAATGACGTGTCATGAATGACCATAACGTAAAATTAATGATAATCGAAATTGGTACCATGATTCGTGCTTTAATGATACCATTGGAAACTTTCAATGCTAATATATGGCATGTTAGTACTTACGCTTTATATTATCAATAGTTAGTTTTTGTTAGGCAAGTTTTAACGATAGCTTGTAGCTAATCTTTCTCTCAATGGTACATGCTTACGGAGAAAAGCGTTGGCATCAGTTTATGAAGAAAGAATTGACCCTTACACAGAACGCTTCAACAATTAACGCTTATTTCATTAAATAGGAATGCTTACAAATTAAAAGATTCGTATAGGGATTTGCTATAGAGAATTGCTATTTTCTCAATTTAACTTTTCAGGTATTTTCATTCCGTTTGAACTTAATTTCTCTTAGAAGTTCGCCTAGCTTAGCAACCAGAGGCACTCTTAGTAACTTCATCTAATTCTTAACAACGAAAGGCTTCTTTAGAAATAAAATGCTTTCCTTTTCGTTCTCGAATGCTTTAAAATCCTTTCGGTCCTGAGCATTTCGGTTGCCTGACTTGTTAACAATGACATACATGCACGTAAGTGATTGCAGTTTTTGACCAATACAACAACTATTCGATGCAAAAAAAAAACCAACACACAGTGGCCATTAAATCAGTAACACATAAATTTGCTTTAATTTTTTATGCAAAATTCTCTTTAAGGAGTTGGTTGAGTCTAACCACACAGATCTTCGTCAGCATCGTGGAAAAAAGGAAGGCACCTTCTTAAAATGCTTATTTAATGGGAGCCACGATACAGCAAACCAGATGCCTGGTTTCTCGAGTATTCATAGTTTTAAGTCGCTGGAATAAATGATCCACAGTCTTTGTCTAAAAGAGGTAACTTTGGCTCAGAGGCAATCAGTCCTGACGAGGTTTTCACTACGCAACAACTGACAAATGATTTTAACCATTGCTGTTCCAGATACACTTGCAACAGAACCATGCGCTGGAATGAAGCGAATCCAAATCTTTACGAAAACCCCTGATTTCTGCAAGTATCATGAAAATTTATCTACAGTGATGTTTGGAACCTCGTGACTGGATACGTGAAGTCTAGAAGAAGGTTATATGGTCAGACGAATCACGATACATGAACCATTGGATCCAGCATGCCTTATCAAAACAAGGTAGTGCTCTTCTGGTGGTATCATGGAATAGAGCTTTTATTTTGATCTGGCATTGGTCCCTTAAGATAGTTTGGGTAGATTATACGGATTACCTCAATACTGTTGCCAACCATTCTTATTTTTACGAGCAGTAAGATGACTTCCGTCATTTACCCTGGCCGCCCTAGAGCCCGAATCTCACCCCATAGAGAATGTTTGGGATATGTTGGAACTACATGTCCGACAGCCAGGTTCACTTCCAACAAATCTGCTACGAGATTATGTGGGAATGTCTGGTAAACGTTTGGCCTTCCATGCTACTGAATACTACTGACTCTAAACCCATCAGCATATATGCTGTTATTCGGACGAAAAGGGGTCCAATAAAGTATTATACAAGTGTTTCTAATTTCTTCCGGTCTTCAATTGTCCAGTCACTACATTCAAGACACCAATGTGACGTACTTATTTTCGCAGAAATCATGAGTTTTCGTATAGATATGCGAATACTCGTTTGGAACCGCTTCAATTCTCGGCGCACGATTCTACAGATTTGGAACGAGAATAGTTCCGGTTTAAATCATTTGACAATTATTTCACTTCACTTCGATGATCTCGTTCATGATTGACTGTTTTTGGTCCACCTCTTCCACATTCTTTTCAGGGGTTGAATATTCTGTATATCGAGAATGCAGCCAATCGTGACCTCAGCTTTAGGAGCACCAAAATGATTATCTCTTCGTAGTCAATGATTTTTCATATTGAAAAATAAAAGGAAAAATTCTGCGACCCGGATTCGAACCAGGAACCTCGACTATCATGGCTGATGCCTCTACCAATTGGCCAAGCTGTCTCAAGGTGTCTTAAAAACAACCAAGTTGTCACGGTTGAAAGCCCAATGGGAGACGGGAACCTGGCCCGCAGATCGAGAATTTCTCCACTCCAAACCATCAGAGAGTTGATGAACTCACAAGTAAATAATAATAATTATTAACTGGAGATGCGTCTCCAAGCATAGGTAATGA
>JAHWFO010020700.1:720351-753399 GCA_023313115.1 Rhysida immarginata
TTCTGCGACCCGGATTCGAACCAGGAACCTCGACTATCATGGCCGATAGCCCAATTGGTAGAGGCATCGGCCATGATAGTCGAGGTTCCTGGTTCGAATCCGGGTCGCAGAATTTTTCCTTCCATTTTTCAATATGAAAAATCATTACCTATGCTTGGAGACGCATCTCCAGTTAATAATTATTATTATATCTTCGTAGTCAGTTATCCCCTTCTGTATCTTCATGCTGATCATTAAATGACATTATTGCAAACTATTTTGTTTAATTAAAAAATTACCTTTATTTTATAACCATCATGTCCATTAGATGCTTAATCACTCGCTCCTACACTAATTATCATAAGCAATACTGATTGATTGGTGCACTTTGCAAGACTGTGATTCCTTCAAATCGGAACTTTAATCCAATGCAGTTTCACAACAGCTTTAGACTGCGTTGTATTATCCGATGGCTACGATGAGACTACTTTCAATATATGCTTTTTGCATAAGCAGAATTTGCTTGCAATGATCCACGTTTATCTATCTTGTATCCTTGTGATGCCTTTTATAATCTTAAGACATATTTCTTTGAAAAAAATTTAATTCGTAAGGGTTCAAAGTCTCTTGTGCATAACTAATGTCATCATACTTACGTGTTGCATCTTCACTCTCTCAACGTTTCCTCCTGATTGCTCTTGAGAGTTCATTAATTTTTTAAAAATCGTTCCAACAAAAGGAAAGTACATATGGAAGGTATACGAAAGCCTTTCCTCTCAAAAATATTACAATAAGTCCATTTTTTAAGATCATGGAGATCATAATCACCTTGGAGCCGGAGCTCCCACTCCTCTCTCGCCGGATGTTCCCTCCTGCTCATTTTGTCTCTGTCCATGGTGTGATAGACCATGGTCAATTACTCCATGTCTCTGTCTACGAGCGCTCCCATACACTTGTTCTCCCCTCACCTCGCCCTCTTCTCGATGTATCCATATACACTGCTTTGCAATGAAATTGCCCCACCCACAAGGAGTTATCCGAATCAGCCAAAAGTGGGTATACAACAAGAGATACGTACTATCGAAATTTTTTTCTCACTATCGTATATCCTTGTGCTGAAATATCCACGTGTGATAAGGCAAAGAAACTTAATGGCCTGATGTGTTCAGTATTACGCCATCCTCGGAGGCAAATTGCCTGGTGTAATATCGAACACATCAGGCCAATCAGGTAAAAGAATCGTTTGTATTACGCCATCCTACAAACAGAAACTGGCAAAATATCAAAATATACAGGGTGTCCCATGTAACCTGTACCAGCGAAGATCTGTGGTCTGGGGACACCAATACCTATCGATTGGACTCCATGATTTTTATAGTTTTCGAGATATGAATTTTTTTGTTTTATTTTCAGATTTTTGTAAATTTTGGACGGTTTTAGCTATAACTTTTTCTGTGAAGTGATTTTCTTTGTTAGCATTTTGGCTAGCATGTGTGTTCGACTGTAACAACACTAAACACCAAAGTTCTAACTACTACTTGCTCAGATTTTGATCACAAAATTAAAATTTCTGGATGAGAGAAATTGTTACTTGATTTCAACTTGAAAAAAAATTACTTAACCCTGACTGAATAACTTCCTGATAATTTTAAAAACTTTGTGGGTTCCTTAGCTCTCAAAATAACACAAAAATTTGGTACTTTATGGGTCATTTTTACGCAAAAACGGAGTTTATAGTTGATACAGTCGAAAATAGTGAAATTAGGAATGGTAGATAAAAAGATGTAAAATAACGTATTTACATAAAATTTTACTCGCAAGTACAACTTTTATTTAAAGCTTAATTTAGGTAAACAATGAGATAGGGTCTCGGGCGCAGGCAAATGGTTACGATGCAAGGAGCAGATAGTGTTGAAAAGAGACAACAATAGGAACGCGCTTTTTTCTTTCGTCATCGTCAGTCGTTTATCGCCTACTCTTGCGCTCGCTCATACGTTACTGTATATTATTTCATTTTGTTTACTTGGCTTGTGTTTTGGACTTTGATTGCATACTGATTTGGACATTTTAATTCCTGGAACAACAACTCGGCAGGTTTACCGGACTTAGACATTGTGCGTTGTTACTATGGCGTACTCCCAACGGGATTATGCGGAAATGCATTATTATTACGGCTACGCATGAGGAAATGCCGGGCTTGCTGCGAGATTGTACCGGGACATGTTGATACGCAGAGGGCGCCAACCAGTCACTTATCCAGACCGACATGGTTTTTTTCGCGTGCACAATTCATACATGGAAGCAGCGTTGCCAACCGTGTAATAATTATTACATTTGTGCATTGTTTAGCTTGTATTATAACAATAACTAACAATAAGTTTTTCCATCTAAAAACTGGTAAGTTGGCAACCCTGCATGGAAGGCCGTTTACCCGGATTGAGCGGTCGACGATCTGGTGAAGTTGAATCGATAGATCCTGACCGCGTTGACGTTGTTTTGGAAGAAGTTGCAAGAGACCCCTCTACGAGTACGAGAGTAATTCAACGACACACAGATAAATAATAATAATAATTATTTAAAGGGTCTTTACGTATTGGCTTCGGCCTCATGCACGCCTTCCCAAGGTTCGGAACATAATTGCCCGAGACTTCGAAAGGTAGACAACAATAGTAATAAAAAATACTTGTGTGTGTTAACCTTATTGTCCTTCTTTCACAGGAATACTGCGCAGTGAGGGATATCACCCGTATCACGTACGGAAAGTGCAAGATTTAATTACCAACCCCGAATTGAATTTTGTCAAGAGATGTTAAGAAGAAACAACGAAGACCCCGAGTTTTTCGACCAAATTGTATGGACAGACGAGTCAATATTCACCCGCAACGGAATATTTATATGCACAACTACCATTCTTGGGCGACCAAAAATCCAAAACTGGTTCGGCATCACAATTTTCAACATCAATTTAGTGTGAATTTGTGGACGGGCGATGTTGGCAGAGAACGGATTGGCCCAAAAGAACTCCCAACGAGATTAAATGGTGAAAATTATTTAAATTTTTTACAAAATGATTTTGTGGAAGCCATGGCAGATTCGGATGTCACTTTATCAACACGCCAGAACATGATATTTCAGTGCGACGGTGCCCCTTGCCACTTTGCAAGAGAGGTTAGAGGCCATTTGAAATAGCATTTCCCAGAGAGGTGGATTGGCCGTGTTGCACCAATCGCCTGGCTTCCAAGGTCCCCTGACCTGAACCCCATAGATTTTTTTATCTGGGAATGCTATAAGGAATTGGTGTACCATCACGAATTCTCGAGTTTGGAGGAGTTAAAAGCTAAATTAAATGAAGCTCAAGAAATAATACGACAAAAAACCCAAGCCTTCCGAGATTTGCGCGGTAATTTTTTGCGTCGGTGCCGTCTGTGCATTGCGGCAGATGGCAAGCACTTTGAACATTTATTGTGAAAACAGTAATAAATAAATGATTTCTTAAGATTATTTCTGTTGTTTTATTTAGCACAATGTGAAAAGATAATTATGATTTGAATTTAAATACGTTAATTAACATCTTTTTATCTAATATTACTAATTTCACTATTTTTGACTGTATCAACTTTAAACTCCGTTTTCGCGTGAAAATGCCCTATAAAGTACCAATTGTTTTGTGTTATTTTGAGAGCTAAGGAAACCATAAAGTTTTTAAAATTATCAGGAAGTGATTCAGTCAGTATTAAGTAATTTTTTTTCAAGTGGAAATCAAACAGAAATTTTAATTTTGTGATCAAAATCTGAGCAAGTAGTAGTTAGAAGTTTGGTGTTTAGTGTTGTTACAGACGAACACACATGCTAGCCATAATACTAACAAAGAAAATCACTTCACAGAAAAAGTTATAGCTAAAACCGTCCAAAATTTACAAAAATCTGAAAATAAAAAAAAAAAATTCATATCTCGAAAACTACAAAAAATCGCGGAACATACATGGGTCCAATCGATAGGTATTGGTGTGCCCAGACAACAGACCTTCGCTGGTACAGGTTACATGGGACACCCTGTATAATTAATTTAAAATAGTAACTCCTTTTTATTAAAAATTGAAAAATAAAATAAATCTTACAAACAATTGATAATGAAAGTAACCCCATGTGAAGAAATGCAATAATGAAGTGGACGGAAACACAGATGAATCGAAGGTCTTGTGGAGCCTATAATGTAGATCTGGATGAAGCAGAAGAAACACAGGAAGATCTTGGTGAAGGTCTAGGAGAATGTTACAAGAATAGCACAGGAAAAAACACAATAAGAGGAGAAGAAAAACTATGATGAAAATCCGATAATCAGGAACGTTGATAACCATTTTAATAGGAATTGAAACAATAAAAAAACAAATAATTAATCAAAACATAACCACAATAATCAAACACAATAAAGAAAATTTATATTGGCATAATGAAATAAAAAAATTTAAAACATACTTGGAAGAAAAAGTTCTAATCATAACAAAAGCTGACAAAGGCAAAATTATGGTAATACAAAAGAGGAAAGACTACATTACAAGCATTGAGAAGTTTTTAAATGAGAACAGAATTTTTAAATTAGACAACAAGGACCAAACAACAAAATTTCAAAAAAATGTGATTAATAAGATTAATGAATTAAAGAAAGTAAATATAATTAATGAAGAACAACAAAAACAATTAATTCCAACAGATTCATCAACAAATTCAATTTATGGTGTTATAAGAATTCATAAAGAAGGAAACCCTATTAGAATCATAACTTCTACAAAACAGTCTCCTACTTATAAACTGGCAAAATTCTTAGATGGATACTTAAAATTTTTTTCAAATTTAATTACACGATAAAAAATTCAATATTGACTAAACAAGTATTATAAAAAACAAAACTTGATAATAATGACAAAACTTTCACAAACAGACATAACAGCTATGTATGATAACGTTCCAATAAAACCAACACTAGATATCATAAAAATGAATTAAAAACAAAATTATCTTACACTAAAATATTAAAAATCATACAGGCTATTAATCTGTGTTTCACAAATAATCAATTCAAATTCAATGACAAAATATATTCTCAAACGGATGGATTACCAATGAGCAGCCCGTTATCACCCATACTCGCAAATATCTACTTAAATCATATAAAACACATATTACTTAATACTTCACAACATAAACAATACAAAAAAATTTGGATGAGATATGTTGACCAATAGAACTATTAACACAATTATTAGAAGAAAGGTATCTACCAAAACACCCATAATAACATGACAAACAACCAAATCACTCTTTTAGATTTAAATATTATAAGAAATAAAAATATACTAAATTTTGAGATATATGAAAAACCTACAAAAGGTAATAACATACCACATTTTTTATCAAATCAACCTTCACACCAAAAAATTAATACAATTAAACAATATATACAAAGAATAAAATATCTATCACCCCCAAAATATATCCCACAAAAATTAAAAAATCTGAAAATAAGCCTAGCCAAAAATAAATATCCGATAAAACTAATTGATAAATAACCGAAATAGCACAATTCAATACGAACAATGCAAAAGATATTCAATACAATACAATAATAAAAACCTTTCTCAAACAGAAAAAAATACTAGAACAGATATCAAACATAAAAATCATATCAAAAATAACAAACAACATAACTAAGACATTAATAACAACCACCAATATAAAAACAACAAAAGATCAAAACAGAAACACAATTTCTAATTTCAAAGACATTTGCCAAAATAATAAAGAAGAATGGGACACCACTAACATAATAAATCAAATTCCATGCGCCAATTGTCAACACATTTACACAGGTCAAACAAAAAGACAATTAATAACACGAATAAAAGAACATGAAAGAGCACTTAGAAACAAGGATAAAAATAATCATCTAGTGAACCACTGTATTAATCAAAGTCATAATCCAGATTGGAACAAAGTCATTATCATTGGTAAAGAAATAAATTACAAAAAAAGATTAATAAAATACACCATCAACATTATTTCGAATGAAAACAATTTAGCCAAACCTTCTATAGAAATCAATGATAAATGGAAATTACTACTAAAAAAATAAAAAAGTAAAAATTTATAATACATAACCCAGAGAATAACACTTCACTTGCTCTCAACAATCAAATACCCTACCCTGTTCATAAAATCAAACACACATTCTTTTGATTTTATTGTTTCCATTATATTTTAACGGAAATTTCATTCAAAAAATTTTTATAAACTGAAGATGGGATAAAATATCCCGAAAACGTTTTTTTTATTGTTTCAATTGCTATTAAAATTGTTATCAATGTTCCTGATCATCGGACTTTCATCATAATTCTTCTTCTCCTGTTATTGCGTTTTTTCCTGTGCTATTCTTGTAACATTCTCCTAGACCTTCACCAAGACCTTCCTGTGTTTCGTTTGCTTCATCCATATCTGCAAATACGCTCCAAAAGACCTTCGATTCATCTGTGCTTCCGTCCACTTCATTACTGCATTTCTCCACATAGGGTGACATTCTTTATCAAGTGTTTTTAAGATTTATTTTATTTTTCAATTTTTAATAAAAAGGAGTTACTATTTTAAATTAATTATTCAATATTACAACTCCTGCTCTTATGTAATCTCAACAATAATATATTGTCCACCAATCATGTGAGAAAGGTATCCTGTCACTGATTGGTGGATAAGCATGAAATCGCGGACCTATTAGAGGACGGTCTTTCAGTAATCTGGTCAGATTGTCGAATTTGTTTGGGAAATTAATGACATCTCTCTCAAAATACGTGGATCTAGCTGTTCAATAATTTGCCACGGTTAGCTTGGAGATACTTCGTAGCTGGATGTAACTCATCAACACAACGGGTCATTGCAGAGAAGATAAGCACATCTGTGTACACGGTAAACCAATTATCAACCGTGATTTACAACTTGAGAAACGACACAAGAGTTACAATCATAAGTTTGTACGTGCAGAGTTAGAAAAGGTATACATGCACCAAGTAGACATAGGCTGACAAAACCGACGTCAAATTCATCTCTGAGCCAATCACTAACCTTCGCTTCTGAGCAATCATTAATGTTCCTGTGTGGCAAACAGGCAGCCAATTTCAACGATTGGTTAGTCTCTCCTATATATAGTCTTCATTTGGCCTCCGGTTTGTACACTCCACTCATCGGTTGTCGATTGCCTTTAGCCTTTTAAGATTCATTGTTCGATTGTCGTTGTCCTCTTTTGGTATTAATATCGTCTTCTTGAGAACACACATATATAGGTAAGTGTTGTTGTTTTGGTATGAAATCTCAATAGGATAAGCGATAAAATTCATTTTTCTTAGGCTAAGCTAATTTGACAAGAAGGGATAAATTTGTCTTTCTTAAAATTTATTTTAATACATGTAATAGTATTGATAGAAACCACGTTAAAAAATATTTTTAATGACCAAGTTCTTCGGAAAAATTTTGTACTTATTCAGAAGTTTATTGATTTTAATATCCTTTTCAGGTAAGATGCCTAATAGAAATGTATTACTCGATGAAAGTTCAAAACGAAATTCACGTCGATTAAAGGAAAAGAAGGAACAATCCAAGATGTTGGAAGAGCAGGGGGGAAAACGTAAAGTCACGGAGTTTGAGCAGAGTCGCATAGTAGGCCTTCGGAAGGCAGGATGGTCCTTCCAACAAATAGCGCAGATATTTGGATGGAAGGTGTCTGCTGTGCGTGACTGTTGGAGACGGTGGGAAAGGGAAAGACAGGCGGATCATTTTATTCCCCCAATCTTTGATATACCCTTGATTGTACAAGAAGTCTTTCGCCATTTACCGATAAGAGATGTGTATAATTGTGCAAGAGTGTGTAAACTGTGGAATATGATAAGCGTATCTGCCAGAAAGAATCGACATCAGGTTCACTGGATGTTTTGGGTGAGCCAAACAAGGGAAACGTTAGATAAAGACTTTAAACGACACATCTCCAGCGTTCTTCGCGGAGTTTTTAGTCGTCCGAAATTGGCGATTTTATTTGCTGCAAATTTATTGAGAACTGACCTTTCCAGTGTTCAAGGTAAGGATTTTTTGGTCATGATTCAATTGTTATTTTTATGAATATCTATAAGTATTATACTATGGTGTTATCCCAAATTACCATATGTTGCTATTGTGGGATCTAATATGAATTATTTTTTTTTTTAGTGGAATATTTGAGAGCGAAGCTGCCCCACGATTGTCTGTTGCTAGGTGTACACAGTGTTAGTATTATAGATACCAGTAAAACACGAATGGAGGAAAGACCTGCTTTCAATTGTGTTCTTCTGCCAGATATGCAAGGAGTGGATATTTATCCTTTCATGATTAGTAATGAGTACGTTCATAGTTTGGAATCACATATTTTATTGAGTGAAGAACTTTTGAAACTTACTAAAATTCCTCCTCATACGAAGGTGAAGTGCATGATTCTTTTGGGTACGCCAGCTATGTATAGTAAAATGATGGCTTGTCTGATAGTCGATTCATTCAAAACAGACGAAAATTCTAACTTTGCATTTGGTGGTGGATTCGGTGATGCCTTAGCTGGTCCTCATTCACTATTAATGACTGGAATCGCTTTTTGTGGGGAGAACGTTAAGGCTGCATCTGTAGTAATGCCTTCTGATGATTACGATGAGGATAGAGTCCGGAGTGTTTTGATGCAATTAAAGAGTCCCGATCTTCCTGAAGATAAAAGCATTGCATTTATGTTTGCGGCCTTTGTAGGACGTGCAAGTCTTCACATGCATATTTTTCGTAAACTTTTCCCAATCACGCCAGTCTTTGGTGGGTCTTTTCATTGGGTTATGGGCTCGAAACATGTTTCGTCCAAACATTTATTTAATGAAGCATGTGCACCTTCTAGCAACAAGACTGTGATAGTTTTCATATCGTTTTTGAAGTAATCATTTGTGATAGTAACATGTGAAATTTAGAATAATTATATCCAACAAGTCAGAATTTTATTATTATAACATTGTCTTGATAATTAAGACACACATTTTCTGTAATTTTGTTTGTAAGTTAATACGGTATTTTGTATTTTAGATTATGTTCATCAATAAATTACATTTCTTTTTTTTTCATTTTGTTTTTAATTCGTTTTTTCCCTCTACTCATATGAACAAGCATAGTGACACGTTAACATAAGAAGCCAGTAGCGCGTAGCCGACGAAAAAGACAGGCCTCGAAGCGGAAAAGTCACCTGATCACCTGGGTCCGAACAACAATCCAATCTTCATTGTCTCCATCTTGGATAGACAATGAGTGTTTTTCCGATTGTTGGAAACAATGAAGGTTGGATTGTTGTTCGGACCCAATGGTCAGACTTTTCTGCTTCGAGGCCTGTCTTTTTCGTTAGCTTCGTAGTGGCGTGAATGACGTTGCAGAAACGTTACTTCCGGGTAAAATCTTCACGTTGACGCCTAGAGTTCCACGGCCGTCTATATTTATCAGGACTGATGACGTCATGCTAGAGGTCGGTTGCCATGGGAGCCCCCGTCTCAACAGCGACAAAATGAGAGGCAGACGTCCTCATGCCTCGCCGACTTCTAGCATGACGTCAGTTGTCAGGCCTGGAGATATAGTACGGCCGTGTAGAGTTTACGGAGCTACGTGCGCGACGCGAGTGACGTTTACATTTCGTCATTCGCGTTGCCTCACGGACAAATGTGGCGTTTACACGAGTTTGATTTATAATTTCAACCCCTGAAAATTGCCAAACTGACCTCCAAAAAGTCGAAATATAAATAAATAAATATAAACAAGAATATAATATTAGAATAATAACGTTAATATTAAAATAAATAATAATAGAATTTATGTAACACATTCACTTTCATCTCCCGTAGAAGTTAAGTTACAAGTAACGAGAGACAGGCCAGGGCACTCAAAAGTCACATGATCATCGGGGTGCGGGCAACAATTCATTCTTCATTGTTTCCAACAAACGAAAAAATACCGATTGTTAAAAATCCAAAATGCATCCGATTAAACAATGAGTATTTTCCGATTGTTGGAAACAATGAAGGTTGAATTGTTGTTCGGACCCAGATGGTCAGGTGACTTTTCCGCTTCGAGGCCTGTCCTTTTCGTTGGCTTCGGGCCTCGAACGTGTGACGTTTTGTTCACATGATAAATGTTCTCCGTTTCATTGACCATAGCCTATAACAATGATCAGTGCCTTTTTTCTATTGTTGTATACTATGCATTAACAATAATGTTTCAGTTATTTAAATTGGTCTGTAGGGCCTTAAGATAACTAAAAATACTGTACCTTTAAATGCACATACAGTGCATTAAAATAAATAAATTCATATATCAAGCCCTATTTCTTTACTTTAACTATTCATATTATTTGTGATATGGATGAGTGGTGCGTAAATTCATATAAACTTTTTAATTTTATTAAAATATTTTATTAATAAATTTTCTATTTCAATAAAAACTATTATCATATATGACATAAATACAATTTTAAATATTTTAAAACATTTTAATTTTCGTCTAAAAAGTTATTTGTTGAGATTCCTTTTAGGGTTTTTATCTTTGGTATTCCATCTTTGAATGAATAGTGAATGAATGAATGAAGTCATTTATTCCTGAAGGGCGTTGGTTTGTGTAATAATGTAAGTGCTTAAAAGATAACTTTTCGTTTTTCATTTAATAACGTAAGAAACTGACAATTTTTTAGTTATACAATTATACATCGCACTAAAAAGCTTTTATTTTCTTTATAAACATACAAAACTTCTGAAATCACTTTCGTAAAAGATATGCTAAATCAATTAATTAATAATATTACTCTAAGAAACGGGTCACTTTGAATATTTTAATATATAAGCAAACATGTCTTAAATGTATAATAACATTAAAAATATTCTCAAAATTCAATACATAAAATAGCAGTTTAACATTGATAAACTCAATAAATAAATGAAAAAAAAACCCTAAAAAAATCAAATCACATTGAATGAATTTAAAAATATTTAAAAGAACTTCCTCCCCTCCCTAAACATGAGGAATGTAATTGTGCCTACATGACAAAAATACGCCCAATGTCATTATACAACTTTTAGCCCAATATTAGTAGATTTGAATGTAAATATTAACAATGATAGCTTTTAAACATTTTAAGGAAATCTATGTCAACCAGGAGAAAGACATGAGTTTGTATTATAGTTTATTCCGAAAAAAGTTAAAGATAGTGGGGCATATTAAATTTTTAAAATTTTGCTTAAGAGAATCAGTCACCCGTATGTTTGCTAGGAGTAAATAACCATCAGCTAATTATGACATCCATGATGTCATTTTTAAAGCACAAAAAAAATTTTTAAAATTAATATTAAGAATCATTATATTAATCTTAAAATAGTTAAAAATGAAATAAGAGAATTGTTTCTCGTATTAAAGAGGAACCTTAGTCCCTCATATTTATTAGAGTTAATTATTAAAATTCAAGCACTTATCCTAAATGTTATTTTTTTATATTTTAATGTCCCGTTGGAACTTACTTTCTGGATAACCCTCGTACTAGGAGTGTGACATTCAAAATATCGCGCTAGATATGTGTAATTCAAATAATAGAAATATCTAATAGATAACAGTAAACATACTATAGAAGCCAAAGTCTTATCCGAATACAGAGTAATGCATTACACAGCAAATGAATGAAGATGATAACAATTTACAATTTTCGATAAAATATATTGCATCAATTATTTCTCCTGATGAGAGACCGCAAATGGTTTAATGAATCAAGGATATCATTAATTAAGGAAATAATTGAAGCACCTATGGTAATGCCAAGAATACCTCCAATATCTCCAAAAAGCTTTGAAAACGGATATTTCCATACAATAATATGTCGTTCTATTACATTAGAACTGAATATCACCATTCCTGCATTTAACTTTACCGGCAAATACTGAGAAGCATATGAAATTACATATTCTCTGGCAATGCAGTTTTGTACGCAATCCAGTTGGTTTAAATTATTAGTGTTGTTAAAAACTTCAAAATAAATTTGAAAAGATTCTTGGGCAGAAGTTGTATTGGTGCACCAAGGAATATTTTCCACTTCCATGTAAGGCAATCTATGATAGGAGAAAAAAGAGAAAACCATACCATCATAAACAGCAACTAAAACAAAGAAGAAATCTCGCTATTTACACAGAGATTTCTAAGAGTTTCACCGTCTTCCATTCCTTATTGTACTTGTTTTTAATAATTTTCGATCAAAATCTAGAAAAATTTTCATATATTTCTTTCCTCCTTTATTCTTAGAGCCATACCACGAATATAAAGTCATGAATTTCAAAACTGTAGTCCGAAGCATTAAATCGTGATAATGTTTTTAGTATATTTTACAGAAACTTGTTTTTATTTATCAATGGACAGCTTACAGAATCATAACCATCGGTATGAGATATTAACTTGGGCATAACTGAAGTATGAGATATTAGCTTGGGCATAAGCACGGGATTTTGCAGAATGACCTCCAGTCTTAAAACATTGTTAAAAGCTATAAAGAAGGATTGGGCGATATCTTTAATAACACGTTATGTAAATTATTCGTTTTTAATATTTTTATACTTTAAAATTATCCCCTACCATTGATTACTAACCCAGCTAGGAGTGACCTATAAACTCCTAAAAGCCCAAGACTTCTCTCTCAGGTCGTTACTTCTATGGCCACAAAATCAAATACGATTGCGTTTGTGCGATTGTTGCATCAGTAAAAAGACACTGCCACTTTTTAAACTTTTACACCAAGCAAGGAAAACTATATATCGGAACAAATATCTTTCAACAACAAACTACATTTTTAAATAATTATAAGTTTGGCACACGGTTTCCTCAGAAATGTTCTTTCAACGTTAAACGGGTGTACAAGAAATTTATAACAAGAAACCATCAAAAAGCGATTCACAAGAAAACATTGGATATGTGGTCTTTCAACAATAAACGACTCGATTATCCGGAAAATCGCGCGATCACATCTTGCCACATGTGGAAAAAAACTGCTGGTGTATCCTCCAGATATCGTTGTCATCATGGGCAGAAAGGACTATTTTGAGGGATTAGAAGCAACATTATGTCATCGATTATTGAGAAAAAATGTCATTTGGTCGGACGAATTGTTATTTGATAGCAAGAATCACATTTGAGAAAACAGCAAGAACTCGTACACGGACTGATCAATTGAAAGTGAACACTTCGATTTTAGACATTTTGTCGTATATCTAGGAAAAATACTTGTAAAGAGCATGTTACATCTCAAATATTTCAGCGAAGGTTTTGTCCCGAAGGCAGAAAGGGAACCAGCAAGAAATTGAACATAAAAAATAATTTGGCATTATCTTGTAAAAAATAATGCCCTGAATCCCGTTAAGAAGAACCACATGACCGACATCTACTAAGGGGCTTGTGTATACAGGCTGTATTGCCCTAGTTGTGAAGCCATTTACCTCGGATCCACGTGCCGGTCTTTTTATGAGAGGTTCCGAGAGCACAGAAGGTCATGGATTAACCGACATGGCAAGTCGGCCTATACTGGACATCCTATGGAAGAGAAGAGACAGGGACAAGATATTATTCCATGAGGAAATCGAAATCAAAAGGCAACAATGTATGGACAGTCCCCCCTCCTCAATAATCAAACATCCTTCGAGAGGGGTGGCTTGATCGACTATATAATTGGATGGAGTAAGGATCACGAGGGCCGGAACCGAAGAAGAGTTTCCCAATAGGTCGGCGCTCTTGACCAGTCCTCTATTAGGTCCGCCAAGCCTGTTATCATAAAAGGGACACTGTATACCAGCTCACTTTGGTAACTATGACGGACTCTTTCCATTGGTCGTCATAGTTACCATACAAAAGCCTGGCCTAAACCCTGCTCTTGCTGTCAGCTACAGACCCATAAGCTTGCTACCTGTGCTGTCAAAAGTTTTCGAACGCATCATTCTGAAGAGGTTTGACGAATTCTGTGTAGCAAACAATCTCGTTCGTGATGAGCAATTTGGCTTTCGCCCAGGTCACTCCTGTCAACTTCAGATATGGCGTCTTGTTGCAGATCTAAACACTCCGCTTAACTGTGCCAAGTACGGTGGTCTTGTCTTTTTGGATGTCCGTAAAGCTTTTGATCAGGTTTGGCACAATGGCCTCATATACAAGATGATTACTTGCGGTTTTTCGGACGAACTCATTACCTTGGACAAACATTTCTGTCAAACAGGACATTTCGTGTCAAGGTTGGATGCTCCATGTCTAATCCTTGTGACGTCAATGCTGGTGTTCCGCAGGGTTCTGTCTTGGGCCCTGCACTGTTCAACTTTTTCATCCATGACTTCCCAACTTTTACTAATTGCAAGCTATATCTGTTCGCTGACGACGCGGCCATCATGACTACTGACCGAAATCCCGCTCACGTCATATCACGGTTACAAAAGGCCTTACATCTGTGCGAGAAATGGTTTGCAAAGTGGAGACTCGACTTAAACGTTGACAAGTGCAAGGCGATGTTCATTACGAAGAAACTTCGAAAACCCCCGAACTCCCTCTTCCTTTCTGGTAAACAGCTCGAGTGGGTAAAAAATTATAAATACCTCGGTGTGGTGGTAGATGCCAGGCTAAATTGGGGAGACCACGTCTCCTATGCGATAAGTAGAGCCAAGAAGGCGAAGTTCAGTCTGGTTGCCCTTCTGGGACGTAACAGCGCTCTTGGAGTGGATACCAAACTTTTGCTTTACAAGATGGTTATACGAACCATTCTTCTTTATGGTATGCCTGCCTGGGCTACAATATGCAGATCCAGATGGAAGGATCTCCAAACCTTCCAAAACGTTACTCTGAGGACTATCGCCCAACTTGACAGGAGAGTCGCTACAAATATTTCTATTGCTGAAGATTTCCATATATCTCCAATTGGTAGCTATGTACAGGAGTCGCTGAAGAAGTTGCTTCCGAAGATCAAGGACCATCCAAATCCTCTGGTTGCAGATATTCTGGAACACCCGCTCACGTTTAGAAGTTTCCTCAGGCATCGCAGGCCTCGACACGTTCTGGACATCAATTTCGACGACATCCAAAAGGCCATCTTTCCCGAATACTGGATCTCATAGCTCCTCGTGCTCCTCGTCAATCAACAATCAACTCTATCGTCCTTATAGCAAAGGACCCCATCTTATCCTCTGGATGACTTAACTAGGTTTCATTTGGCTTCTTGCCTAATTCAGTGTACTTCCCCTGGTTACTTCTTGGATGAGTATGGCAGTGAAAGCGTTGCTTTCGGACCACTCGTCTCGTTTTCCCTGCACTGTTCGATTGTCGATTGTCGATTGTCAGCTCACTTTGATCATCATCGCGGCCGGAGAGATAGCTAAAATCATAAGAAATGTGAAAAAGAGGAGGGCTCCAGGAAGAAACAAGGTAAATAAAAACGCATTAAAGAATCTCCCAAAGAACATCATTAACGACATCTCGAATATCATAAGCGACTGTTGGAAGTTTTCTATTTCCCGACTGCTTGGAAACAGTCTTACGTGTTAAGTAACCCCAAGTAGAGACAAAATCTTACAATTTCCGCGAGCTACCGAGCTATCAGCCTACTCCCGTCGATATCTAAAGCCTTGGAGAAAACGATCCTCACCAGGTTCAAAGACTACTGTCTCACCAATGGTTTAGTACGGAAATAACAGTTTGGCTTTCGAGCCGTCCACTCGTGTCAGATGCAGATATGGAGGCTCGTTGAAGATCTGAGCACCACACTAAACCTTTCAAGGTACTGTGGCGTGGTTTTTCTTGATGTCAGTAAAATTTTCGATCAGATGTTGCACGAGGAGCTAATCTACTAGATGATTCGACACGCAAGGTAAAGGCCAGTGTCCCACACAGTTCTGTCTTCGGGCCCGTTCTCTTTAATTATTTTGTGCACGATTTTCTAAAACCCGAGAAGTGTAATTTATATTTCTATGCTGATGATGGAGAACGATTTATATTTCTATGCTGATGATGATCGTGGCATGGGCGCACAGCCATCTCACGTTATCACTCGGCTGTAGAACGCCTTGAAGAAGTTCGAAGACTGGTTTACTTGCTGGAAACTGAATTTTAACGTCGGAAAATGCAAAGCCGTGTACTTCAACAAAAAGCTTAATCGTCCCCCTGATTCCATGGTTCTATTCAATAAGAAACTCCAATGGGTTGACAACTATGAGTACCTTGGCCTTATCATCGACTCAAGATTCTCCAGGAATCGTCACTTAACTAGAGCTCTCTAAACAAAGGAGGGCTACGTACAGTCTTATAGCTCTCCTGGGTAAAAACAGCGCCCTCAGCATCGACAATAAATTATTACTGTACAAGACAGTGATGCGGACCATCCTCCTCTATGGTATGCCTGCGTGGGCGACTATATGTAGAAGCAGATGGAGTGAACTCTAGTCGCTCCAGAATGTTACCCTGAGGACCACTGCTCAGCTTGGAAGAAGGACCGCAAAAAATCAATACATCCCCTCGGATATAAACATGACTCACATTGGAAAGTGTATCCAAGATCTCCTGATGAACATGGTGCAGACGATGAAGAGCCATGACAATGACCTGGTGGCTGGAATACTGAATAATCTGATGGAAATGAAGTGGCATACAAAGTATAGAAAACCGAGGCATATTCTTGATAACAACTTCGAAGACATTGGCAACGTTTTCTTCCCGGATTATTGAAAGATGTCATACCACCGCCTCCCCCCTCCCCCCCTCTTCTGAAAATCGTCAATCTTATTTTTTTTTTCATAAGGTGGAAGACCTCTTTGGGTTAGTCAAGCTTCTTGCCTATTTCAGTGTATTTCATGTGGAATTTATTCCGGAAGGGTGAGACTCGTGTAAGCACTGCTTACGACCCACCTGGACAAATGTCAAATGTTTTTACCTGCTCCGTAGGGGCTGAGCTTAGCGGATGTTGATCGGTTGCTAAATCAGGTACTTTTACTGAGAGTCACGGCAGATTAGAATGGACCTGTCCCTTCTTAATGAGAATAGGGTAGCAGGTATATGCCTGGGATGAGCTCGTCACGGGCTCTCTCCTGATAATAATAAGCGATAGCGGCTGATAACAGTATCGTTAAAGTCTCTGCCTACTGCCTCGAATGGCAGAGTTCGAATCCGAAATGGATAGACTTTTTTTTTGTTCATTATCTCGTTTTTGACATCGTTTAAGTTTTAAACGGTGTATGTAAAGAACATCATAAACAGGTTAAATTTTTTTCATCCAAGTGTGCAATTTGATCTGTTTATTTGAGGGTTTAAAATACTTTTCATGTTAATTGTATCATGGCATGCTTTATTCTATATTTTAGTTTTTAATAAAATATACACTAATTCATACCATCGTTACTTTTACAAAAATCCTCCTTTGTTCAAATCATGTAATGATCTCTACTAGTAAATTATATATAATCCTATATATTAAAACCACGGTCTATAGATATTCATGGTCATCGAGCTTCGGCCATTTTCCATTATTTCGAGAAGCTTAGGAAAGCAGATCGCGCCAGGTGCCGCATAGATCGCACTATTCCCGACCGCAACCTGCGATAGAGATTTTCATTGAAACTGAATACGAAAATAAGTTTCTGTCTGCCGATAAGGTGGCGCTGCAGGCGCAGTTGAGCTAGAGTCCCTGTAAGTAAAACGAGTAATGACACTCCATTCTTTCCTATGGAAAGCGAATTCAGCCAATTAGAGCCGTTTATCAAATCACATGACAACCCACAAAATGGATGCTCTCAGTATTTATCGATATTCACGAACGTCGTAAAGAATGAATTTTTATGATGTTAAAACGGTGAAAACTGTGATATTAAAAATATCAGATTTCTCCTTCCTTTATCACTTTACAAGTTTTAATTTTTAGTTGAATTGAATTTTTAAAATAAATTTGTAATAAAATATTTAACAAGCCGGCTTGGTGGCCAAGAGCGTTAAGGCGCAGGTCGAAACCAACGAGTCGCGGGTTCGAATTCAGCCGAGGGCATGGATGTTTTTGCTTGTCCCTTTTCATTATCATCCTTTCATCATTTTCATCCATACTCTGGAACTAACAATTCCAGTTTCAAATTTAATCAGGTATATACGTGCTCTCTAGATAGCCAAAATCGAATAAGAAGAAAATATTTAACAGAAGTGCAAATTTAACAATTTGTATTAGCTATTGCTTTCAAAAATTAAAAAATAAAATACACGCTAAGCGTTTGTATGGAATTATTGCTCATGTAGCTGAGCAAAGTGATGTTCAAAAAAGAGCAGTTATTCTCATGGAATTTTTCGGAGGAAATCCATCTCACACTTAAATAAATTATTTTTTAACAATTTTCATTTGGTAAAGAATTTTCATTCATCTTTAGATATAGAATTATTTTCCCTCGTAATTACAAAAAATTCAATCAAACTTGCAGTTTTTCCCATAGGATAACTTTATACATGGCTGCCATATACACCCAAAATGGCGTCGTGTCATTACTCGTTTTACTTACAAGGACTCTAAGTTGGGCAGATTGTACATGCAGCGCCACTTTTCAATAGAGTTCCCGCCCTGTCAGGAGCTAGAAACTTTAGCTTCATTTTAACAATGGAGCTCGATGACCATGAATATCTATAGACCGTGATTAAAACGCAAAGCATTTTTGTAAGAGCAAAATTGGCACTTCTGCGCATGGGCATCTGAAGCCAACAAAGAAAGTTACGACAATCCATCAGAAGCGAGGGATTGTTGTAATGAGACAATATTCAATCATTGATTTGATTTAAATAAACTGAAGATTTGCAGAAAGAAAATCCTGCCTTGTGACTACTGAAAAACTCTGAAAATATTATTTCGTTAGAAAGAGCTTTAAAAACTAATCACTTTATCCGCTGACACTTTGTCTGAGTTTAATACTTTCAGAGAAATTTAGTTTAAAGCTATTTTGATTTTATATATTAACTCATTTCTTATTCTTTGTGCATAATGAGATATTTAAGTACTGACAATTTTTTATTTTATTATTTTTTAATTAAAGAGATGGGGATTAATAATAAGATGGATTGTTCTCCGTCAAATTTAGTTATATAATAATTAAAAAAAAAATCGGATGGTTTTGGCATAATTGTCGTTGATTTTTTATATACACAAAATATACAAAAAATGAGACTTGTAACCTTTCAAGCAGTCAAAAGAAAATAGCTTCCACTTCCACCTGTAAATCACTTCCGCTTCACATAATAACGAGCGTTGCACCATCGATCACGCATATAATTATATCGATACTGTGCACCATTTATGTTACACTATTAACCAAATAGATTAGCTTATTATTAATAAAACAAAAATTCTCATCAGAACAGCCGAAATAATCTTTTTGTCAACATAGTTGAGCACGTGACGTAAAACTTGCCTTCCCCCGATGCTAAGCAACAACTTAATGGAATCGTTCCATAATAAGCGTACTCGACAAGATACCTGGAAAAAGTAACCTCATTGGATTGAAATATTGTAAGGAAGCCGAACAATTTTGACTTAGGTCAAAACCTTTATGCACCCGACTGTACACTTCACTGTTTGATTGTCGATTGTCAGCTCACTTTGTAACATTGTAGCCTCCGAGGATGGTGTAATATCGAGACTCGTTAAGCATTAAACTTTGCTTCCAATTGTCTCACTTTTGATCCTTTATGTTTACTTAAAAATAATGCTTGAAATGCGTTATAGCTGTAGCATATGTTTATGAGGCTTCTTTTACTTATCTGCGTTCTTTTGTATGAGAACAGCATGTATATTCATGGAGATATACATGTTTCTTTAAAATAAAGAACTTTTTCGTAAATATTTTGTTTATAACAGAGTTTTGAATCCAATGCAACAGCGTTTTCAGGAATCTTGATGAACTACAGTAGAGACAACACCCTGCAATCAGAATATAACAATATTAAATATTTGATGGAATACGAGCACTTTTACCAAATAGTGTTGTTAAATTGCTCATGCGCAGCATTGCCAAAGTATCTTTTGCATAATTTATTAGCTAAATGTATACAACTAATATAAAAAGCCCAAGCAAATATCTTGACTATTCAGAAAGATATTGTCGATAGAATGAGTTGAATTTTAATTTTGGACCGGACACCAGTACCAACTTGTTCTCTTTATGCTAGCATATTGACTTCATGCAAAAGTAAAAATTTGGAGAAAACCCCTTATCGTTTTGTTTATTTTAGAAAGCAAATGAAAATCAACTCATTATATGAAGTGTAGCTTGCTCTCTACACTCCTGAATTTCACGGTAATTAGTTATGCATTTTTCTATATATTCGACAAAACGTCTATTTCCAAAGTGTCCACTTTCAATTGAGCATTCAGTGTAGATCTTTCCTGCATAATGACAACTGTGAAAAGTCGTGGCGATTGTTTTTTGGTGTTGGGAAACTTTACTCTCTTACTTGGGGCATCTTGGTATCCAAGGGCTATTGATTATTGTTTAAGATTGGCAATTTGACCTGCTAAGAGTTGCAGTCTATGACCTGAGACTCTTAAACCTTTGAAGAAGTATCTTTATAATGTCCTAAAGCTCAAGGGGTAAATTTTCATATGAACGTACCTGCATGAAAGTTTTTCCTCCAGCAGTAGCTTCAATTGGCGACGTTTACATTCACGAATTTCTTCCACATTATCTGTGCATATTATATTTGGTATATCACTTCTATCCGACTGAACAGAAAGAAAGTAGAGCAATTACAATTTTGAATTGTTTATATCAGTGCTAAACTATTTTCTTCTAAATTGAAACTTACATCATAATCTGTTTCTTGAATAAGTCGAAAATGAGTACATTGTTCCAAATACAGCCACACATACTATGTCCGGCCACTTTTCATAGATACACCTATTTAATGTTGCATATATTTTGACCTTCCTTTTTTCTATGGATCTTTGAGCAACCAGTTTCTTCGTTGTTGCCCTTTGCCGCAAATTAGGGCAAAGACACTAATTATGAAAATTAAATCCCACTTAGCGTTTCCACGCGTTGAAGTCAATCTCGTAACTTTTCCGTAACTCTCGTTCTGAAAGGAGGGTAGCAGTTGATTCGATCGTGTAACGTACTGTACGGACTTATCCTTAGATCCGGGTAAGAAAAATGTACATTTCTACCCGATTCCGTTGGTTCCTAGAGTGGGAAACCCCTCTGATCCGAAAAGGAATGGCAAAAACTTGGATGGTCTTGCCTATGGATTAATTTTTTTTCATCTTGCTGATGTGTTTTGCTAAGTTCATTTCACTTGTAAGAAAATGTTCCAGGCCTAGCTATTATTCGTTGGTAAGGACTCGAAATGTCCTAAAAAAAATCCGGGATCAAATAGTTTGTGTCTCTCTGATCGTACGGAATCCGCTTAAGTGTGGGTTTAATATAAGCTTTTGTTGCAAGTGAATTGCCACAAGTTTAGTTTGATATTTTATTTTTCATTAAATTTTTCGTTTATTTTCTGCTGTTATTATATGCACTGTTATTATAAATTATTATTGATTGTTTTAGTTGTTTATAGACACCGCAACTTAAAGTAGCGCCACTATAGTGGTCAAAATTAGAAACTGTGTTTAGGGATTCCACCCTAACTCCAGCTTAAGAGAAGCGCCGCTCTAGTGTTAAAAAATAGAAACCAACTTTAGAGATCGCGTCGTTTATCTTTAGAAAGCGACGAAAAAAAAATGTAGGGTTACATCCTGTATTATTGCTGGTACGCAAAGAAAACTAGTATTATTGTTACTTTCTGTTTTATTGTTGATCGGTCCTACGTGGGTTTAACGTTGTAAAATCCTAAATATGTCGAATTTCGCGATGTTAACGCCAGAAAAGCTTACTGGTAAGTGGCGCTGAGGATAGAAGTCAATGGGATCCGAGAGTGACGATGTGTCTTAGGCCCGTCGCAAATTGAGAAAGTCGCCTCTACATTTGTAGAGGCGACTTGACGTCAGAGCATCTGCGTGACGTCATATGTTGCTACGTGCGAGCTCGCACGCCGCAAATTGGAGTCTCTACAGGCAACCGTTCTGTGGCGATCGCGCATGCTCCATTGTGATCTACTCGTCTCATCCATCGTCTCTCATGATGGATGCTTTCGACGATGTTGATCCTGCTGCCCTTGCTGCTATTCTGTTTTTTTTAGAAGACGAAGAAAAACGCAAAGCGAATCAAAATTCCCGCAAAAGAAAGCGTGGTCCCACCAGACAGTCCTTACTCGTCGTAAGGAGAAAGGGGCCTTCATTAACATTCCTGCTCTTTCGTTACGAGGCGCCGCCATGTTTATTTGGTTGAAAATGTAGAGTGGAAGGAGGAAAATGTAGAACCAAAGTAGAAATTTTTCTACTGCTCTCTACTTCTACTTTTCGATGTAGAGAGGAGGAAGTGACGCGTTTCGTTCACCCCGTGCGCATGCGCACTAAGCATCTCTCTACAAATGTAGAGGCGACTTTCTCAATTTGCGACGGGCCTTACGTGAGCGATCTTGGAGAGACGCGAGCGAGCGGAAAAAGGAGAGAAAGTGAACGTGCGATAAAAGGGAAAGTGAGAGGGAATTGAGAGGGAAAGTTAACGAATTGATAGGGAAAGTGAACGGAGGAAAAAGAGGCGGACAGTGTGTCTTAAGTGAGCGAAACATGAGAGCGAATTCAGTGCGGCGAACTAAAGAGGTATTACAGTGAGATCAATCAGATTATTTTCTGCCAGTCATGCTATCTGTCGTTTTCTGCTAATGGAAACTCCTTATGTAAAAATATTAGAAACGAAAAAGAAAAAGTGGATATGTATTTTATTTATTTTCTTTTCTTTTATTTTTTTATATTATTTTATTTCTCCGCATCAAGAAAACCTATCCAAAATCACCAAAGCATATTTGGTGTTTAGCTGGCGCTTAACCCTCTTTATTATTAAGTACCGAAAGGTGCTTTATGCTGTCAGTGTGGGGAAACGTGCCTGTCTGTCTGTCTGTCTGTCCGTCTGTCTGTCTGTAACTAACTCCTCCGAGGCTATCAAAGATTTTCAAAATCTGTTTTCGTCAGTCGATGAATATGGTTCATGGAACGAACTAATCACAAATATTATCTAAATCGGTCCACTGGCACGTGCACAAATGGTACCTCCATTTTCCCGCCAAGCAGTTTTCAATGAGAAGGAATATTAAGTGATATATCAGACAAATCGTAAAGACGAGATAGAAGGGGTTATTCGTTACAATTTTCGTCAGTCGATAAATATTGGACATGGCGCGAATCGCTCACAAAAATTATCTAAATCCGTTTAATAGCACGTGCACAAATGGTACCTTCACGACCCCACCAAGCAATTTTCAATGGAGAGATATATTAAGTAATATATCAAACAAATCGTAATGACGAGATTGAAGCAGATATAAATTACTATTTTCGCCAATTAATAAATATTGTTCCGGGAATGAACCATTTTGAAAAATACTAATGCAAGAAATAAAACACATGCATTAGTATTAATTTATCCACATTCCTTTTCCTTATAAAAAAATTTGTTTTCGGTCCTCTGCATTTTGTGCAATTTTGCCAGTTCCGGAAATTATATTTTTACTTTCATTTTGAAAAAGGTTGTAATCGAAATATTGGCACGTGCTCTAATGGTACCCTTATGACACCCTCAAAAACTTTCAATGATAAGATATGGCATGTAATATATCAAACAAATTGGGAAGATGTATCATGAATGAATATAACGTAAAATTAATGCCAGTCCAAATTGGTTTCAAGGAACCTGGTTTAGTGGAACCATGATGGTTCATTGTAACTTTCAATGCTAAAATATGGCATGTAATATATCAAACAACTTGAAATGATGTGTCATGAATGAATATAACGTAATATTTATGATAGTTGAAATTATTTCAACGGTGCGTGGTTTAATGGTATCATTATGGTCCATTAGAAACTTCCAATGTTAACATAGGGCGGTTTAAAAATATAGTTCCGCGAATGGTTTAGTTTAATCTTTCGGTACTTGGTTATGTCATTCCATAATGGTTTATTTGTGTAGAATTAATTAAGATAAATAAACCTCCCTTTGAGAAGTCAAAACCGCCTTTGAAAAATTCCTGCAAACGGGCTTGATGCCACGCTACTCTATACTAAATAAATTTCTATTCTAAATAAATAAATAAATCCTTACAAATAAATCTTCAAAGAAGCGTTAGGTAACTTCAGACCTGATCCCTTCTACCGTTCTATAACGCTTTATAACATTTCTAAAACACCCTTGCCCTTTCAAGCGTTACATAATTTCACCCAAAATAGATCACGTGACATAGGATGTACATAATGAAGTGGCCGAACAAAGTATAAAATCCATAAAGAAAAGTTTTCTTACTTCAACAATTCTGATGACAAAAGCACTGCCCGTATATTTTGGTGTAAGTGCTGAATAGGTTATAAAATTTAAATCTTCACCAGGTTCTAATAAAAATATCTGGAGGAAAAGAACAATAAAATTATTGCATAAAGAATCAAAGTTTTATACACAAATATCTGTATCATAATTTTATTAATACTCATGCCGAAATAGGTAAGAATGGTGCCAGCGAAAGGCATGTCCCTGTTCGCGTCCAAGTCGCGGAATTTTTGCTTCCCCTTTCTACTTTGTATTTATGGTATGTTTGAAAAATTTCTTCGGTTTAATTATTAGCTTCTCTTTGAGTTGAATTTCATCAATTTATTTTGATGGCTTAAAGGACAGGAAGATTTCTAATGAGCCAGTTGAAAAGCTTAACATATATTATTATGCTGGATGCTGTATATCATTAGTTATCCATATTATTTGGAACTATAGCTATTTCAATCGCTCTTCCTGATTGGGGCAATTTCCTTACAAAACAGCGTATTTCTACATGAGCATGAATTAAATGTTAAACAATTTGTGTTCTTTACCTTATGGTCATAATCCATACAACTTAAAGGGTTTGGATAAACAAAATAGTAAAAATAATTGCAAAATGAATAAACACGATAACCTATCAAACAAAATAGAAATGACATAATAATTTAAATATTTCAACACGAATAAACTGAAAAAAAATAAGAATATGATTACAGCAAAATTAATTCAAGGCAAAATACTATTTTTTTATGTTCATATACACTGCTTTGCAATGAAATTGCCCCACCAACAAGGAGTTATCCGACCTTATCTATATTTAGTGGAGAGGGGTTCTTCTACCTCCGACTTGTAAACGATTAAATGCATGCTCAGAGGACATGACCATTTGGGTTGATACAGGGTGTCCGGGTGCCTACATAGGCTCATAAGTTGACACCTGTAGGAGACTTTCCATGCAGTAGGGAGGAAGCAACTGCTTCGTGAATGTATAGTACTGTAATCCGCACAACGGTCTTAATGCCGCTACGACGACAACGACAACCGTTCACGCAATTAACGGACTTTGAACGAGGTCGTATTATTGGCCTCTCCGAGGCTGGATGGTCAACCACACGAATTGCTGTCCATGTGTCGCGGGACGCACGGACGGTAGGCCGATGTTGGAGGCAATGGTGAGAGGAAGGCACACATGCCAGAAGACCAGGCTCTGGGGCCCGGAGAAGCACGTCAGCTCGTACCAATAGGCGGATACTGCAAACAGCGCTAGCGGACAGAACCATCACCCTGCGGCAACTGCGCAACAACATCTTTATTTCCGGTACTGCTCCATTGTCAACAGCGACAATTGCACGCCGATTACATGCCGCGACAATGTCTGCCAGGCGTCCATTGTTGTGTCTTCCTTTGTCACTTGAGCACTGCGCGATAGAGTGCAATGGTGTCGTGAACAAGTGGGCTGACGAATGGCATGGCGCCCGGTGGTCTTCAGTGACAAATCCCACTTTTGTTTGGACACCGACGACAGACGCGGACAGGTGTAGCGCAGACCACTGGAACGTGCCAATGAACAATGCATCGGGTATTGCCATCGTGGTCCAACACCCGGGCCCGGGTTCATGGTCTGGGGTGCCATCGGCTATGATATCAGAACGCTTTTAGTCACCAACCAAAGCACCCAGACAGCAGCGCGGTACATCACAGAGGTTTTGCAGCCCGTATTACTGCCCTTTCTGCACACCATACCCGGCGCAGTCTATCTGCAGGATAACGCCAGACCGCTCACGGAAAACATGAGCAAGGCATGTCTGCATGATGTCAACTGCCTACCATGGCCCACGAGGTCTGTAGACCTATTGCCAATTGAACACGTGTGGGACATGGCGGGACGTCGTTTACGATCACCCCGCCATCTCAATGACCTAAGGTACACCAGGCCTGAGCACACGTACCCGAAGATGACATTCGCCACCTGTATGATCACCTACATTTGTAGCTGGAACAATGCATCGCCGCTAGAGGTGGTGCAACAATCTACTGACGCCGCTTTCTGTTGGGACACCCTGTACAAACGAGTGCACGTCTTGGCTCCATAACGTAATAAAGGTGTGTTCAGATGTATCTCTTGCTGTATACCTACTTTTAGCTCATTCGGATAACTCCTTGTGGGTAGGGTAATTTCATTGCAAAGCAGTGTATGCAAACATTCAGTCAAATTAATACCGGCACTTTTTCATTTAAAAAGCATGTATAAAAGTACTAGAAATTTTTTTCTGTGAACTGTAAGAATGCGCCAATGTATCCAAATGACTGCGCCAAGATTACATACGGATATAGAAATGAAACAAATAAGGGAACTGACCTGCAAAACTACTTTTATAAATAAATAAACAAAACTTATTTAATAGAGGTGGTTAGAGAATCACTTTCATTATTTATAATTTTAACAGTCTTGTAGAAGACTATGATCGCCACCTTTTCATGAAATATTATGCATAATTACTTGGTGTCAAGCCAGAGTGACTTGGAGGGCAGAATGGAGGTCTGTGGTCTTCACGGTTGAAAGTCGTTTCTGTCTGGGTCAGAGTGATGGTCGCACAAGGGTCAGGAGGAGGAGTGGGGAAGTCCTGTTACCGAGCTGTATCCGTCGTCGGCATACTGGCCCCACCCATGGCGTTATGGTATGGGGAGGGATTTCCTACGATAGCAGGACCCCTGGTGGTTATCCTAGTCACTATGATGGCAAATGTTTACATTCGGATGGTTGTTGAACCTATTGTGCTGCCATTCATGGCTGGTATGCCAGGGGGGCTGCTCCAACAGGATAACGCTCGACTCCACACTGCTGCTGAACCCAACATGCCCTTCAGGGTGTCCACATCCTACCATGGCCAGCACGATCACCAGATCTGTAGCCCATCGAGAACGTCTGGGACATGGTCGGCCTGTGTCAGGGCTCTTCCACAACCCGCAACAACTGTCGCTGATCTGACCATCCAGATACAACAGGCATGGAATGCCATACCACAAAATGATATTCGGCATCCCTACGATCGTATGCATGCACGTGTGCAGGCCTGCATAGACCAGCGCGGCGACTACAGCGGGTACTAAAGTCCGTGCTTTTCACCATGTACTGGGTGGCGCTGGTGGCGCCCTGTATAAGTTGTAACCTTGAAAATTGAATCAATTGAATAAATACTATAGCTGAATATACTGTTCAAATTTCAAGTCCTTCGTGGTGTTGGGATTTTTTTTTCCGCCAGTGTAGGGTAGATACGGTATACCAGTAATTGACAATTCACGATTTAAAGGCTTCTAATAAAATAACCAGGCAAGAAAAGGGACTGGTGTTGCCACCTCGTAGTAAACAATGTATTAGGCTTCCTAGAACAGTAAAAACTAGGAACTTTCCTCCTTATTATGGCCTCAAACACATGTCGATTATTCAATGCCTTACCAAGTCGGAAAAATCTTGTAATGAACCACTACGCGAGGGTTTGATTATTTAATTTATTTCATGAATGTTATGCAATATTTATTATTAATTTTGCCTGAACCTTTTTGTGTGATCAGTGGACAATACTTCTAGTAGTAACAGAATTTCAGATGGCCAATATGTTAACTGTTTTTATCCACCGTCAACTACTAGAACCCAGATATGTAGTGTCGCTAGTAACTGACATAACCTTTCAATTATTGACAATTTCTGTGTTTAAAAAAAAGGAATAAAAATATACTAATGTGATATAGAATGTAGAGTAATAATAAAGGAAACATGTTAGTTTTAAGTGTAACTTCTTAATTTCCATTAATTGACTTGACTGTCAATTTCTCGATCATCCACTTTGACATAAATCTTCTAGGCCCTAGTTACCGATTCTTTTTGTTGGTCCTGAATCTTGTCACAGAGACGATCAACAGATAGCCCAGGACAAGTTAGCTTCCAAGAAGAAAACTACTACTGGTATTCTGTTTACTGTGGTAAGAATTAGCATAGGATGAATTGGATGAATTTTGCAAGTAGGAGAACAATCGTCAAAACTCAGGTTTTCTACGAACAATTTGTTGGCCAAGATCTGATGATATTGCACTACTGGAAAACACCTTCATTTTCTATGGTCCTTACACTCTACTTGGGAGTGGACTGATTATTTCAAAGGGAAAAAAAAGATAAATGATCTAAATGAACAACTTCAGTTTTAAAAAGCACAATTTTAGTTAATGTTAAATACTTTACACATTCTTAAAAATGATTTCATCAGGTACTTTTAAATGTTGTCAATTTTTTTGTAAAAAATATACGAGGGAGGGCTGAAAAGTAATGCCTCCATGGCTGTAACTTTTTTTTATTTTTTAACTGATTTTCAAAATTCTTTTTGTATCTGATACTCACATTTCTCCTCTATGTAATGCACTATTCACTTTTCGACATAGTCCCCATCCCTTTCCACGCACTGTACCAACGCGTGACTAGTCGGGTGAACCCGTCGGAGAGGAATTCCGGGGTTGTCGTCGACACGAGGATTGAATGACAGCTTTGGATCCTCTTCTGCAGCACGATAACGCCTGTCCGCACACGATCGCCACACATCAAAGAGGGTTGCAGCGCCTACAGTTCAAAGATGAAAAACTGCAATTCAAAAATAAAAGACTTTCCACCTTGCGACTTTCACCACTTCCCAAAGAGGAAAGAGCACCTTAAGGGGCATGAGTTGCGTTCTGACAACGAGGTGAAACCTGCCGTTCGGTCTTGGTGTCGACAACAACCCCGGAATTCCCCTCCGACGGGTTCACCCGACTAATCACGCGTTGGTACAATGCATGGAAAGGGATGGAGACTATGTCAAAAATGAATAGTGCATCACATAGAGGTGAAATGTGAGCATCAGATACAAAAAGAATTTTGAAAGTCGGTTAAAAAATAAAAAAGTTAAAGCCATGGAGGCATTACTTTTCAGCCCACCCTCGTATAAGAAAAATGTGCAATTAAAATATTGTCAATTACTGGTGAAACTGCCTGTCAAACTTCTGGTGCATTAACTGTCAATTACTGGTGATTCATGCATTAGTTAGGAAAAAATTTAATAACTTAATAGCTTTTAAAGATATAATAATTGTTTAGAGATTGGCACATTCTGCATTATATTTACAATCTAATGATATAACTAGAAAAGTTTCAACATGCAATTTGATTTTTGTACACAATTTAGTTTCACAGTAATGTCTTAAACTGTCAATTACTGGTATATCTACCCTACATTTTTTTTTATCGAGAACAAATTTCACCAAATTTTAGCGAATCATGAAAAAAAAATTCTGTTGAAACACCTTATCTCCCACATTCTCATCAGAGCCCACCAAGTTACTTACAAAACTTATTCGCCCCAATGAGAGGCGTGCGTACATGTCGAATGAGAAGAATGGTACGCCACTTCTTTAATTATAGAAAAAAAATTAATAACTCTTAAAAGGCTTAACTAATTTTCATAAAAAATATGTCAAGGCTCAGTTAAAAAATTAATTATATTTCCAATTAATTAACCAATGCTTCTGCTGCTAGACGTTTCGGAAAAGTTGCGCAAAATTGACCGCATTTTAATAGACGGATATTTCTTTTTTAAAATATCTTCTCAATTCATGAGCTACAAAGTTGATTTCAGTGAAACAAAATTGAGTTGTGGAAACGAAAAAACAGGCTGATAGCAATCGACCAATAACTCTGCATTTCTAAAGTATGTTAAATTTTTAAATAAAGAAAGAAATGGGAAGTAACATAAAAAAAATACTTTAAACGAAACTGTAATTGATAGGATGAAAATCTCTACGTTTGTTTATTTTATCATATACTAGCTGATTTGCCCGGCGTTGCTCGGGCTGTTTGTTTGGTGAAATTTGGCAAATCAGAATTTGAATATTAACGAAAAAGCCTTAATAAAATATGTATTCACTTTGGAAAAACGAAAAAAAAATTCTTTTTAATGCTCACTCTGGAATTTTGTGTCCAATTGGGTTCACCCAGGAAAATCAACATTGCATCCTTAACATTTAAAAATATCAAAGAAAGGCTATGAGTAATGATTTATTTCTGTCTATATTAAAAAAACACTTAACCGATGGATTGAGAGAATTAAGGAACTCTGTTTACACCCTCATCAGCATCTCTCATCAACATGTAACCGTTTCAATAGAGTGGTATTCAGTCACAGAGCGTGGAATCATGTCCTGAATGTAGTTGTTTTATATTGATAGTATCAGCTTTAGCAGCAAGGATTGGCGTCTCATACAATCAGTTTAGATTTTTAGAATTTTCTAATACGTTTAGGTAAACATTATCTAAAACTTCTCTAAAGGAATTTACTAAATAGCAAAAACATGAAAAATAAATTTTCTCCAGTTATTAGCTCATGAGGGAAAGTACCCACACATTTTCAGGAAAAGCTTGAGCAGCTGCACACCTAGAAATTGTATTCTATTATTTGTTTTAGAATAATTTCTTACATCTCTCTTACATTTAATCTCTCCTAATTCCTTACATCTCTCTCTTAAATTTCTTACATCTTAGAATAATTTCTTACATAAAAGATTTTAATTTTATTTATTTATTACTTTTTATAACTATTCCCCTTAAAACGTGAATCATTAAGGCAAGCATCGTACTTGACGAAAAAGACAAGCCCTGGCCAACACCACCTAAACAGAAAAGTTGCTCTGTCTAGGTGCAGTTGCCGTGGCACGGAAAAGTCACTTCTTCTTCTTAGTCGAAGCCACAATGTAACCTTCATTGTTGGGGGTGGTCGTGGCCTGGCTGTCTCGTCGGTTGGCTCGCCGATCGATTGAGTTAAGCAACCTCAGGCGCGGCCAGCTGCTGGCTGGGTGACAGCCAGTGGCTTGAGGACCACTTCTGGGTGGGACAGCTATTTGGGGCACAGTTGTTGGGGGACTTTAGTCTGACCCATTTGTTGAGTGACCAGTGCTGTATGTCCAGCAGCTGGTGATAGCCACTGGTTTGTTCGTCCACCAGCCGCTCTTCCATCAGGAATCCCCCGTGCTTCGGAGGGCACGTTAAACCGTCGGTCTTGGCTGCAACTGTTATCTCGTAGCAGTCGTTAGTTACTGGGATGGCGCAAAACTCCTTCGAAGGAGTAAGTGCCGCAGATTATCGTTCTGCGGTAATCCACCCTCTGTACAAGATAAGATAACCTTCATTGTTTCTAAAAAACGAAAAAAAGCTGATTGCTAAAATCCAGCATGGAAACAATGAATCTTACATTGTTGCTTGGACTAAGATGGTCAGGTGACTATTCATTTCTAGGGCAACACCACCTCTACTCAAAGCCTGAGCGCGAAAACATAATACATTGTTTCATCATCATGTGGAGTCATAATTTAGGGCTTATTATAGGTAGAAATACAATTAAACATGACTCCGTACTATGATGCAACAATGTATAACGTTTCCGCGCTCAGGCTTTGAGTAAAGGTGGTGTTGGCCAGGCTTTAAGTTCACGTGTCACATTTGCTTGAATGTCTGGAATGTCCCTTTAAGGCCCGTTTCAGGCGTGGGAACAAGAAAAAGTCTGCCGGTGCCAAGTCTGGTGAATAAGGTGGATGAGCTATGGATACGGCCCCTTTGTTGGCCAGAACCTGTTGCACGATTACGGCAGTGTTCCTCTTTGATCCATTATCCACAGTTACGTGCGCACCTTCAACTGAAGAAACGAGCATCTGCTAAACCAATGCACGCACAGACGTGACCTGTCTGAACTTGCTTAAACAATGACTGGGCTTATATTCACATGCATTGTTACTCGCGTAAAGCTCGCACAGATTAGGGTGTGACGTCATTCACCGAACTTAATTGTCAGAGGTTGTAGTTAGGGCGAATTTATGGCATATTATTGGTAGATATGCGAATAACAATGCCCTATTTATGATGATGTAATAATGTATTACGTTTTATCGCAGAGGCTTTCTCTGTCGGTGGTTACGGCTGCGGCAACACCTCCTAGAAAGAAAGCCAAACAACTGCAACGTCATACATTGTTACATCATCATAAGTCGACCAAATTCAAGACTTTTTATTGGTTGAAATACGGTTAACAGTGGTCGAAATATGATGATGTACCAATGTATGACGTTTCAGTTGTTTGGCTTTCTTTCTAGGAGGTGTTGGCTGCGGCATTTATTAATTTCATCAACCATTGTTCACCCAGCCGATTGTTGACGCAAACACCACGGGCTGGTTGTTCACACATGCAAGAAAACAGATATAAACCAAGTCTGTTTCCTATATATAGATATAAAGATTATTAATTTCTACGTTTTTAAGAGACTTATCTCCAGTTTTAGATTTTTTCCATCATTGCGATAGTATTACACGCCCGTGTGTTAAATTTTAACTTTATATATTACTTCTAAGTTGCCTTTTAAAACCGAACAAACATACTTACATTGCCTTTTATATGTATAGATAGATAATATTTATAAGAGAAAAGAACGAGACACAGAAACCCTGGAATACAATAGATAATATAATATATAATATTAGAAATGAAAAAATAAATACAAT
>JAHWFO010020700.1:773399-788141 GCA_023313115.1 Rhysida immarginata
CTGTGTGCAAAATTTCATTTGTCTATGTTCTCTGGTTCAAAAGTTTTATGCGCACAAAGAATTTTGATTTTCGCCTGATAACAGAGCTTCGCTAACGCTTCGCTCTAATAACTTCTTGTCTCGTATTATATCGCAATAGGTAATACTCACTATCAAATTTTATGGGTGGATTATCAATTCTAACTTTTTATGCAAATGTTTTTTCCATATTCTGTTATATGTAATTTTTTTTAATTTTGAGTAAGTCAAAAAAAAAGTTAATTTCTTAAAATATTTTGAATATTTCAGTCAGCTGACTTTACAGATGGAACAGTCATACAATACCCATTTCCATAAAAGTTGGGACAATATGAAAAATGCAAATAGAACATGATTGACTAAATATATATTAGCAAAATTAAAAAAAATAAATGCGTTTGAAGTGACTGAAGTTATTAAATAAAAATGAAAAATAAAATAATAATTAACAATTAACATGCATCAAACAGTTGGGACAAAAGGAAAAGACCACATCGGAAGCCATAGAAGTGACATGAATATTCTGGAAACTTCTGGAAAATATTATGTCATAACTTTTCTCTTTTTAAATGCAAACTGCTATAATAGAACAATCCAACGATTTAGAAGCAAAGTATCTCAGTGTGAAATAGCCAGGAATCTTGGATTTACGTTATCTACAGTTCATAATATTACAAGTAGGTACAGGACAAGCGGATATACCACCGTTCGTAAAGGGCAAGGACAAAGACCCATTCTGGCTGCTTGTGATCTTTGGAGTTTCAGACGTCACTGCATTAAAAACAGACATTCAACAGTGAATAGAAATTGCGAAATGGGCTCGAGGATTCTAACAAAAACTTTTATCGTTGAATACCTTTCGCCACTACATCACAAAATGTAAATTGAAGCTCTATTGTACAAAACGAAAGATGTTCATAAACACAATGCAGAAACATAGGCACACACCCAACGGGAATGGACTTACAGCCAGTGGCAACATGTTTTGTGGTCCGATGAATCTACATTTACGATAGCTGTTGACGAAAATCGTCGGCGTCTACTTGGGACCAAAGAGGAAAAAGACAATCCTGCCCGTTACCGACGTGCTGTACAGAAGCAAGCTTCAGAATGGTCTGGGCTGCACGAGTGCCAATGGATTGGGAAACTTGCGCATCTGCAATGGCATCTTTAATGCAGAAGCATATATTGGAATTTTAGAAGAACATACGTTTCTTCTAGGTGAGGTCTTTTTGGAACCCGTCCCTTTCTATTTCAACAAAATAATGCTAAACCCCACACCGCTCGCATTACAGGACAGTGATTACACAATAAACGAATTCGGGTGTTAAATTGGCCGGCCTGCAATCCCGATTGGTCCCCAATAGAGAATATATGGCGAATTATTAGGAGGAAGTTACGTCAACGACGACCCCGAAGAGTTCAACAGCTGAAAACTTTCGTACTGCAGGAATGGCAAGAAATTCCCATTGCAATAGTACAGAAATTGGGATCGTATATTTCTCGACGGCTACAAAGCGTGATCAGAAGAAGGATGGGAGATATCAGCCAATGGTAATTCACCCACTGTCCCAACATTTTTGGAGTGTGTTGCAACCACCAGTTTGCAAAAAAAAACTAATATTTATTACTATTAATTAAATTTTTGGTTCCGAAATTTTAATATCTACACAATAAACTATCTTATTTTGAAATAAAATAAATTTATACGTCAGTGTATCAATATTTTGGCTGCATCGTATGTTTTCATCCTGTCCCAACTTTTATGGAATTGAGGTTTGTATAATCAAGAATACAAAAAACAAAACAAATTGTAAAAAGTACAAACAAAAAGATTAAAATAAAATGTATTCTTATATTCGTAGGAATGGTGTAAATATAGGTTTATGCAAAAGTTTTTGAATTGGCAAGTACAGAGAACCATGACATTGATGTGATCGCCTATTTTGAACCACATCCTCAAGCAACCATCAGAAACGTGTCTTCGGAATGTGGGTTATCATGCCCAAGTATCTGGAAAATATTTCAAAAACATAACTATCATCCTTACTATCTAATCCCTGTTCATGGACTTGAAAAAGAGCAGGACCTGCCAACAGTTGAGGATGTATTTTTTTTTAACTTTATGCTTGCTAAGCTAGACGTCAACAATCATTTTTGATAAGTGCGTGCCCTGGAGTGATGAGTATACGTTCATTCAAGATGGTGTTATAAATAAACATAATTTAAATTTCTGGTCACAAACCAATCCACACTTTAACAGGGAAACAAATCATCAATAAAGATGCTCAACTTATGTCTGGTGCGGGATGTATAATTCGAAATTACGCGAAAACGTGGTTTATCATTGGGCAAAAAAAAAAGTTTGCCTTTGGGTGAACATTGTAATGTATGTTACAGCAGGATGGGGCACTACTCCACAGAACTACTAAAGTGTCATAACTACTTTTGGAACAAACTGGATAAGACAGTTTGGTCCTATTTGGTGCCCCTCAAGGTCACCTGCTTAGATTCTCAAGGAGGTTATGTGTAAGATGCTGTATATCAAGACTTGGATGAGTTGAAAACCCGAATTCAGTATGCTTGTACAAACATTTCTCGAACAACATTTACTAATGTGTATGAAAACTAGGTATTACAATTTCAATTATGTATTGCTTCTGATGGTAACCAAAATTGACATTTTCTGTAATTTTTGTAAAAGTAGTGATATAGGGGTAAACATGGTGCACAAGTTTTCGATTGCCGCTTTTGTTATATCTCACACAGTTACAAAGTTACAATACGATAGACCCATTAAAGCGGTCAAAGGTCAAATTTGACGTGAGCATCAGGTTGCGCAACCTCACTTTCCTAAAACATTGTATTAACATTTTTTTGACAATTTTACTATATTTGCAAACATTTGGGTAGTCACTTCAAAAAAACACCCTATATAAAATATTAAAACACTCTCCATTAATCGTACTTAAATAGGACCATAAATATTTTTAGGTGGCAATAACACAGGTATTTTTATGAAGTTAAAGAGTCATTTAACAATATGCTACTTAAAAACCAGGAGCGTCCCATATCACTGTCCGTGACGACAATTCGGCGAACCTTGGCAACTGCAGGCTTTGGGAGCCCCCTTAAACCACAACAAGAATAATAGAAAAATACAAACTGGATGTGCATTTCGAAAGCAAAGCTTTCATCTTTCGGCAGGATCAGGGTGGATAGTGTAAGACCAAAGTGTACTGTAATGACTTTGGTCTTACAATGTCCTCCCTGATCCTGCCGAATGATGAAAGCTTTGCTTTCGAAATGCGCATCCAGGTTGTATTTTTCTATTACTATTATTAAAGAGTTCTTTTTTCTTAATTATTACTATTATCCACATACTTTTCATTGTTTGGTGTTTTTTCAATTTTGTCACAATACTTTATTACCAATAATTTTTATTGCTATTACCTATTGTTTCATCTTGCATTTCTACCAAATTACCTATCAATATGCTACTTGACAGACAATAAAACTTATTCACTGAGTGACCATTTTATTATGCCTACCTACTCAGTCCTTCGTTGTGCCACCTGCCTTTACTTGCCCGTTGATAGATAGTTTGTGGAATCTGAGATCATGCTTGATGAATAGCACTTTCTAGTTGCGTGAGATTTGATAGTTGTTGATCCAGCTGTCTAATGGCTTTTTCAACTCATCCCACAAAGAATTCAAATCTGATGCTTGTGGGAACCATCTAAGAAAGAACACCCTCCATTTTCCGGAAATCAATCCTGTTCAATATGATCACCCTGGCAGAGAGCATTTCTTTATTGAAAGTTGCCATCTCCATTAGGTAATATCAGCATGACAGGATGAACTTGGTCCCCAACGTTATTTAGATATGATGTACGGTTGAGACGTTGATCAACACGAATTAAAGAGCCCAAAGCATGCCTAGAAAACATCTAAAAATCTGAACGTTGCCTTCATCAGCTTGAAGGGTTCTAGTAATTCATTTGGGGCCTTTGCTTTCCGCGAAATTCTCAATCGGTCAACAGGAACTGAGAACGTGATTCATCGGAGCACCTAATTTTCTTCCAATCATCGAGTGTCCAATGTCGACACAATTCTTGTGTTCCTGTGCGAATTTGAGATGTTTTCACTTGCTACCTGCAGACAGCAAAGGTGTTCGAACAGGCCTGTGGCTTCTATATCCCATACAAAACTGTGTACGACGAACAATACGTTCAGAGATCATTTGAATGGGTGTTTCAGATATTCTGTGCTTCGCTGCATTATTAGCCTTCTGCTGCCTTATACAATACTGGATACACAGCGTTCCGCCCAAGCGTTCACTACTCGATGACGAGCGCAAGTTGCACGTTTATACCCAGTGTTTTTGGCTGATAGTCCAGTCTTTAAACACTCTAATAGCAGCTCCTCTTGAACATTTTACGAGTGGGGTGGTTTTGCTTATACTCGCTTTAGAGTTCTGTGCTCCTATAGGGTGTCCCACAAAGGACTACCTGATTTTAAGAGTAAAAATATCGGAAACGGAGATCGATAGAAAAAAGAAACAAGTGGTAAACTTACTCCGAAAGCCGTAAAAATCTGATTCAAATTTCTTTACAAATTAGTTACAAATGTTGCCAACAGGTGGCGCTCTATGCCGTAGTCACAGTACAGAGTCCGAGAAGTAGGCTATAAACTGTCCTTTGCAAGCTGCCATTGCAATCACATCGCAATCGATTCAAAATGTGCACCTTTCGAGCACAGAGATGGCGCAAACGAAGAATGAAATTTTCATTGCGCTACGTGCAGCGCCACCTTTCGTTAACAATTGTAACTAAATTTGAAACTTCCTTATCTTATTTTTACGGTTTTCGAAATTAACTTAGCACTTGTTTCATTCTTTTAGCGATCTCCGTTTCCGAGATGTTTATTCTTAAAATAAGGGAGTTCTGTGTGGGACTCACGTTACAAGTCTGTCAAATCGCATTCCATACCACTTCGTATCAGATTTTTAGGCCTTTCGAAATAAACATACCACTTGATTCATTCTTCTATTGATCTGCATTTACGAGATATTTACTCTTAAAATCCGGGATCCTGTGAGCGCCACATGACCAAGAATCAGAAATTGTTTCAAAGAAGTGTCCGATGCATCATTCGAGAAAACCTGAAACTGCAGTGTCGGCATAAGGCTCTTAGTCATCTTCTTACAGAGCGGCACATCCAACACGAGAAAACTTTACGAACGTTACCTTATACACTGAAGATCCAAAACATTATGACCACATTGGTGAATGAACTCGTCTGGATCACGTGGAGGGCACGTAATTAAGTGGGATTGGTATTTAACTGCTGCTGGAGAGGGTAAGGAACCATCTTATTTTCTTTTTTGTATAATATGGAAGACCGCTTGGGTTGGTTAGGCTTCTTGACTACCTCAGTGTATTTCATTTGGAGTTTATTCTGGTTAGATGAGCTTGTGAAAGCGCTGCTTTCGTCCCATCCTAACAAATGTACACTTCACTGTTCGATTGTCGATTGTCGGTAAGGAACCAGTCTTGCACTTAATTTTGCGAGCCATGGGAAAGGCTGCTGATCTAAGCGAATTTGATAGAGGGTAGATTGTACTGGCCCAAAGACTTGGAACGAGTACCTTCGAAACTGACGACTGGTAGGTTGATCACGATCTGCCGTTGTTAGTATTTATGCAAAGTGGATAAATGGCGATGAAACCAGCCGTAGACGCCAAGGTGTTGGACGCCCACGCGTCATCAAAGAAAAAGGACATCGGAGACTGTCCCGCTTAGTAAATCAAGATCGGGGCCAGACAGTGCTCAACTGAGAGCCCTATACAATGCAGGTCCACGTGCAAGTGTTTCGGAACACACAGGTCATTGTTGGATATGGGACTGCGCAGCAGACGTGCCACTCATGTGCCTCTGTTGACCAAGCGTCATTGTCAACTGCGCCTACAGTGGGCCCGGGAACATCGAGACTGGACCATTGATAAGTGGAAGAGAGTTACCTGGTCGGATGAATCACGATTTCTTATTCATCACATCGATGGTTCGTGTCAGGTTCGTGGTACGCCGAATTCCAGGTGAACAGTTGCTCCCTCCTATAGAGCAGGCCATACACAGGCCGGTGGTGGCGGTATTATGCTTTGGGGGACGTTCTCGTGGGCGGCTCTGGGACCCGTAGTTGTGGTAGAACGGACAGACTATCTGAACATCATTGCGGACCAGTTGCACCCTTACAAGGCGCCTGTCTTCCCAACTGGAAATGCAATCTTCCAGCAGGACAACGCCCCACGTCCCAAGGCTCGAATTGTGTTGGAGTGGTTCGAGGAGCATAAGGATGAATTTCAGTTAATGTCCTGGCCATCTAACTCGCCCGATCTTAATCCGATAGAGCACATTTGGGATGTCATGGAGTGGCAGCTCAGAGCTCAAACATCACCGTGTCGGAATATCTCGACTTTGCGTGACCGCTGCTTAGATATTTGGTACAACCTGTCTCCAGTCATCTACCAAGAACTTGTGCCATCCATGCCAAGGCGAGTTGCAGCTGTTTTGCAGATCAAAGGTGGCGCATCGCGTTATTGAGTAGGTGGTCATAATGTTTTGGCTCTTCAGTGTATATAACAGATAGCAATGAACGGTCACCCTAGATGGGTATACAAGGAGGACACCAATAAAGCACGAGCTCCTCATTATCGTCACAAAGATGTCAAAGGACGGGCTACTTTCATCCTATCGCAACGAGAAGTGCTCCTAAAAGATGTATTGGTTATAACTGAATATTGTTTATTCGTGGTAAGCTCAGATTGCACAAGGTGGCTATTAACGTTCCAATCAACTCAGCCTTATCCCAACAGAACGCAATGGACCCAGTTTACCATAAATCCCGTCTTTACATCAGAGAGGCTCATCGGATTTATGCTCACATGACCTACTATCCAGAAAAAAAAATAAACAGAATAGCAATACAAGTGATCTGATTTTCATCCATCGCAGTTAAGTCCCCAGGTGCCTTAAGTGTGCGAAAAGTGTGGAGCAACTTTTTTTTTGCAGTACTTTGCAAAAGTTTGTTCAAACGGAAATTGCGTGTCCAAAACAGGTGGCGTCAAATTGAATGTGGAAGAACAGTATCTCATAAAAAGAAGCTTAAGCTCAAAAATCGTCGGTTAAATTTATTTGACTCGTCTACTCATTAAAATACACAAATGGAAGACCTGTAAAAGGTATTAACTACTAGTTTTTTTAAAAAGTAGCATGAAATGAAGAATGTTTAGTGTATTTTTTTTATATTACTTGCATGGCAGCGTATTTCGGAATTCGTTTAGGAAACAATTGTCAACGCATTCTCGATGCTTCTCTGTTGTTTCGCAAGGATGACTAGGCCGATTTACAAACTCGTACTATGAAAAAAAAAGTTTGTCAGATATGTATAGTAAACAATCCAAATTATCAATAACATAGGACAATTCAAAATGAATGGTACAAAAAGAAAAACATACCAACGACTGTTCTAATGAACATATTTCACCAAACAACTGAAATAACACGAAAAGTTAACTCTCCAAGCTTCATTGGGCAACACTGAAAAGTTCGCCATTTCTAAAACGTTCACTAGAGGTACTGTTATTCGAAATGGCGGCGCTAGCTAAAGAAAAAGTGTGACGTGCAAAGAACACTTCAGTAAAATTGGTTTATTTAATGGGGAAAAATAGTGGAGTGAATTTTTACTAATGATAATTTTCATTTGTTGTTTTAAGCTGTGGATAAAATAAGCTTTATGCATAATCATTGTTTTTACAAGAAATTAGTACAGTATCCAGTTGTTGTAGCGAGAAGTGCATTCCTCCTTGTTGTTTCAAAATTTCCTGTACAGAGGGTTGTTAGGGATTTATGGTAAGAAGTTACAGAGAACCAGAAAAGGTTGAAAACCTCTTTCGCCGCCACCGAGTGTGTTAATCGGGTAGCCATGCATCGCTGCTACTGCAGGAGGCTGGAACGTACAACACCAAGATCAATTCGTAACCACTTCTGTTGACACACTTTCCAAATACCCTCTATTTTTCGCGGTCATCTCTTTCCGAGGGCCCTTTAAGTAGGCAAAGTCAGAAAAATCCATATGCGATGCGTCCGGCCATTGACTCAACTCTGTGTAAAGTTAACATGCCATTGTCGATATATTCCGCCACGATCATGAAACCTTTTGTAAATGTTTCCCTGCATTCACCGTACCATTTTCTGAAATCCTCAGAACCCCATGAGCGGTAAAAAATGGCTCGGCTCTTGTTGCAGTTCGCTTAAATAAACATACGCCTCATCTAGTGTGACCACGTTTTTCCATTTTTCATCCGCCAAGTATCGTTCATACAGTTTATGGCAGTTGGTCCGTTCCTCTTGAAGATGGCGCGGCAAGAACTTATGAATGTGCCTCTTGTGTCGCTTTTCCAGTTGTAAATCATTGCTGATAATTGTGGTCTGTTGTTTTGTGGCTTACATCCGGTTACGAGCCCGGACTTTCCGGATGACGTCAGGAGTACCGTTAGTGGATGGTTTCGAATTGGCCTGCTTTTTACCGTCAGGTATGGTACCCCTTCTTTTTGCCAATGTTATTTAGTACACTTGATACCCCTTTCTTGGAAACTACGAAGCTTCGAGTTTTGCATTTTTCATAATTTCGGAATAGCTGAATTTGTCGTCGGAATTTATGCATCCCTCCCAATACTTGTCAATTATCGGTGGCATAGCTTAATGTTTTTAGCTCGCTGTCCGAATATTATCTATTTTAAAGCTGCCCTAATAATACTCCACGTGATAGCTCACGTGAAATCAACGTGTACGGTACATTTAAATATGTTATTTCTTACCACAGACTCCTAACAACCCTCTGTCTATGCTGTTTCAAAAAGGGCGCTCACATCGGACAAGTGTGAATATTCTTTAGAAACTTGCAGAGTTAACCTTTAAGAAAAATACACAGGGCTCTAAAAATGAACTCAGTGGTAGCTATGACATACTAGGATATTTTGAGCAACTGAAATTAATTTTCATGCCAATATTGTGCATACGTTTTTTCATATTGAAATGTGAGTACATTTTTAGACTCCTATACAGGGTGAATCATTTAACTTGGAATTTTCGAATATCTCGAAAAAAAAGCATCCTACGAAAAAATATTTCAGAAATCAAAAGTGAATTTTTCCCCACGAATTACGTATTTTCGTAATTCACTTTTGATTTCTGACAGTTTTTTCGTATGATGCTTTTTTTTTTGAGATATTCGAAAATTCAGGTAATATGACTCATGCAGTATATTATTACTGACGAATGGCTTGCTTACCAATTTACTATATATGAGATATTCGAATTGATGTCCTGGAAGGTGCATGAATACCCTTTTACGGAAACGGCTTTCAGCCTTCTCAGAAAATCCAAGCTTTAAAAGAGGAAAAATTCAATTACCAACTAAATTTGCATAGAAAACAGTAAAAGTTTGATTTAGAAACTTGTACGAGAATTGGAAATTGAATAACCATATTACAACTAAACAGATTTGCACAGGAAAAGGGCACCTGCATATATAGATTCCACAATCCTTCAATATAATCCCCAGAAGTGCCCATAATCTTTTTCCATCGTTGTGGTTCCCTAAATTTATTGATTGTCATCGTTGTGGTTCCCTAAATTGTCATTGATTGATATGGGCTGCACGCATATTGTCGCGAACTGTCTGGAAACAAATGCTGCGCAGGAGTTCCATAAGTTAAGTTTTGGGAAATGGATCAAAGACATAGGAGCTAAGATATGAAGAGTATGTCCAAACCCCATCTTGCAAGCAGAACATAGACAATATCAGCTACATATCAAGAATGATTTTACCGTCAAAGCGGACAAAGGGAGCACATTTTTATGTTATAGCACATACATGGATTAACCAACATTTTAAAACACTTTAGAGAAAATATATAAATATGAAAACTAAATTGTAAATTACTATTTAAGTAAACTAATGTATACAGGGAATTTAAACGAATAAACTTGAACAACTAAAAACTAAGTGGAGAGTGAAGTTATTCTTTATTGATTTGAACAAATAAAAGTTCTTTAATTTTCAGGTATTCCCACATAATGTTAAACGAAGTGAGCCTCAATTACTGAAGCGTTATGTGTAAGCATCTATTATTTTTTCATATTCAATTGCTAAAGTGTTTCTACGTTATCATCTACTATTGAAGCAAGCGATTAACTAGTATTAATTAGCAATATGTCTTACAGTAATTAGTTTTAGAAACTATTTAGCCTAATAGCAATATGCTCTTAATACAAATAAGATATGGATAATAATAGGTCTAACAACTCGTAAGGAGTTGGTTGATATATTAGACGCCATATCTTAGCATTGAAAGTTTCCAAATGTAACATACAGCACCATTAAAACATGTACTACGAAACAATTCCGACTACCGTTAATTACTCGTTACATTCACTCATGACACGCTGTTACGAGTTGTTTGAAATATTACATGCCATATCTTAGCATTGAAAGTTCCAATATTGCCATGTGGTATCACATGGTACCATTAGGACACGTGCTACTAAACCAACTCCCATTATCATCAATTACTCATTATATTCACTCAGGACACGTTGTTACGCTTTGTTTGATATATTACATGCCATATCTTAGCTTTGAAAGTTCCAATGATGCCATATCACATGGTACAATTAGGGCACGTGCTACTAAACCAATTCTCACTACCATTTATTTACTCGTTATATTCACTCATGACACATTGTTACGAGTTGTTTGATATACACGTATTACATGCTATATCTTAGCTTTGAAAGTTCCAATGGTGTCATGTGGTGTCACATGGTACCATTAGGGCACGTGCTACTAAACCAATTCCCACTATCATTATTTACTGGTTATATTCACTCATGATACGTTGTTTCGAGTTCTTTGATATATTACATGCCATATCTTAGTATTGAAATTTCCAACCGTACCATATTGTGTCATATGGTACCATTAGGGCAAGTGCTACTAAACCAATTCACATTATCATAATTTACTCGTTATATTCACTCATGACACGCAGTTACGATTGTTTGATACATTACATGCCTTATCTTAGCATTGAAAATTTCAAAGGTACCATTTGGCACCATAAAACACGTACTACTAAACAATTCCCACTATCGGTATTTACGCGATATATTCATTCCTGACACATCCTTACGCGTACAGGTGCCATTAGACCAATATCTGCTACCTCTAGTTACTCTTATATCTGACGACTCATAAGACGTCGTGATGATTTGTTTGTTATATTACATGCCATATCTGATTATAGGAAATTTTTAAGGGGTTTCATAATGGTACCATAAGAGCACGTGCCGTTAGAGCACGTACCTATTTCGGCTATCTCACGTTCTTACTTGTTCGTGCTCTGTCCCATATTAATGGATTGGTGAAAACAGAGTGTGAAAAACTTAAATCCTAGGAACAAAACAAAAATGGGATTTATGATTGTCCAGAAGCAGCAGTACTGGATTTGCAGAAGATGACTTGACATGCTTAATAAAATGGACCAAATCATCCGTCAACTTACCCCTGCCATCTTGCCCCAAATTGCAATTGATATTAAAACTAACATGCTTGCTTTTTCACTAACTTTATAGCTGAACTAAAATGATGACTAACATATGAAATAGCATGCTTTATCTAGCCATAACAGTTATATTTCAGTATTTCAGTTTGCCAACGCGACAGGTCTTAAGTTTCATTGACACAGAATAATAAAGATGGAATAGGACAACAAATTTATCTAAAGAATTCGTTACTAATGGAAGTAACATATTCACTGTTACTGCTGCAGCAGCTAAGGAACATTTGCATGTAACATGTGCAGCCATCAAGTGGCGACATTGGGGAATAAAAGTGATAGTCATCTTACCCCAGGTACCCCTAATATTTCTTCTCAATTGACTTTTGGATAATAGTTGTGAACAATGTTTATTGCTTTGTTATTGTAAATTTTAAATGTTTTAGAAAAATAATCCGTACGGAAGAAAATAGGATGCCATGATTTTATTGGTTAAAAATTTAGATAATTTTTCTGACTGAACTAAACGATATCAGACACATAGTGGCAAAAGTAGTAAACGTTCATTTAAAATATAGCAGCATCGAGTGAGGGAGAGTTTTTTTTTATCCATGACTGTACAACCACTCCTTTGATTGCTCTCATCAGCTAGGATGCTATAAACTGACAGATTTGCCTTGTTCGAATCTTTCGAGCATTTCATGGCACCATTTCACTCTTTCCTCTTTTTGCTCTGACGTCAACCTGTGGGGATCCATTTCGTAGCCTACATCATTTTAATTGAATATGAACTCGCAAAATGGTGTTAACAACCATGGATCCGATGTGGAGGGAATCCTCTATCTGATGGTAAGTGATACACGAGTCTGCCTTTATCTGTTCTCTAAACAGCGAATGTTTTTCCTAGTGACTGCATCATGAGGATGTCACATGCGAGAATCAGAGACAAAGTCTCGCTCCGAAATTGTCGATACCAGTTTGTTAATCATGCTTTCAACTGACAAATATACGGAAAAGCTTTCGCTTAGTTCCATAAAACTCACTTGGATTTAGACCCATTTTACATTAGTAGAAAATCATAGCTCTCCACGCCTATCTTGGAATCTCCATTATGAATTGCTCCTGCAATTCCGACAATGCTCACGTCGAGCCACTATTCTGTTGAAAGCAATAGCTGCATGACAACGAAATAGGGCAGAGGTCATTGTATGGAGATTCTTGTAGGTTTTAAAATTTGTCTCGCTTGTCTCACGGTATTTAAAATTGACAGCGCTTGTACACTAATTGGTTAGCTACCAATTTTTGCAAACACCGTTATGAACATATTGTAGAACGTTTCTACAAAATTAGATTGAATTTCACGTAAAATTATAAAAACTGTAGGTTTTTAAATTTTGTCAATTTACTTTCTGGATATGGCTTATTTATTAATGTAATTGAAAGTACTGTTTTTCATTTTTTGATACTTACACCTACTTCTTCTACTTCACCCAGTTTTTTACGAAATTTCATCCTGACCTTTTGCCCCGTTCTCACAGGAACTTCTAAAGAAAAATTATAAATTATTAATTACGAAATTATTATTTAGTTTTTAAATTATTTTCAGTATTCCTGATAAAAATTTCTTAAGATGTAAAACTAACAAATGCTTGTAAAATTGTATTCACTGAAGAATAAGAGTTTGCTACCTCTTTTTTTGGGTGTCTGTTATTGCAACGTTAGTTGTGTTTATCTTTCCAGTGGAAGAGTGTGTGACAGCTTAATCTGTCACAAATTTTATTGTCTCTTCTTACCAACCTCCTGAAATATATTTTGGTTTACTCACCGTTAATTCGAAATTATGGTTTCTGTAGTTTTATTAGTTTTTTTGGCTTGATTATAATAGACTCTGGCGTTTTTGGCTGTTGTCATGATGAGCAACAATGGAAGCTGTCTCGTGCAGCTTGTCTAGTACCAACACCTCCTATAAAGAAAGCCTGTGCATTGAAAATTCATACATTGTTACATCATCATACAAAGGCATTGTTAATCGTATTTCCGACTCTTCAATAATAACACTAGTCAACACACAATTTGTGACTAAGAGACAACACATAGTGTTCTTAGTAGTAATTTGTAGAATCCGAATCTGCTTTTAGATTTTTTCTATCACGTCAAGTTTCTAAGTTATGCACATCGAGATTTCTATGTTGAAACAATGGGTGTGAAGAGAAGCGGCTACAATGTTAAAGTATCCATATTTTGGGGCCGCAAGGAAATTTACCAGGCCCCAAACACTAAATGATTTAAAAATGTTTCATTGTAAAACAAGAAAGCTGTGCGTGCTAGAGAAATTTAAAAATTATATTCGTAATCAGCAGAAAAAATACTACCAAAAATCACCCACTTTCATTTTGTCACAAGAAAAATCCTAAATTTTGTTGGTCAGTGTAATTGATGTTTGCTTCCATCCTCAAAACTCGTGATTTGGTGGATTAAAAATGGAGTATTCGGACCATTGTATTCTAGACAAATGACGTATATTAAAGAAAGACTCCGAAGCAATTGCTGTTACTTGAAGCAATTTGGGAAGCTTCATGCCCAAAACTGTCATGGCCGAAAGTGAGTGAAGATGAGGCAAAACACATGGTTAAACATGAGAGTAGCTGATTACTAATTCTTTCACACGCGAGCTTTGGCTTGAAACCAAATATAAGCGACTTACGAGAAGAGTACATAAGAAGTACCGTAATTTTCGGGAGTAACGCCGCGGCGTTTCTGTTATTAAAAGTTAAAAATGCGGCGTATCAGCCACCGCGGCGCTACTACCGGAGATTTTACAAAAAAAAAAAAAAAAAGATAGATAGATTCTACACGTGATTAAAAATTCACTCCGATAACGATCGAGCGTGATCGTTCATCGACAGCGGGTGATTCACTCGATAATAAAGCACTCTTATTATCGACGAATTTATAATATCGATGGTTTTTACCGGCTTTGGAAACATCGATGTGTATGAACATCGGGTTTTCCAACATCGCGCAGTGTAATCAGTCTTCGACAGGAAATAAATTATTTCGACAATCGAACAGTGTAGTGTATCGGTATTCAAGTGGAACTTGAA
>JAHWFO010020700.1:803141-880696 GCA_023313115.1 Rhysida immarginata
ATAAAACTTACGATATACAACAAAAATGTTATGTAATTTTTATTGTATATTAGGAATTTTGATTTATAATTTATTTTGTTAAGGTCCGAAGCCGGTTTCTGCTTTGATTTAGCTTGCTTTTGGTATAAGATAATTTGTTCGTTCGCCTGGGACTTTAACAGTTTCTCCGAACCATCGGAAGCAACGACTTCTTTATGTATCTTCAATACATCAGCTATTATTCAATCGTTTAAGGTCATTAAAGGTAAACTCCATGGAAAAAATCGACTTTATTTTTTTGCATCATAACATTAATCCAAGTTAATAGAGTATTTATCATTCCAAATTTTTCGATTTTTCCTAATATTTAAGCTGTGGAGTTTACCTTTAAGCTGTATACGATGTTACACGACTCAACGTTCAGACTGGCCGGAAGAAGCAGTAGAGAAATAGGGATGGCTACAACCGGAAACGCTTCTGCCTGTCGGAAGCAACCACAGCGCAAGCGCAAGCCATGCCCCCAAGAAAACTGAAAATGGCTAATTCGTGATTTTGCAAAGTCAGTAAGTAAACTAATTAGGTAAACCAAAGAGTACCCATTGGATTGTATTTGAAGGGGGGAAACTCAAAACAACAATCAAAACGCCGCGGCTTCCAGTGAAAACAACTTCCAGTGTAAAGAAAAGCTTTTTGGAAAGTTACGACATCATCTTCTGCTTTGTAATATATGAAGTTAAATGCCTAAACTACCTGTCACACATAAACAAACACGTTTACAGTGGGGCAAGGACCACATGATTTGGGATGATGAATGGATTAAAGTCTTGTTCACTAATGAAAAGAAATTCAATCTGGATGGACCAGACGGGTTACATTCTTATTGCCATGATATTCGAAAGGAAAAGAAACATTTTTCTAAGCGTGTGCAAGATGGTGGGTCAGTTTTGATTTGGAGCGGTTTCGGTTTCAATGGCAAGAATTTGCATTGCCATACGGACCAAATATTTGTGGAAATAATTGGGTTCTACAACAAAACAATGCTCAGTGTCACAGTTCTAAGGCAACTAAAGCCTGGCTGGATGCCAAAGGTGTTCGGTGTATGCAAAGGCCACCCAGAAGCTCCGATCTAAGTCCCATAGAAAATCTATGGGAGATTACCTGGTCTGCAAATATGAAACCGGAATTTGCCCATAGATGGCCCTAACTGTCAATGTATTTACCGTCAAACCGCGTCGTTGGCGCCATTTTCTTACTCTGGCATCTGAAAGAGATTTTTAACTCACAACAACACAAGTTTCATACACCAGCATAGTTTGTAATAGCGTTGAACATGTCGAATTTTGTGCCTGGAAATTACGATTTGCGGACAGCACTGATTTTCTGTTACCATTTGAAGAAAACTACTGCAGAATAGCATCGAATGCTTGTCGAAGCTTACGGTAAGCAGGCTCTTGGTAAATCACAGTGCTCTGAGTGGTTTAAAAAATTCAAAAGTGGTGATTTTGACGTGAGAAACGATGCTCTGTGTTTGGTGGGAACAAAAGAATGTGATCAATTATGAGCTTCTGAAACCTTGTGACACCGTTAATACTAAAGGCTACAAAAAATGATCGATTTGAATCAAGCATTGCGTGAAAAACGACCAGGATATCAAAAAAGGCAACACAAGAGGTTGTTTGTTTCATGAGTTTGTTTCATGATAATGCACCATCAAACACAGCAAAACTGGTCAAGAAAACGATTGAGGCGTTTAGTTGGGAAATACTTTCTCATGCGGCTTACTCGCCAGACTTTGCTCCGTCCGGTTACTACTTATTTGCATAGATGGGACACGCACGTACTGAGCAGCGCTTCACTTCTTGCGAAAATATACGACATTGGCTCTATGACTGGTTTGCCTCAAAAAAAGCAACAGTTATTATTTTTTTTTTTGGCGTGGCATCCACAAATTTTCAAACAGGTGGGAAAAATGTTTAGCCAGCGATTACTTCTTATCATTTTCATACAAAAAACGTGTATTTTCTATACAAAAATTCCGGTTACATACTTCTGAAATGTAGCAGTTTTCATTACTACTTCAAGGGAAGCAGTTTTCTCTTCTGAAATGTAGGTTGCCGATGAACTCTTTTAGATACCGGAGCAGGTGGTAGTCTTTGGATGCGATGTCCGGATTGTTAGGCGGGTGGTCAAGTTGTTCCCAACCAAAAGCTCTGATTAGTTGGGAACAACTTGACCACCCGTTTTACAGTCTGGACCTCGCGTCCACTGACTACCACCTATTCCGGTATCTGAAAGAGTTCGTCGGAAGCCTGCATTTTAGCGATGGGGAAGAAGAGAAAACTGCTTAGCTTTCCTCACCTCGTGGATAAATAGTTAAGGTACGAGGGGTGATAAAAAGTAAGGTTACAAAGCCTGCAGTGAAACGTGTACATTTTATTTCATACAACCAATACAGCCAACTGATAGTATATACATTAAGTTATTTTTCGACACAGTCTCCATATCGGTTAAGCACCTGTCGGTTCGCGGGATGAGTTTGCATATTCCCTCCTGCTAAAAATCCTATCCTTGCGTGTTCACCACATTGTTGCGAAATGTTTCACCTCCTCATCTGAAGCGAATCGTCGATTTCCTAGGTGCTCCTTCAAGTGAGGAAAGAGGTGAAAGTCGCTTGAAGAGGGTGTTCGAATCGTCAGTGACCTTTTCTCTATCCGCCGCAAACTTTCGACACCATTCTGCGACATGCTGACGAGACATTACAGTCTCTCCGTAAGCCTCTACCAGCTGCCGGTGAATTTCACCCGAGGTTACATGTTTCGCCTACAGAAATCGAATAACTGAGTAGATTTCTTCGCGAGACCAGTTTCGCAAACGAGTCGCCATTTGTGTTAACCAACAACTAGCGCTGTAGGTGGCGGGTAGATGAAACTCTGCACAGTTGCCGACCGCTTATATTAGAATTACCTCATATTATTAATTTCTCTAGAAAAGACGAAACTCCATGAATATCGGCCTTATAACCTTAGTTTTTGATCAAGTATATATGAGGGTAGTTCAAGAATTTTTGCCTCCTGGTCCGTAACTTTATTTTTTAACCGATTTTCAAAATTTTTTGTGCATTTATGTAATGCACTATTCACTTTTCGACATAGTCTCCATACTTTTCCACGCATTGCGCCAACGCGTGACTAGTCGGATGAAGCCGTCGGAGAAGAAATCCGGGGTTATTGTTGTCAACTCGAGGATTGAATTGCAGCACTGGACCCTCTTCTGCAGCATGATAACGCCCGCCCGCACACCGATCGCCAAAAACCAGAGGCGTTGCAGCGCCTACAGTTCAAAAACGAAAAAGTGCAGTTCAAAAATGAAAGACTTTGCACCTTGCGACTTTCGCCACTTCCCAAAAAAGAAAGAGCACCTTAAGGGCCATGAGTTGCGTTCTGACGACGAGGTAAAATATGCCATTCAATATTCCTCGTGTCGACAACAACTCCGGGATTCCTATCCGACGGGTTCACCCAACTAGTCACGCGTTGGCGCAATACGTGGAAAGGGATGGGGACTATGTCGAAAAGTGAATAGTGCATTACATAGAGGACAAACCTAAGTATCAGATAAAAAAGAATTTTGAAAATAGGTTAACAAATAAAAAAGTTACGGACCAGGAGGCAAAAATTCTTGAACAATCCTCGTAGAATCTGGTAAAGAAAATTTCGAAAAGATATATAGTAGTTTTGTTTTTATTACAAAACAGCACTTACTTTCTGAATACACTTCGTTCCTGCTGCTTTCGAGGTTTTGAAACTGTGTCAGGATGACCCGAACGATTTTTTTCGAGTGGGTTGTCAATATGGACGCATGTGTTGTTCCCCATCAAATGCAGGAACCTAATTACGGCTCGCATCTCCAATTTTCCGACGCTCTGGTGGCGTTTAGAGGTACTGCACCAAACCCCGCTTTGTATCCTCCAGCACTTAGGGATGTCGCTTCCCAGTGATATCACACATTTTCAAAAGCGATCATTCTTTCATGTTGATTGTAATGACTTTGTGACCGCGCCTCGTAAATTGGCCATACAAGGCAGACCGCAAAAATAATTTAATTTACTGTACAATGAACGAGATTTTCACTTACCGTCAAATCTGCATCCTCTATTATCATGTATTCCGAAATATTGGCAGCATTCCATAATGAGAGAATGTCACTTTTATTATTTTCCATAGCAATATAGAAAGGATTGCTCTGGATTACGACGCTGTAATCTTTAACACTGTTCGCCATTTCAATCACTTTTCTTGTTTTCTGCGTGCAAAAGGAAAAACGCGGGAAGTCGTGAAATTCCACTTCATCAATGAATGTATCCGTTGCTGTTGGTAGGCTCAAATAATAGCTAATTCTTTCATACAATAAATATATAAATATTACAGAACATATTGTTAAAATCACACTCCAAAACAGTTTTACTCTCCGATTGATATTCTTTTTGAAAACCACTTCTACTCCAGGAATTGGAAAATTGGCGGCATCAGAATTCATTTCTTCTTTGACGAGTTTCCTTAAACGCTCCATAAGTAAATCTTCGCTTCTTAAGGTTTGCATTGTATGTTCGCTAATCTGTGAAAAATTAATGATTTTGTGTTAGGTTTGTAAAATAAGATACGAACTTATTACTAGCAAATTAGTGAAACATGAAATAGAGTGAACAATCAGAGAGTAGGTTAGGAATTAAATTCCTGCCTAAATACAAGTGCGACTGCAGATGTTTGTAGCCACAGACAAAACAAGTTGTTATCAGTTAAAGGTACATAGAATCTATCGAAAACCCGCGAAAATGCATCCATGTTTGAAGTTCTCATCGCATGAAAATCGAACCTTGTGAAGCTCATTTTTTACGCGAGGAAATATGATGAAATCGCAGATAGCCAGGTTCGGCGATTAAGGTGGACGATGCAATCGGACGACACAGTACTCCGCAAAACATTCCGCAGTCCGAACTGCTTGATGAGTCCAGTTTTGCAGCAAGCGTGATATACACTTCATGTGTACTATTCTGCAGTGAGAGTTTTGCCAGTTTGCAGAGGAATGGTTGCCACAAGAGAAGAAGCTAGCAACCAGAAGCTTTCCAGGGCTTCGAACTTTTTACGGTTTCTTCGGCGGAGTACCTCCTTCTTACACCCGCTCTTTTGACTGCTATTTAGTCTCAAACGTGAAGAGAGTGCGAACTATGTCGTCTTTAGAAAACCCATCTACACAAAACCACATGGTCGCGAAGCTTAAAATGCTTCAAAGAAGTGTTGGCCGCATCATTCGAGAAAACTTGAATCTGCACTTTCAGTATGAATTTCGTGGTCATCGTCTGACAGAACGGCACATCCGCGGTATTATGGATTAGAAAACGAATACTTCACCAACACGAGAAAACTTCACAAAAGATACCTTACATACGATAGATGGCAATGGATGATCACCCTAGATGAAGCTCAGGTTTTACTTCAGCGACACCAATAACATGCAAGTTACACATGACTGTTACAAATATGACAAATGCTACATTCATCAACCGATTCAAGAAGTTTTTTAAAGGGTTTGTGGTTGCAGCTACCTACTGTGTTCGTGGTAAGCTCAGGTTGCAAAAGGTGTCTACTGTCAAAGTTAAAGCCAACTCGGCCTAATTCCAACAGAAGATAATAGGCCAAATTTATCATCAAGAATTTTCCGGTCTCTACGGCCAAATACATAATGTCATGGATAAGGCGACGAGCCACACCTCACTTTCTTCATTGGGCTACTATGCAGACAAAGAAACAGAAACCGGAATCACTTCTGTGGCTTTGGACTCCTTAAAACACAGCTTAGAAACGTGACGGTCTACAACCTTAGGAAAGCGGCGTGGAGCAATATATTTCCCTAGGTATGCTACCCAGAAGTTTGCTGTTACAATGGAAACTGTGATGTCAGACCTTTGTCCATAAAAGGGGGCATCATGCTGAATACAAAAGATGGTGGAGGAATGGTATTTCGAAGAGAAACTGAAAGCCAAAATCGAGGTATTTCTAACTGCTTCAACCTACCGTGAAACACTTCCATAAAATGCTTTCGAGGTATCGAAATTTTACCCTTAAAATTAGCGTTTTGAATAATTTTGCTGAATTATGGCTTCCATGTGTTTGAAGTAAAAATTGAATAATTCAAAAAGTATAGACAGTTGGACGGTGAAGTTTACACAGAAATCCACAAAAAGACATGGAATTATATTTAATATCGAAAAATTTTATTGCCAGAATAGTTATATTTGCTACCAAATGGTGGCGATGTAGCAGGCCACTGCTCCTCAATCGATGCAAGACTGCGAACATTGAAAAATCTGACTTTTCCTGCCTGTGTAGCTATTTAGAAGCTAAACGTCTCTCTCAAGTCTCAAATGATGGTAACATTCGATTTTCCGCGGGAGCCCTTGAGAAAAATAAGATTTTAATATCAGTCGGAACAATGACTATCCCTATGATAACAGAAGAACGCTCAGCTGCACTTTGGCCTTCAAACAATATGTCGAACATCTAGATGCAAACAGAAAGAATATAGTGACACAATTTAACATTGTTTCAGTCGCTTATGCAATCCAGTTATCCAGTTATAAAAGAATGTTAAAACTGAATAAAAATTGCTTGATTTTTCATATAAAAACTGACGTTTTTTGTTATAATTTGTCGAAATGTGAATGGAAAGCTTCCCTGTCAATGGTGAATTTTTCGAGAGAATTCTCGTAAATAAGTTTCCAGTGTTTTTATCTTTAAAGGCCGTATTCATCACCTCAGGCTAATTTGGGAGTTAGGACTAGGTTTAGATTTAGGACGAGAAATGGTATTCGCCAGATATGGTTAACCCTTAAAATTAACCCGAGAACTTAACCCGAGGAAATCTGCGAGTTCATCTTCGACTCGCATTTCCGCTTCTGTTTTTGCTCGCTTCAAATCGTACGAACTACGAACACTCCCGCATTTGTACTACCGGACGTCTACGACGACATAGACAACCTGTTCGTGTTGGAGGAAATCAAGCTAATAGAACGACATTCGTTAATTTTGAAAGAGATCGATCGTTCATCATGCAGTATCGATTGTTCACAATGGAAGAAGGCTTATTCAAACCAGAGCCTACAACAATATCGCTTCTTCTTGCATTGTTGTTGGCTGTGGTTTGCTCATTGAGGAATGACTGCAGGTGTTTTTTTCTGTTCCTTCACGTATGACAAAAAAGAAATGTGAGTTAGCCTTCGACTTGCCCAACTCCAGGCTAAAGGGCGATAGTAAAAAAATTTTCTATCGAAAAATGGAAGGAAAAAAAATGCGATAGCCCAACTGGTAGAGGCGTCGGCCATGACAGTCGAGGTTCCTGGTACGATTTCAGATCGCAGAATTTTTACATCATGTTTGGAGGTCATCTCCAGTTTATATTTAATTACTTATGACGTTAGTAAATACGGTTTTAATTTTAACTCGATGTTAAGGTTTAATTCTGGCATGTTCAACTCACGCTTCTAACCCGAGGTGGTGAATATGGCCGTAAGAGTCACTTTAACTTGTTTTGCTGTAGCCATGATGGTTGATCGAAAAAAACTTCTTTTTCACTGATTTTGTCGAGTGGAAAAAGTGGAAGGACCTTCAAAAAAAGTTGGTTTTCGTTGCAGTCCCGAACGCCGAGAATTTCTGGCAGTGGTTTCTCGAACGACAAAGTGGAAATACAAGCCCGTTTCAAAAGTTTAGAAACATTTTCGCAAACGAACATTGTACCACATTTATTATTATTTTTCACAAGACTTAACAAAATTATGTAAAAATGTAAAACACATTCTTATACTTAGACATTTTCTCTTTAATATGACATATAAAGATTAATATTTGTTACAAATAAATTTGAAAATCATGCCCTTGAAATGGCCCCCTCTCGTATCAAAAGTTTAGAAACATCTACGTAGCGTTTCAAAAGTTTAGAAACCATCACCTAATTTACCTATTAAAATTAACGAATTTGTATAAAGATAGACTTTCATGTAATACAGTATTCCATAATGGGTTTAGCAACATAGTTCCATTGAGGAGAAGAAAAACATTGTTCTGCTTAAAGAACCAGGGAAGACAATTTCCGAAATTTCAAAACAAATGGTTTGTTTAAAATCAACTGTTTCAAAGCGCCTGAAACGTTTTCGCGAAGAGAACGGGATCATTTGAGATGGAAAACATCGAATTAAAAGCCCGCGAAAAACCCACAAATGTGACTTGAGAGATGATTTTAATTAGAAAATGAATGGAAAAATTCTGCGAACTGGATTCGAGCTAGAAACCTCGACTGCCATGGCGACGCCTCTACCAATTGGGCTATCGCAGACCCAACCTAAACTAACACAGAATTTTTCCATCTATTTTCTAATTAATATCATTTACCTGATGTTTGGAGTTAGCTCCAGTTTTACTTCTTTATTTATTAGTGACTTGAGAAATTTGAGAGTTGTAAAAAAAAACACGTTCGCCTCAGCATCATTTTGGGTCTGCTTTCATAGAAGCTATCAAAAATCACTACTTGGCAAAGATTAAGCGACTTGGGTTATCATGCACGTGTTTAAAAAACCTTTATCTACAATGTAAATCGAAAACTGAGTCAAATGGTATATGGATTATGTATAATTTTTTCCTGTCGTTTTTTGTTATTTTCGTTATATTTGTTTAACTAACCATTTTTTCAACTGTACCTGATCTTATATAGTATGATACCCCCGGGATCTAACAGGTCGGTTTATGACCATACATGGCCCCGAGGATATCGATATATTTGCTAACTCAATAAATAAATAAAATGTGCGAAACAACATGATGACTGGAGGAAAATCATATGGACTGAAGAAAGCACCTTTTGTCTCGATGTCGATGGCCAAGGATGCCGTATTTATGTTCTAAGGAAGAAGGATATAACCCAGATGGCCATGGTGTACGGATGTTTCACAACAGCTGAAGTGCATCCTCAATGAAACTGTTAATGCAGATGTTTATGAACAAGTTTTGGAAAACTTTCTGATCCCGACACTGGAAAATCTTGAAGAGGAAGTTGAAGAAATGAAATTTGTGTTCAGCAAGACAATACCAGCTGCCATAAAGCTCGTCAAGTTAAGGCATGTTTCAGAGAAACAACGTTCCACTCTTGGAGAACTGGCCAGCAAATTCACCCGAATTAAATCCGATCGAGAATTTATGGATGTACACGAAGAAGAAGTTTCAAGGAGAAAGGCTAGTCAACCTCGAGGAGCTCAATTCAGCTATGAGACATTGCTGTGCAGAAATCTTTGTTTCCTTTTGTGAATCTGGATGAGCATGCCAGCAAGATACAGGACAGACATTAGATACAAAGGATATTCCATTATATACTGATAGCTTTTTCTTCTTCCATAATTCAAGTAGTTAACATTTGTTTGAAGTTATTGTTTGTCCAGAATTTTTATTTTTGGTTTGTTGTTTTATGATTGTTCTGCTCGTGTCTCTAAACTTCTGAAACGCCAAGTGGATGTTTCTAAACTTTTGAAACGAGAGAGGGTCATTTCAATGGCACGAGTATTCAAAATTATTTTTACCAAATATTAATCTTTATATATCATATTAAAAGGAAAATGTTGCACTATAGGGAGGTGTTTTTCGTTTCGGCATAACTTTGATCAGTTTTGTAAAAAAAATTATCACATACAGTATACTATTCTTTTGTGAAAAGGTTTCTAAACTTTTGAAACGGGCTTGAATTGGGAAAAGTGTCTGTTCTCGAGAATCGGAGAATTCTCTGTGAAACACTAGTGAATTAGGTCTTTTCAGCAGAGGGGAGGGGGAGAACGCTTGCATGCTCCAACATCGCTTCCGACAGACAGAACAACTTCCGGCAAGCCAATCTGCCACAAGCAGTGAACTCTATACAAACAAGTCACCTGCGATTTTCAGCTACAGCAGAGGCAAGTACATATTCAAAATAAAGTTATATTATTTCTTCATCTGTGGTTATAGGCTGCTCGTTAAGGCTGATTTACATGCACGCATAATCGCTTAATGTGTCTTGCCCGATGAAACGCTGCATCCTTATTATGGAGGCTTACATACGCCCATTCGTTCCTTCTGACCATAGCCTATAAGGATTAATCGTTGAAAGGTTACCTAGATAATAATTAAAAGGCTACCTACATAATTAATATTAATAATAATTTAATAATGTAACAATGTAACTAACTAGCTCTTTTCTTGAATAATGAATCTTGTGACATAATAATTTAATAGGGCATGGACACAAAAATAGTATTAGAAGCTGTCACGGTAGTGGCGCCACTGTCGAGGTTTAGGATAACTTCATTAGTTGCTTTGTTGATATTACAGGGCGTCCCAAAAATAAGTATCTATTGCAATGAAATCGGACATTAAAAAAAACAAACCTCGCTTTTATTTATGTTTAACATGTTAAGTATGTGTTAAAAGTGCATAAATTTTTAATTTTATGTATACATTTTATTAGCAATGCAGAGGATAACTCCGAAAATGCTTCAAAATATGTTTCTCATAGCAAAGATTTCAAATTTACGGGGATACAGACGGAGCAATGTTGAAAATTATCAATAAAGTTTTGACGTAAGATTATAAATCTATTTTGATGTCATAATTGAGTTTTTTTGTTTTTAAATTTGCCCGATTTCACTGAAAGAGTTAGTTACTTTAGGAATGCCCTACCCCTGCGTTACTAATAAAATTTAAACAAAATTATTAAACAAAATTTATACATATAGGCTACTTTTAACATACATTTAACATGATAAACATAAATAAAAGCGAGCTTTCTTTAAATGTCCGATTTCACTGAAATAAACACCAAATATTTTTTAAACGCCAAATATTTTTGGAACACCGACTACAGTATATGCTGCATGCCATCATGCTCTAACTACAAAGAAGCCTTATTCATGCTATCATGGCTTTGCTAAAGATAAATCTAGAAGAAAGGAATAGACTATAAAGATAAGAACCGATAAAAAAATTTCCAACAGCATGAAAGTATGCAGTGATCAATTCACACCTGATTATTACACAATAACTAGTTAAATAATTTGAAAAACTAATGTTAAAAATTTTAAATCTGTCAAATTCAGCTAAAAAAAAAAAAATGTTGATAAACATTTTTGGAAATATCAAGGAAAAAATTTCAAGTAGTTTGATGCAGTATATTATTGATCACTTCTAATTTTAGTTGAAATTCATTATAAAGGACCTTAAATTCATAGTCATAGAAATTAGGTCAATATATTGTAAAAAATGAATTCTAAGATATTGAGCTTCAAAGAATGAATGCTGTTATTTTGTGAATGACGTGTAACACTCTGAATAATGTATGTTACACCCGTTTTGTGCAATGTAGCATCAAAACAAAACATTGTTTCTATTTCGTGGTGAACTGTGCAAAATGAGTATCATAACACAACAAAATATCACCTGTGAAAAATATCATCTTGTGAAAAATCAAAGTTTATGTAGGTATTTTTCGTGCATAGACCAGTGGAAGTAATTGAAGAAATCTTCAATTCCATCAGAGAAATTTACAAAAAAAAGCCAAGAAAAACCACCAAAGAGCCGCAGGAAGCCTGAAAAAAAAAGTTAACAGGCAGTCCTTGGTATTAGTGAAGTGAAAACACAGTGAACGTTAGTGCTTCTGATCATAGAGAGAGAGGTTATCCTAAACCTCGATGGTGGCACGCCTCTAGTGTCCACTTGAAGTAGCTTTCCTGCCCATGCCCTATTATCACGATATTAAAAATAAAGAAAAATTACGAATGTGAAGTTATTTAAAGTATTATTATGGAACTTCTTCGTTTAAGAAGCACACTTTTTGTAGTATTCCATTTGACTATATGTGAAATGAAATATTTTATACTAAATAATGTGTGTGGCATATTTTAAAACTTTTTTTTTATTATAAACCAGGGTGAAATTAAGAGAAAAGGCACTTATCCTTTATTATTTTCAATTATAAATCTTATTTGTATCCTAATTGACATTATATTAATGTATATTTTTTCAGATATCTCTATACAATAAAAACCCATTAAACAACGTAGATTGTAAAAATCCTCTAACTGAATCGTTTCAAATAATAATAGAAACAGAGACCTTCTTATGCAAATTAGATAGATTCTAGTAGTTGGTGTTTGGAAGATACCAAAACAGTTCTATGCATGCCTATAGGGAGGGCTAGTTAATTATTACACTTTACTACCGATCATCCCTCTAACAGGGATTCGCTGACACAAAAGTTGTTTAAGGCGCATGCTCATTCGCTGAAATCGGCATTTAGCGGTAGTTTTGGAATTCAGTTTGATTCTGTACGAGCAAAGACAGTGGTCCAATTTTAATGACTTTCAAGATAATTTTTCAGTAAGTTACGCTCATTTGTTTCTTTTCGTGATGTTTGTATATTAAATTTATAATTTCTTTTAAATTAAAGTTAATTCATTCATTTTCTTAAAAGTTCTTTTGCGTTTCTTAAAATTCGTTCTCAGTTAGTATTGCGTCCAAAAATGACCGTTAGTATTGCGTACAATTTTTTTAAAAGTGAATAAAGCTTTTATATTTATCGGAAACTTAAAATTAATTATCAAAATATTCGTGTTAATCATTTTAGTTCCGCATGGCTGTTAAATGTTCTAGAATGTTCTTTCTACTTAATGTGGGAATTAATTTTTTTAATTTATGAATATTTTACTTACTACAGAGTTATCTTAACGCAGTTTATATTTTTGGTAAATTACCATGGAATGTCTTAATATATTTTCCTGTTTGGGATTAGTATTCACACGAGTTTTTAATATCTCGGAACAATGCGTACGAGAGTTAGACCCATTTTTCCACTACAATTTTCAAAATTTATGTGTATTATTGAAAATTTAGAATTCATTTTAAACTGATGACGCATTTGCAATTTTTTCCAATGTTACATGGGCATCTGTTTAACTTACCCGTATTTTTTAATATTACTGATTCAAAATCGGCTAAGTTCTCATAGGTGACTTTATTAGGAGCTACTAATTAAGATTTAATCTGATGTCTTTAAGTTACTTAAATTTAATTTTCTAGCGCACATTATTCTAGGCTAGGGTCGTATTGTTGTACAATAACCATAATGTTAATTTTTTTAACGGGTTAAAACTTTAATCTTTATTATTAAAAATATTGCTTATCTTTAGAAATGCATTCATCTTAAGCTTGTCGGTTCATTTTTAAACTGTCTCGTGTATGTTAATTTTTAACTACGTACGACCGCTAAATAATGTCGGCCAATTAGTTCGAAGTGATTTTTGTTTGAATTATTGACTTGTTTTAATATTGAAAAATTTAAGTGTGTTTTTTTTTTTTTTTTTTTTAAATAATTTAAACTGCCCTACTCGTGAAACATTTAATGTTAGTAGTTGTGGATGTTATAACACATTAGAAGTTGAGACATTGCTACATGCGTTTGAGGAATTTGAGTCCTAAATGGAATATTGAGCTTAAAGGTGTTGCTATTATGCAAATTATCTTACTGCAAGCCGCGATAAGTTTTAATAGATTTGCAGTCAATCCTCTTGTAATGCGACTCATTCGTACAAGGTTATATGGAAATCGCTTTATAAGAGATCTGAATTAGTACTGTTGTTAACTCGCTTTATCTTTGTCATATCGTGATCTTCATTTGGGTGAAAAGTATTATCTTCAAATACTGAAGGATATCTTGAAAAGAGTGTTCTTGAATTGGCTGAATGAAATGCTTCAATCTTTTTATCACTTTTTCTGCTTTCTTCACTGTACAAGTTTGGCTAATTCATATCGTCTTTAAAAAAGTCAGTATTATGTAAAGAAAAATCAATTGTCTAATATATATAAACTAGTTGTTACCCGCGGCTTCGCCCGTCCGCGCCATCTGTTGAGGGGAATTACAAAGCAAAAGCAGTAAACGGATATACAGAGGGATTTACATCGAATGTAAAATACTTAAAGGGGGTATTATAGAGGATAAGATAAACACAAAACGTCCTATGAACATGGGTCCGAATTTGAACGATAACTGAGATATGAACAGAAATAAAAATGCAAACACCAAGTTCAACAAGTTAATAACTCAGGTTCCGTAAGGCCTAGATTAATGAAATTTGGAGAAATAACAGGGTACATAAGACTGTGTATACCGTTAAAATTTGTTCTAATTCTAACAAGTAATTTCCGAGTTACTCATTCAACATAACACGTGCTCACTTGTGAGTACTAAGTAGCACTTGTTACAATTTTGACTGTGTAACTCGGAAACTTCTCGTTGGAATTAGATCAAATTTTAACAGTATACACAGTCTTATTTACCCTGTTATTTTTTTCAAATTTCATTAATCTAGGCCTTACGGAACCCGAGTTTGAACTTGGTGTTTGCATTTTTATTTCTGTTCATATGTTATCGTTCAAATTCGGACCCATGTTCATAGGACGTTTTGTGTTTATCTTCACCTCTATAATACCGCCTTTAAGTATTTTACATTCGATGTAAATCACCCTGTTTATTAAGAGAAGGACGAGACACAAGAACCCTGGAATACAATAAATTATTTAAAGCAAAAGCAGATAATTTTAAATGAAAACCCCAGAAAGTGAGGAAGGGGGGGGGGGGGCGGGTCGTAGGGGGGCTGATTTTTGGCGATAGAGGAGGTCCTTTATTAATAAGCCTGCCCTGAAAATTTCAAGTTGCTAGCTCAAACCGTCTAGGAGGAGAGAATTACCGATAAATAAATACACGCAAGACTTTTAGTATATAGACTGCGTTATATAGGCAGTTTTGTGGCGCAATTATTGGCCGAGAGCGCTGAAGCGCAGGTTTTATCCCTCTCGCATCCAGCAAGTCGCGGGTTCAAATCCCGCTTGGGAGCATAGATGTTTGTGATTGACCTTTTATTATATATTAAAAAAAAAGTGTCGGCCTGTTGGGGGAGACAACCAGTGGGTTCTTTAGATAAAATTTAATTTAAAATTGGATAAACAAAACTCATGGGAAGACGCGACCTTCCATAATATCGTCCGGCTGCTTGTGCCATTTATTGTAATGTTGCATGGTTTCTGAATTTACAAGAAAATTCATTGATATGAATATTTCAGTTGTACGGAGATTTCATTAATAAGCTGTTGTGAGAGTATCGTCATGAGTGCCGCAATTTTTGTTCAGCGTTATATGGAAACCGCCTTGTGAGAACATCGCGTTATAGGAGGGTTGACTGTACCAGTTTTAATTTCATGTCTACAGAATTTAAGTTTTAACTTGAAATTATCAACATAGCCAATCTCTCGAGCAACTTGAAATCGTTATTAAAATATTTAAAAGGTTTAGCCTTGCCTAATCTATGAATTTATTATTTCATTTTAGTATCTACCTGAATGTGGCAACAACTGATGAATTAAGACGGTGAAGATTCTTTTCCAGTTCGCATCATGGATTCGGCGGGTTATACGGAATGAAGCCATCTTTTTATAAATTGTAGGTATTGGTTAGTACTTTCTTAGGCTAGGAGCCATATTTTCCACTCAGGACAACAAAATTACGGTTGACACTTGAACACTTAGCAATAGGGAAACCGTAATGCCCCCGTCCTGACCTCCCCCCATCATACACAAAAACAATATTCAACACATTGTGGAAATATGGCTCAATCATATTTTTTTTTAGCTTTATCGTTAGTGTAGTGGGATTCTTTGAGTACAGACAACCACAAAGTAAATCTAGTTTCTGATGGGTGGGGAGTTAATGTTAATTTCTGTAATTGGAAGTTTTTAGATATAAGATTTTAATTTTTAATTTTTTTTTCAGATGAATTAGGGTTTAACTTATTTAATATTTCAATCCGTGCAAATTAAGTTTAGCCAAGCTTTCTAAGTTAATTGGGAAACCTTTTATCCTTGTATCTTCGCGTTAAATTTTGAAACATTAGTTAGCAAAATTACTTAACTGAAGTTAGTAGATTACGAATACGAATTTGGAGTGACGAGACGATTGTGATGAGACGGAATGAGATGTGATGATCAACTAGCGGAAGAGGAACTACGATGGAATGAATGTCTGTTTGGTTTATTAGGGAAAACTGTAATGGTTTAGCTCTAGCAATCGCTTCACCCAAGCAGATATTCCAACGCGGGATCCATAAGGTGTGACTAGTTAAGCTCTGGGGCATATCGTGGTTGTCTGTGCTGCGATTACCAAAATTACTAAAATGTATTTGACATTTTAAACAGTAAAATTAGATTGTGGATTTTTGCTTGTATTTTTAATTAATTTTGGGATAATTTGTTTAATTCTGTGAAACTGGGAGGTGGGCTCTTAACGTTCAAGGGGAAAATGCTTGGTAATCGCAATATTGAATGCAATTGCTGATTTAGTTTAAGTAGCTAGAGAAAGGCGGACCACTTTCTCTCAACGTGGGAGCCTCAGTAGTCCGAAGAGGACAGCAGCGCACGAAGATTGGTATTTCAAGCATATAAAGGACGGGGAAAGACCTCGCTATTCCTTTGTATTGAAAGTGGGTGTCGAAGGCCTTTCAGGGGATTTTGGTATACTTATTTTTCAACTGCAGAAGAGGACTTCGCTGCTGAAGACGTCGACACTACACAACCATTTACACACCACACAATTACATGCACTTTGTTTTAAGATAGTTTTAAGTAATGTATATTTGAATTTAAAACACTTGTAAATTCCTTCCCGGTCCCTATAGCTTTTAAAGTTTCACATTATAAAAAAAAGAAACTAAATTATAAAACTTTAGCGGTTGCTGTCTGTCTCGGTGAAGAGGAAACCGTGTCAGACAGCAAACATAGGGTAACACATAGCTATTACTGTCTAGAAACTATGGCTCGGTGATGAGTGAACCGTGTCAAGGCAGTAAACACAGGACCACAACACTCTGTAGACACGTCCACTAACGTGTTCTGCTGCTCTCCCTTGATGTTGGTGTGAATCCATAAGATGATTTGGTTTCATTCCAACAGCCCTTGTACCATGCCTTTACACTCAGGCTGTGTGCATTCTGCTGCATGCTGGTGCTGAACCATTTTTTGATTTCTTTTTCTATCTCGATTGGGGGGGAAAGGACAACTTACTAACCATGGCTGGCCTACCAAACCATCTGCTGACTTCGGATTTCGACTGAACCGATTGTCCCTGAACGGTGACCAACCAATAAAAATTACACACTGCTAGGGTTCGGTAAAAGCGTTTTATATCTAAATTACTAACTCCGTTTTCTTCCTCATGGTGCAAGGCAAGGGTTACACTGTTTTAGATGTTTGCTTACCTACTCGTAAGTGTTGGTAAGAGCGATCTTAGCTTGTAAACATTGTGCGTACAGTTTGCTTCCTGCGTGTAAAAGGAATCTTACTGTCCGGCAATATGTGTATTGTAAATTTTAAGGCCCATGTATTGGTTTTAAGGAGCGTGATTGGTATATAATAGAATACGTAAGCTACATTAAGTTAATTATAATAATAATATTTAAGGCTTTAAAATTAAGGCTTTAATTAAGTTTAATTAAATAAATTCTAATCTATTTTCCCCTTAATTTTTTTTTACAGGTTAAAAAGTCGATTTTGGATGAGACATCATATGAACTGCTGTTATCGCCCGAAAGCATTATTATACTACTAAAGCAGTGGTGTTCAACCTTTTTATCACTAAGGGCCACTTTCACCCTTTCACAAGAAGAAACTCGCGGGCCGATTGTTTCTATCATTTAATGCCGTTATGTTATCAAACTCCTGATAATAGATCAATCATTGAAACTGATCAATACAGTAGCGATCGAACTACAGGTTGAACACCACTGTTCTAAAGCTAACATTAAATGGATACAGAACAGGTGGTTTAAACAAGTTTTATTTGCATAAAGAAAACGTGACTTTCTCTTACCAGGGCAAAATTTATACTATGATTGCTTTCATTTGTCAAGAGCTTTAAATTTCGAAGCTACTCGAATGGTTTATTTGTATTTTAGCTTTTCATGAATTTTTAATGACCTTATTAATGGCCCGAATTAGATCACGTTTTCTCTGTGCAACTCCTGAAATCTTAAATTAATTTACATTTTTTTTGTTTTATCTTAGAGAAGGAACGCAGCTTTAAAAGTCAAGATTAAAGGGACATTCTTAAAACTGTAAGTACTTGTATTTTATTGTTAGAGGGAATTTAATTTTGATTTCATTAAGCATCTAACGTGTTTTCTTTATTTCAGAGGTCGTGCTAAAGATGACGGCGCATGAAGTTAATTTCTGTGGTGTCAAGAACTTGCAGTGCTTTCTGTGTGGATGTAAAGCTAAATTACTGTTGTGTGTGGACTTGAAAGTGAAAGATACTGTTAATAAGAGCTGGATCAAATCGGTAGGAGTTCATGTCCATCTTAACTTGCCCTCGAGAGTGAACTTAACATTGTGTGATTCACAACTTATCAAGACCCTCTTCCAGTTTAAATAATGTTGGACATCAGTTTTGTGATCAGCGGCTTCAGGGCAGCTTCATGTTCATGTTATCCAAGTGCAAATCGCCTCTATTCTTGTGCATCAAATTTTGTTGTTCATCTGACTTAGAATTCATTGTGCTGCTTCCTCTATTAGTGGTTTCTGCAACTTCCAGCTTCGATATCTTGACTGATAAGGGAGAATTTGAATTTTTGAAATATTGTTAATTTGTAAGTTGTTTTGAAAATCTTCTGACCACTAGTTTTATTATTTTGTACGGTAAAGGGGTGGAGGGCGTAGTTGTCAACTTTTATGTATTTGCTTATCTTTCGATGTAGTGCTTAGTTTAGTTAAGTATGAAATCAGATATAATGATAGACTCGAAATTCAGCTGGTCATCCCAGAAATTTCTTCCAGTGTAGGAATTTCTTCAAAGCAGAAAAAAATGCAGTAAAAATCCAATTGGTTATGAAGAAAGTTCCATTCGACGGCTTATCTTCGCTTAATGTTCCTAATCTTTCTTCGAAGAAAACTCCAGAATCTACACCTTAAGTTTGAAAACATTCTTATTGAATCTTCTGTTCAAAGGCTTTTCAAAAGATACTTATTTGAATCAGTTTCCCTGTGTTGTGATACTTATTTGAATTGGAAAGATAGTTACAAAAAATTCGATCAAATTCAAGAGCTTCCCCTGTCTTAACTTGTCGTCGAAAATGAAGGAAACGTGGTTTTGTTAATTTGAAGATTGTGAAGGCTGAAGTTTTGGGTGAATTGTGAATGGGGGGTTTAATTTTATGTAAGTTACTTGCTCGCTTTTCATTTTTTTTATAGGTAAAAATGAAATTGTTTGAATTGAGCGTCATGGGTTTGAATTCAGCTATATCTTCTATACGAATCAGATCAGTCAAGTTTCCAGTAAAGAATTTTTTAGGTAAATTTCATATGGATTTCTTCGACAGTAGAATATTGTGATAAAGAAAATGTAGTGTGGTCCTTTCATAACGGAGTAAATCGATTCGACGTTTTTCCGATCTGCAGTAAGTGATCATAATCGTGAAGAACAAGTTATTCGTGTAGTCTTCGATTATCAGTTATACGTCGCTAAAATAAGTTTCAGCTTAATATTGTGGATGCTACTTGATCATTTTGAAATAGGCTTGGAATTGATTTTCATTTTGGCTGAAGATTTTGTTCATCCTGTAGTCACTGGATTCTTTTCACGTGTTCAAGATGAATGCTTCCGAACATATGTTCCAGTACTGTTCTCTCCCTGAAGAAAACTTATTGTAAACTTTGTAATATGTAGACTATACTTAATATAAACATTTGGCGCCATTATTTATGTAAATTTTCCTCCTTATTTTTAAATGTTCTTTTGTATGTATTGTTTCGTATGTCCTGTTTGCATGTCCCACTATTTTTGTGTAGTGTGTGTGTGGGGGGGGGGGGTATTTTTCAATAGGTTGAGCGCGTAGAATTGTGATGTCACTTTGAGCATTACCAAAGTTTTTAATGGAATTAAATTTTCGTGGGGGGAGGGAGGAAATGATTCATAACGAAGCAAGTTAGCTTTAACTTCATTAACAATCCCTAACATAAACATCCTTAACTAACGCTAAAAGTAAATTTGCTTCTTTATGATAATCTTTAGATATATAGCATCCGGCTTTTGTTAACTTTTAGTTTAAATTTTGCAATTATATTTCCATAAGTTATTTTTGATAGTTTGCTGCAAGTGCGGAGAATTTTTTACAAGCAACTGCTGTCAGGGACAGTAAGTACTAGTTTAGAACCTTTTTTTTCAATTAAAAATCTGGATAAGGTGTTTGGACTTGAAATTTTAATGTAAAGTAATATTTTAAGTTTTTCCTAATTTTAAACTGGATATATGCATTTTTTTCCGATAGTAATCTAAGCTTTAGTTGAATTGCGAATGACAGCTATTGACCTCAACATCTCACGAGAATCCTGTCACGAAGAGGCGTGATTTGTTTCATAAGGAAAGTTTGGAATACTTCATGCTGCAAGTCTCAAAGGTAGAATCTTATGCTCTCTATATTGACAACTTTTATTTGAAATATGTTGGATACGATACATTGCATATATCGTATGTGCGTTATCTGACTGATTTGCCTTATTTTTTTTCCTCTTCAGTGTGCCAAAAGCCTCTCGGAATAAGGTCAAAATTCTCTGGATAAATTCGGATGTTGCCCCTTTCCTCTAGAGCAGTTAACCACTGAAAATAATTGATGCATAATGAGGTAAATAGAATAATTTTTAGCCCTATTTTCCAGATTTGAATTCCTTACGTTTCACATCCAGTTTCACACCAAATTCCAGAAAGGATCATTAAACAATGTTCCCTTCTTGAAGCGTCTATCAGATATTTAAAAATAGTCTATAAAATTTCTTTTAATTGCATTTATATTATCCCTGTTGAAAGTTTTAAATTTAAATATTCCAGATCGTCAATTGGACTGCCATGCAGGATTCATATACAGAACACAACAGCACAAGATCCCAACATTCAGTTTAGTTATTTATAATGTACTTCCTTACTCTTTATTTAATCTTATTAAATTAAACGTTTTAAAATAATAATTAACGCTGAATAAGAACTTGAGAATTCGAACTTGTAGATAAGTTTATAGGATTGGAGATGTTTTCTGGTTTTAGATTAGAATTATTAGGTTACAAGTTTCAGGTATGCAGTTTTTTAAGGTTCTGGTTTCCGCTATTGTTCGAAGTTTTATATGGAGCTCGGAGGCTTGTATTGTAATTTGGTCGTAATTTTCAGTGGACAGGTTCGCATTGTAGGTCTTGGATTAGTCTGGGTTTCATTTAGATTTCAATGGTTCTTATTCAGCGCTAAGAACTTTAAATTTGGATTTATAAATTTGCTATCTCAAAACTGAAGAGTAAGGAAATTTACAAGATGTAGTTTAAAATTTTATACTTTGTATTTCCCAGTCTATTTTTGCAGTTGTTAATATTCTTAATTTTAAACTTGCTCACGTTTCATTGTAAATAAAATTATCTTGTTGTAATAATGTTTAAAATTTTATAAATGCTATTAATCAGGTTCCTCGGGAAATTAAGTCAATGGCAGATAATTTTATTTTCTTAAATAAAAGTTAAATTTCCATTAATTTCATATTTAACTTGCTAAAATTCCTAACGAGTTACTTGTGGATTAAATTTTCATTAAAAATGATAGCTTAAAAATGTATTCACGAAAACGTCTGCTGCAAGGGAATGCAATTCTACATATGGAATCTATGCGTGCTCTCATATTAAATACCACTCGCCTATCTATGCGTGATGTTAATATTAAGATCTCTCTATAAATTAGAATTTCTGGTCTTCCTCAATCGCATCAGGGCACTCCAGTGTGATATAATTTACAAACTAAACTGCAAAACCATGTTTTGTATTAATTTTTTTTTCTTTTTGCTATACTGAACGAAGATCGAAATTTTATTTAATTTTAATTACAATATTTCAAAATAAAATAAACAAGAAAACCGAAGATACAGGGTTTGAAATGCTAAAAACTCTTCGACAACGCATTCCGCATTCTATATTAAAAAAAATTGTAGAAGGTAACAGAATTAATTCACTGATGCTGAAAGTTTCACATGATGAAGGTAATAAGATATTTTTTTCTTTTTAATAAGAAAAATCTGGAATGTGGCGTCGATGGTTATCGTGCACAAACTGAAGTCTAATCTCTCACTTTTCCTAATTGGAATTATGTTTAAAAGTAAAAGTTAATATATGTTAATAAAGATAGCTAATATTTTATGAAAAAATAATAACCGAATAATTATCAAAAATTGGTAACTGGTGTTTTGTGCGGAACATATACAATCATACGACCGTTTCTTTTTGTTACGATAACGAATTAAAAAATGGAGGCCTGTTCAGTCGAAGCGAGAGCTGAACATGAACTAAGAACTTTCAACGAAGAATTATAGAAGTGCAGAAATATTATTCTATGCTGCTATAAAACCAATTCTCGCCTCGTCAAAGCATTGGAACCCATTATTTCCGCAGAAAAGTAGACCACTTCCTGTTATAAGGACATTCAGTCGGATGAATTCCGCGCAAGTGTGTATCTTGTCGGATGCGTCGAGCGCATTTTTCTGTCGGATGAAATCTGCGCGCCACTTCCGTTCAGATGTGTTTGAGCCTTAAGAGCTTTTGTCAATATCTAAATTACGTATGCTAAGGGGTCCACCGTAGAAATGGAATCTAAAATGGGCTCCGATGAGTCAAAAAAGTTGAGAATCGCTGTTCCAAAGAACTCATCATTTTATTACTGGAGTTTTTCACTTATTTTGTATTTATTTCAGTTACATCCGCGGCCTGCAGGTAACCCCTGGCGGAATGAAGTCACACCAGCATTTCAAAACCTCAAGAAAATTCATCAGATTTGAAATGACATGAAAATTAGCTATCAAAAAAAAAAAAAAAAAAATGATATAAGTATAATTTAAAAAAAAGTGTTTCTCTACGCCTTTTGTCGGATGCAGTCGGCCTTTAATCTGGCCTCCTTCTAAATAAATTAACATTAAAATGAACAAAAGGAAAATTAATTGTGGGTAAACAGCAACGATTAATAAAATCGCCTTTATGGAATTTATACAATGAAACGTTCATGATTTTCACCGAAAGGCACACACGTAGGTGGATTTACACTTTCGTGCACACTTTTTGCCAAACTCTTCATGATTTTCACCGAAATGCACCCAAATCCATATATAATTATAAAATGTTATAAGAGATAAAATTGTAACAACCGAAAGCTGTAATAAACTAAGCGTCCCTGGTGGCAAAAGGGCATAAATTAAAATGCATCGCCACAGAATATGATGCACTTATGGTCGACAGTAGTTTCAGGTAGAGGGCGCATTTTCATTTTATTTTTCTTTCGTTTCTCACTTTATGCGATTGTTAAATCTGAATATCTGTATTCATTTTTAACGAACTCGATTGACGGCTGCCTTGATTAAACAACAACATTGTTATTCTTGCATAAAACAGATCTTTGGAATTCGACACTGAAAACGCAATAAAGAAGCCCGGTTTCATATTCTTCCTCGAGACGAATGCTTTCAATGAAAAATAAACCAAACAAAATACGTAAAGAAATAGCAATCAATCTCTGCAGCATCGTATTCAAATTCGCTTATCTTTTCCTTCAGATGATGCCTGAATACGTGTAAAATGTTGCTTTTGAATTTTCTTTCGTAGTCAATTTGGTTTAACACCATTACTCTTGGGAATTATTTGTAGAAGTAAATAATAAAAGAGGTCACGTGTTTCTTTACCAAAATTTATCTCTTCCAAACTGTCTGGTAAATTGTCGAGATTCGTTATGCAGATATTGTTACAATTCATTACAATTTTGCTCTTAAAAAAAACTGCTTTGCGTTTTAATGTATAGGATTAAGATGTCACAATTGCATATTATACTCTAATCAAAATAACTAAGGGAGTAAGATACACCGTACGTAAAATAACAAGAGACCAACATTGCTTAAATTATAAATTATTTTTATTTAAAGATAAAAGAACCCAATCGCTTTTCCCCAATAAAGAAAAGCGGTTTATTCTGGAAAAGTGGTTTGGTTCTTGGTATTTAGTAATGTCCACAGACATAGGTAATACTTATTTTTTACTATAAAGATAAATATAAAATATTAAAGATACTATTAAACTTTGTCTCCTTGTGGAGTTGATTATACTGTCTAGTAGCTTTTTTGCCTTTTCTATCACTTCTTTTGAAGGTTCCCACTTGTAGCATGGTACTTCACTTTCTGGATATACAAATTTAACTGTAAGGATACTAGATAGTGTCCCCTCAATGTCGAGGCTGAACCTTGATTCAGTTTTGTTTTTCCTAACAATACTATATAATCTTTCTTCTTCTGCATTTGAATGTGGAATAATAAGTACAATCTTAGCAATTTGAAATAAAGTAGTAAATCGCTTACAGTTGGTAACTGGAACAGTTAGATTCTGAAGGTGGAGCCAAAATATGTCAACTCTGTAGTGAAACTCACTTGGATTATCTCCATCAATGATTTTAGCTTCCTTAAAAGCCTGACTACCAATTTCCACATCTGAAATGGTCTGATAATCATTGAATTCCTCAAATAGCTGAAATTTCTGCTCGTCTGTAAATTTTAGATTTGCTTGAAATCTTTCTACAAAGTACTCCACCTGGGACCATTTAGCATTAATACGATCTGGAACATTAATCCACTGGGCATTAAGTATTACAGGATCATTTATAGGAAACTTTTTAATGATGTACAGCAGGCTTTGTTTAAAATATTCACGTGCTCCATTGAACACATTCATATACTGATTCTTACTGATATCTCCACTTTCAAGGAAGGTTTTGAGTTTTGATTTAGTTGTAAATCCAATAAATATTTCTTCAGGATGCTTATATATGCTATCATCCTCATAATCTAGATCTATAAATGAAGATTTCTGAAGAACTTCTGGAATTATAATTCTTTGTGCCAACCTTTTTCCAAGACCAAGCATTGCTTCATTTAGAATATGAATAGACGGTTCCTGTTGTTGTAGAAGTTGACTAAAATGAGTAAATAGTGGCAATGCAGATGAATGAAACAAAAAATGCACCTCTGTTAATGGCTCCTTATAAAGTTCATGCAGTCTGTTAAATCTTGCTTCAGGAAAATGTTGACTGAGAAAGTAGGACTTTAGGCTAGGATATTTCAGAAGGCAACGATTAACACACCGCTCAAGGGAAAGCCACCTAACAGACAAATGTTTCAGCAATTTAGAATATTCTTGATCACAGAATTCCATAAATTCTAAAAGAACACCTTTACGCTTGGAGCTTTTGTCAAACAGTAAAAATTGTCTATCGTTAAATCTTCAACGTTGAATTTAGTTTTTTGAACATAACCATCATTTCCTTCTGATGCAGCAATAAGTGCCAAATGGCAAGGACATCCAGACATGAAAATTGCACCATTTTCTTTCAAGCATCTTGTCTTGAGTGAGTTTCGGCATCCCATATTAGCTGATGTATTGTCAACACTGACAGAAGCAAGTTGATCCAAGGTATTTTATCTGCATTTAATTTCTGTTTAGTGCACAAAATATTGTCTCAGCGGTTCCTCCTGCAGCACCTGATGTTTAACACATGTCGTAAAAATAGGTTGAAATATTTTCATGGTGACTGCATTCATTTTCTTTATGTCAGCATCATTAGAACTATCAATTGTTTGTGCAAAAGTTTCTTAAATAGTTTTGGCACTCAACCTTTAAAGCTCCATTCAAAATACGGGTTATCTTTGTTCTTGCTGAAGAGTACTTCTTAGCAATAGCAGAATCGGGGAAAACACTTCTGAACAGTGGCCCTAAATGGTCTGCAGTTGCAAGCGGAAGATTGTGCTGCACAAGAAACTCAGTAACTTTAACTTCTGCCCTAGTCACACAATGTTGCTCATCGCTACTGGTGCCTGCTCCAAAATTTATTTTTGATTGATTCTTTAGTTCATCCACTCTGCTTTTATGTATATCTGTTTGGCAATGTGCCTGTATATCCCTCAGGCCTTGGTGGCTACACCTTAAAATCCTGGAACATGGTATGCATTTGAAGGAATGCGGATCATCATGAACTTTACATACAGGGTATGATTTTTCCCATTCTTCGTTATATCTTGTATTATACTTATAAGATCTATCGCGTTTTCTCGTTTTTTTCCTTTTCTTTAGGCATTGTAATTATAATTAAGCTTCACCTATCTTCGATTGGTCGAGCCTAATCACAGCGCAACATCGTGCTGCAAGCGCTATGAGCAATTAGTTCTTTTGTTTTCTTTATAAAGAAATTCAATTCTTAAATTTTTTAATGTTCCCTAAATGCAATTTTAATAAAACATAAAAATGAATAGTTAAACTATTTCTTTCAAACCAAAAATAAACCTTTTTAACTGCTGAACTGCTATTAGATCAGGTTAGCCACAAAAAAAAATGGCTGACGAAGTGGCTAGTGCATCATGGGGGAAAGAAGGGCTTCTTTTGTGAGAGCTATTTGCCGGGTGATTTTTACGATCCGCCGGGTGACCGGGTGAGTTGGCAGGTCTGCAGTCGTGTCAGTGAAAGTAAACCTGAATTATACATATGACGAATTCTCTGATATTTTACAAGAAAATGATTTACTTGAAAATTATACATTAAAATAGAAATATATATTTATAAAGGATAAAAGCAGCTTGAACTGGTGTGTTTGATAAGTGCATTATTAATATAAAGGCAGAAAATAAATTCGGAAACTGTGGAGAGTGGCAGAACGGCTGTTTGCTTTCACCCCAGCATCCCACAATCCCTTGCGTCAACACGCTGATGACGTCGACTGAGAACGTCTCTATATGAAGAATAATTTAATTCTTCATATGCCTTAATAATTTTCAAGAAGGTCTGGGCTTATTTACCGACTTCTCTTCTTAGTATATTAATTATATTTCAAATGAAAATGAGTGCATCTTAGTGAATCTTTTTTTGCAATACTTCTAACAGTGACGGAATATTTAGCAAAACAAACCGAAATTTAATTTAATGATGAAATTGTCTAATTTAAATTCATAAATATGAGACATGGAGACGTCCGAAGGATCCATGGGGAAAATTTAATTAAATCAAAAGAGAAGCACAAACCAGCTGACATAGCGTGCATCAATATAAAACTGGAGAACTGGAATTATTGATTCTTATTTATTTTTATCATTAAACTAAACTTCCATTAAGAAACTGTAGATAAACAGACAATAATCCAGATGCTGTGCTATTCAAAATGCTTTTTATAAGCTTAGTTAAGATTACCAATATAATATTACAAGTTATTGAGAATTAATTCTAGAATGTAAATACGTTCGTGGAAGTTACTGTATTGGCGGTCATGCATTTTGTTTGCCCGACATAATCAGCAGATATTAATGGAAAAACTCAGACATAGCAATCAAGAAATGTGTTTACTATTGGTATTCGTGTCCTGTTTACCTTATAATTTCATAACGTTAATGCAATGAGTTCTACATTTGAGGACTATCTTACGTGTTAGAAGGAATAATAAATCGACGTTTACAATTTTTTCTAAATGTTCAATATTGAAATGGAGAAGCAAAATAACATTTCAGACAAAACAGCAAAGCCTTCTGATATAGCATGCATATTTAAAGACACCTTATTGATTATTCGAGACTAATCTACGTCTTAGATGACTTTCAATTTCATTTCACAAGAGCCATTATTCAGGATGTAGAAGAAATTTCCGAAACAGTCGAGTAACTTTAGAACAAAAGGTGCTAGATCCATAAAAAGTTTCAGGTTAACTAATGGAAAAAGTTTCAGCTTAGAGGAAAGCATAGACTGAATTTAATGGATTGAATAAGCGTATGCCTAGCGTCCCTCGTGTAAGAGAAGTTACGAGAACTAACTCTTGAGCCAAGAAATATAGCGATCAAATTCCAATTATAAAGTTGTAGGCAGCATAGCATACAAAGTTGTAGTTGTATTGATTCAGCAGAAATTCACTCTTTATGCAGTAGAATTTTTTCTCCATCTATCATGGCTCAAAAGTTAGTTTTCATAACTTTCCATCATTTGCGCTAGGGTGGCTGGGAATACTTTTTTACAATCGAACGCGGGCACTTTCTTATAGATAGACCTGACTTTTATGAAATGCTTATTGCATATTCTTAATAATTAAAATTTTAATGTATGCTACATGTTTCATGCGATGTGCACTGATAGATGAGGTTTGACGGGTTAAAGCATATGCACTAGAATACGACAGGCGGTCATAAAATTTATACAATTGCATAGAAAACATGATCGTACGACAACCAAATTTGATGGGTTCACCAATCCATCTTCACACAAACACTCTGCAAAGTCACATACTTCTGCCTTCGATATTTCCACCCGTGAATGTCGTAAATTTATACTCCATCCCCAGTCGCAGTAATGGATTCATCATTGCTGTGAAGTCGCCTCCCACGAATAGGCTTCTTCGTTTACCTAAACAGAAAAAACTCACTAGACGATTTAACAGCGATGATGAGGTCATTTCTGCTCTAAGGAGTGATTTTCCGGGCAGACGACGGGCTCTATATTTACGGCATTCACGGGTGAAATGTCGATGGTAGAAGTGTGTGACTTTGCGGGAAATTTGCATGGAGAGGGATGGTGACCCTCACCAAATTTGGTTGCCGTATCTCTTCCATGCAATTGTATGAACTTTATGACCGCCCCTCGTACATCTGTGCAATTAGGTGAAAAGCTTAAGCCTAAACTGGTGGAAGGATTGTCACATTTTGGGAATGGTATATAGGTGCCCTTTGCAACACAGGTTTCAGTTATTCCCTGATTATTAGGAAGTGCAAAGAGTAAATCTCGTCGTAAATAAAGGTACTATCAATAATGTTATTCAGAGTAACAAACAGCTTGTAGCTCAGGACAGTGGTCATGGTGAAAAACAATCCAGAAAGAGAACCCGTCTATCCGTAACACAGCCAACGTGAAGAGATTTCGAGCTATGGAGTTCTCAGAAAATCCAGCTGCATAGCACCACAGGGTCAAGAAGCTGAACAATTAGCTTCCCAATTCAAGATATTCGTTACTAACTTATTTATTTACAACAGGGTTATCTGTTCAGTTGCGAAAATCAGAGTTATCTAACGAGTAACGTTGTCCTCTGATTTCCTCAATTTGACCTACAGCCCCTCCCTCCTTATGATTGTGAGCTTCACCAAACGAATTTAACCCTTTATGTACCATTATTGTAAAAATCCTAATAGATTGGTTGTGCCGCAATTCCCTTTAATTTCTATTTTTTTTCAATTCTCTTTTATTACAATAGGGTCTCTCTTTTTACATTCCCATAAATTTAAATAAATGGGTCTAAATCACGAGTTATTTCTAGTAATAATACAACCCATGCCAAAAGTATAAGACCATAGAGTACTGCATGGGTAATATCAGTAATCATTTTATATGCTCAGATTGATCAGTTCCACATAAAGAAGAACAATGGCATTTAATAGAGTACACTTTTCTCTATAAAATTCAAAATCTACATTAACAAAAAATTATTTTAATTAGTTATAAACTAAATTTGAAAACGTTCAAGGGACAGAATTTTGAGACCAGTCATTCTCTGTGACATAAATATGAGACCGCAGCAGTTAATATTTTGTAGGCCTTCATTTGGCTACAATAACTGCTTTTATTCGTTGGGGCATCTGATGTACAAGGTGTTGGCACTGATCCGGTGTTATTTCTTCCCAGCATCTTCGAATAGATGTTGTCAACTCATCCTTATTGGTGGGGCCATCTTTGGTAACATTTTTCTTCAAAATTTTCCACATGTTTTTGATTGGATTTAAGTCCGGGCTATTGGCTGGCCACTCCAAAATCAGTTCATTTGGTATCCTGCAGCTATGCCTTTCTAGAAGCTGATCAGTGCAAGGAACGTTGTCATCCTGGAAGATAAAATCTTCATCTCTAAAAAGTCTTCATCTTTCGTTTTCAGTTAATGCAAGAAGAAAGTATTCCAGTATGGCTTGATATGAATTGGAATTCACTGTATTCTTTCATAAGCTTCCAACACCACGTGCCATCATGCAGCCCCACACCATGCAGCCCCACACCATGCAGGAAACAGGATGCTTTAATGATGACCGAGTTGACACTGGGGATTGAATTTTTCATGCGGCTGATGTCGAACTCTTTGGCCAATGTTATCTCCATATCCAAGACAAATCCGGCTCTCGTCTGAGAAAACAGCACTTTCCCAGTCTTCTCTGCTCCAATTTTCATGCTCTTTTGCCCAGTTTAAACGTCTTCTGGCTTGTCTTGGAGTGATGAGAGGCTTGGTTTTGGCTTTACATGATTTAAACCTCATTGAATACAGTCGTCTTCGTACTGTGCGAGTGCTGACGTCAACTCCTCCAGGTTTCCTCCATTCTGCTTGCAGTTCATTAGATGAGTTGTTTCTATTCACCATGCAAATCTCTCTCAGTGTTCTGTCATCTCGTTTAGATGTTGTTTCAGGTCGTCCACGTCTCTTGAGATTGTCCACACTTCCAGTTGAATGGAATTTTTTCAGTATCTTTTGGACACCAGTTTTACTTATTCCCAAACGTTCTGCTATGCCTCTCTATTAATAGTCTTGCTTTTGTAAGTTTACAACTGTTGTTTTCAAGTCTGAAGACAGCTCTTTTGCAGGTGGCATGTTGTCTGGATCTTGTGGAAATCATGACATCTTTCTGATTTAAATAGTAAGATAATTTGCATATTTGCCTATTTTTCAATAGGTGGACTACTTCCATTTGATTTTTTGTGCTATTGTGTGTGTGGGGGGGGGAGGGGTCTCATACTTCTGTCTCACAAAATTCCTGGTCCCAAAGTTTTGTCTCATACACATTTCCAAATTTCGTTTTATTAACACTACTGACTAAATTAATATTTCATTAATGTAGCACGTAAATTTTATAGAGAGTAGAATACTTTATTAAATGGAATTTTTTATAATTATGTAATTAATCTATCTGAATCTATAAAATAATATTATTCATGCATTAGTATTCTATGATCTCATACTTTTGGCCATGGGTTGTGCGTTATGTTTAAATTCATACACCATACAAAAAATTCCATGATGCTGAGAATTACGACGCTTTGACGGAAAATTTGTAATTCACCTGAGTTTATTCACCTCTTAGCGATATTCTCTTTTCATTTCATAAAATAAAAGATGCAAAATTAAAGAAAATATTCAAAATTAGTTATGATGTTTTGTTTTGAATATCAATAGATTCTTCAGTGAAACTTAGATGAATTGACAGTTTACACCTGAAGAAAACTGCAGTTAATTCTGCCTTTTATTTTATGAAATGACAAGAGAATAGCGCTAAGAGGTGAATAAACGAGAATTCAGGTGAATTAATATTTTCCTTCAAAGCGTCGTAATTTCTCAGCATCATGGAAGTTTTTGTAGTTGTATATAAAGAAAATTTTAAGCTATGCTGTATCACGAGTTATTGCTATCCAGGTACACCACAACTTTCTTTCTTGGTCTATCCCACTGTATTCTAAGAACACTCAGAGCAGAATTGTCTGCTTTAGAGTGTGAGAAGACGAGCGGATATTTTTCCCTGATCCCGACCAAAAGCACATGCGCGTGAACTTTGTAGTTTTCTTCAAACTCCGTCAGATTTTACCTGAACAATCCAATCGATCGTCATCTTCGTACAAAGACAAATAACGCTGAAATCACCTCATATTCGTGTCCATGAATCTTTTTTCTTAAAAGTTTTAACTTTTTTTTTATGTTTTTCATATTAAGTATGCGTTAAAAAGTGCATAAATTTTTAATTTTGTCTATACATTTTATTAGCAGTAGAGTGGATAACTCCGAAAGTGCTTCAGAATGTGTTTCGCAACTATAGATTTGAAACTTTTGAAATGACGTAAGATTATAAACCTGTTTTTAGTGTCATAATTAATTTTTTTTAAATTCGCCCGATTTCACTGAAAAAGATAGTTAATTTTGAGAGACCCCGTATTACGAAAAATAATGAAAACTATTCAGCTCTCACCCCCCCCTTTCCAGGGGACTAGCTGATGAAAACTATTCTTTCTCTACTCTGTTTGATGTGGTGATAATGATGTAACATTTTTGCCAAATTAGCTATCGCGATCTGCCTTCTTCAACGAAATCTTCTTATCGCGGTTGCAGTGGTGTTTATAGTACTGGAAAACCCTTTTTTGCGAAGAGTTTATTTTCATAGCGCCCCAATTCATGAAAAAAAAACTTTTGCTTGCAGATCTATTAGCACGAGGTGCTTCTGCCACACGCTATTTTACAATAATGAAATTTTATTTTTTGTCAGTTTAATTTCCAGATACGGCTTAGCATTGAAAAATATTAACGTTAGAACTAACCTTTACAATTGTAATGGACTAGTAGTATCTATCATTCCATTCACTATCGCAAGGGTTCAACAACAACCGGTTGTGTAGACTCAAGCATATTCGGACGAAATTGTTTGTTCATCTTCAGAGGTGAATTTCACTACGTTCATTCCATTTCGTAATTGACTTCGTTTAGAAGCAGAAGCTGTTTACCTGGCTAAATTTTTAAACAAGAAATCAATGCTTACAACTTCTCTATAGCTTAATAAAGAAATTGCTTAATTGAAATTCATAAGAATCGGATTAATAAATATCCTCAGAGATACCTACTTGAGTAATGAGGTCACGTTATTGATTCGATCATCGATTCTCATTTGTTTTTGTCTTTTTAGTAATTTCATTTGAAAACTTCTCAATATGAAATAATTGAATAAATTTAAATTTAAATGTGTTCAGTCTCCTTTTAATGGGGAAAATCGTAAAATTAATAAAAACAAAAAAATAAATAATAAATAAAGTCACCAATCTTGAAAAACGATGAAGAAACTTGTGAGATGGAAGAAAACTCAAAGGATATAGTCTATTGAAGATGTTGTTGATAACAGAAGGACATAGTCTGTTGTTGAAACCCAGTCTATTGAGGATGTAGATGAAGTCTTGTGAAGATAATGTTGATAGGGAAAAAACGATAATCTTGAAGGAAGTGTTGTTTTTGAGATACAGATGAAAACTTGAAGAGGGTGATCCAAATATTTGGGATAAAATTTATATAAAAAAACGTTTTCGAGAATATTTCTCATCATCAGTAGGATAAAACATTTTTAAATGGTGAAAACAGTTGAAATAAGAATTTAACAATTGATATAAAGATGATGAAGCTAAGTTGGTTGTAATTGTTGGTTATGATTGTTGGCTATTGTATACTAGGGTAATTGTTGTTTAAAAGTAGTGTCCATTTATTGTTTATCTCTATTGAAGGCTTGGCTAAATTTTTGTTATTTGTAATGATATTTATTGTTTCTTTAATTAATCTTTTTTTATATTTTTCTTCTTTTCCAACGATTTTTGTGTTTTCCAATCTGGTGTGTGGTTTTCTTTGATACAATGATTTACTATATGGTTGTTTTTGTCTTTGTGGCGAAGTGCTCTTTCGGTTGTAAACCTTAGTTTACGGCCGAAATCATTGTCATTGTTATACAGAAGAAACCCGTCCTCGAACTGTTCCCAAAAATTTGGCAGTGCACACTTGTCCAACGTATCTCGATAAGCAATCGCGTTCATCGTTTCTTTAACAGAAACAAGCTGGCGCAGTCCGAACCATGAAAAAGAGACCCATACCAAGATTCCACCTCTTCCAAATTTGACAGTGGGCACCACACACTCGGCTAGGAAACTTCTCCAGGTATGCGCCAAACACAACTTGGTCCTACTGATTACCAGTGTGTGTACCGTGATTCGTCAGTGTATAAGACAAGTTTCCACTGTTCCATGTTTCATTTTCTGCGAGTTATACACCACTCCAAAAGTTCCCTGCAATTGTTGTCAGTTATAAAGGGCTTGTGAGCATAAGCACGACCGTGGAAACCCAGGGAATGGGGTTTCTGACGAATGGTGATTGTACTAGCAACCTAGGAAGCAGACTTTCTAAATTCTGTAGCTTTCATTTCAACAGAAGACCTTCGATTGCTCCGGGTCACAAGTGCAAGCACTCGACGATCTCTATCTGTCAGTTTCTTGGGTCTGCCAGTTTCTAAGAATCTAATGTTGCTCCTTGGGTCTTCCACCTGGCAGTATCATTTTCTATAGTTTTACGAGGTATTTGTAGAATGATGGAAGTCTCACAGACTGACTTGTTACACAAGTGGCATCTAATGACGGTTCCACGTTGGAAGTCGCTGAGTTCTTTTGAACGACCTATATCTTAATACGTTTCTTGCAGATAAAAGGCGCTTCCTTGGCATTCGCCATACCCAAAAATGCCTGTCTGACTGGATTCGAGTTTAGCGTGATTCCTCAGGCACAAAATATTTTTTCACTCTTCGACAGTCTAATGTCGGCATTGCAAACACCACTGAAGTCTAGAAATCTTGTAAGTCGATTTCATGTAAACTAGAAGGTGCCCGTTCCATTATTGTAAGAAGGTTATTTATTTTAGCGTACATTCTTAAAAAATATATTTATCGATACGTACGTAAATGCTGACGAAAGCATTACCATGAACATGTACTGGACCGTAAACAAAAGTATTATATAAAAAAATCTTATTAAAAATTATGTATTTGGCTTTTAGTATTCCATATACTAGCACTGTGAGAATTAGAAGCAAGGCAAATTCCAAAGCCAGTTATTATTAACATATTTGTTGCACAAGATTGACAGGTATGATATCACAATATTAAAATTGATTATGTTTTAAAAATATTTCTAATGCCTAATAGGGTTGTTCAATAAAAACCAGCCAAAGACAGGATACTGTAATGTAAACGTCTTAGATTGCTCGCATTATTCAGTCATACGATTCATTGGAGTTTGGTCTGCTCGTCATTGAAAGAACATGGTCCCACTGTGCGCACACATTCAGACATTTGTTCTAAATGGGGAAGGATAAATCTCACCGAAGACACTAGATGGCGAATTGTACTAGGGATCCTATGGCAGCCATTTTTAATGTTAATCTATGGGAGAAGAGGCGGATTTAATTGATATTTTTTTTTAATTATGAAGTAAAATAGTTTGATCTTTTAAAGAAATTCAATACCAAATTAAAATTGTTAAAAAATTGTTTCAGTACCAGATAGATTCTTTTAGAAAAATTTGCATAAGAAATACTGCTTACTTTTGAACATCATTTTGGTCAGCTACATAATTCAACAATTCCATACGAATGTTTAGCCAGCCATTTTTTATTTTTAGAAAGCAATATCTATTATAATTTGTTAAATTTTATTATAAATTTATTTTAAAAATTCATTTCAATTAAAAATAAGAACTTTAAAAAAGTGACATATAAAAATAAAGAAAGTGAGAAATTTTATATTTTTAACATCACCATTTTTATTAATTCAGAACAAAAAATTGTAACAAATAAAAATTTATAAATAAGGCTGAGGTGTGCTTTACTGCAAATCAAATGTGTTAGAAACCTCAGCCAACCTGGCCATCCCAATCTGACCTTGAGTGACTCTTTCTCGCCCATTTTCTCAAATCTTTCAAGGAAGGGTGTGAATAAAAATAGTTTTTAGACTAATGTGGTGTTGCTCTACAGGGTAGCATCGGAAATTTTTCTCTATCTTTAATAGTTTTCGAATTAGTAACCTTAAATTTGGGGGTCAGAGTCAAATTTGAGTGCGACAATGAATTCTCTACCCCCCTATTACCTATAATCCACAATTCTCAGATCTCGCCTATCTGGCAGCTTTGGGATATCTGCCATGTTACCAGACTTTTTGGACACCCCGTATATGATTTGTCATTAAAAAATATGAGGGTTATCCAGAAAATAAGTTATAATATTATTTAAGAACAAAATTTTAAAAAATTACAAGAAAACATAAGCAAAAGTTCTTGCTGGTACTTGAATAACACGCCTTACACAACTTTTCTACGTAGTTTCTACTATTTGTGAGCTTTTTTTCAATAACCAAAACACGTGGCTATCCACAGGACGAAAAGTTGAAGCTCTGGGGATAGCTGTCCATGAACTTCCCAGGAGAAGCGCAGTTCCAATTCTTGGCACAAATCTGGACTTGGGAGAATGATCGAATTGTTTCCAGCGAAAGGCCTTGAGGATATCTTGAGTAATAGCAACAGAATGTGAGCGTGCATTGTCGTCAATAAACACAATACCCAAGGTAAAAACATACAACGTCGCTTGTTCTATATTGCGTGTAGCAATTAAATCGCGTTCAGAAAACGAATCACACAATTTCACACGAATGCGATTAGCTATAAAACAGGCGCTATACGATGGCAACAAATCATCATATTCAGAACGCTTTCAGCACCTTCCACTTTTAAAAATGGAACCTACTTTCTGGATAGCTCTCATAGTAACTTCTTCCTAAAAGATGTATCTTACTTACAAACTGCTATTCCAGAAAGGGTAAAAATTAATTTTTAAACAATGCGGTGATTAAATTATAATTTTTATATAAAACTTGTTAAATCATAATTCAACATGGACAATTTCAACATCAAAGGATCGCATCCTACCAAAAAATATTATCAAATACCACAGTGATTCATTAATTTGTAAACGAATACAATTGACATTTGTATTATAAATTTTTGGACAAATATATTCCGACCATTATTCTTTTCTCCTGATAAAAGACTGCAAATAGTTTAATGAGTGAAGAATGTCATTAATTAAGGAAATAATTGAAGCACCGATAGTAATCCCAAGAATCCCTCCAATATCACCAAAAAGCTTTGAAAATGGGTATTTCCATACAATGCTATGTCGTTCTATTACATTGGAAGCGAATAGGAACATTCCTGCATTTATTTTCATTGGCAAATACTGAGAACCATGTACGATTTCATAATCTTTCGCAATGCAATTTTGTATGCAATCCAGTCGGTTTAAATTATTGGTGCTGTTAAAGATGACAAAGAAAGTTTGAAAAGATTCTTGGGCAGAAGTAGTATTGGTGCACCAAGGAATGTTTTCCACGTCCATAAAGGGCAATCTAGAATAGAGAAGAAAAGAGAAAACAACAGAAGTATAAATTCAAAAGCAACTATTAACCAAAGCAGTGATTTATGGATTAATTTCTGATATTTACATATAAGTGCCATTACTGTATTCGTCAATGGATTACACATTTAGACACTCTGTGTCTAGAGTAATTTCTTAAATATTGGAAAGAAAGTCTTCCCTTTCAAATGTTCAGAGCTTATTTTCTTCATTCAGAATTTTGAAACCTTAACTAGACATTTGGAAACCCCTGTATTTTTTATGATGAAACCCAGGCGATGACCACTTGTTTTAATTCAGATTTATCCATTTCAGACGTGTACATAACACTTACACTATCTGGCCATTCGTCATAGAACTCCTCTCCAAAAGCGCATGGGATCGCTCGTACACTTAATATAACCTATAAAAGACGTTGACGGGATAGAATACAATCATAGCAACTAGTAGACTATGGTTGCCAACTACTGCACTCAATATGAATAGACGACGCAAAATTAGTGGGCAGGTTTGGGCATTCGATCCGTGAGATTTTCAAGAAATTTTAGATGACGCGCTTGGCAGTGGTATTTTGAAGTGGAAACCAGACGGGGTTATAACATGCCAACCCAGACCCACTTAACCGACGAAACTGACAGATTGTGACCGACGATGCTTGAAACGCGTGGTGAAGTCAAACCAGAAGGCTTCGTTAAAAACGTTGGCACAGGAGATCGTGCACTTGGTTTTAATGGACGAGCAGTAGTTCACAAGCCAAATATCACAGCCCTCAATACGTCCCGTCGGTTACAGCGGTGCAAGGAACGCCGGCAGTGGACTCCAGAACAATGCAAAACCATCTTATGGAATGATGAATCCCGCCACCAATTGTGTAGGTTTGGCAAATACCCGGCGAACGATATTTACAGGACTGTGTCGTACCCACAATGAAATTCAGAGAAGGTGAAAACACAGTTTGGTCCTGCTTTTCGTGGTTTGGTCTTGGTCCTCTTGGTTTAGTTTACGGAGCCGTCATCACCGAAGCGTACCAAACAGTTCTGGACAATTCTGCGCTATCGACATTGTGAGAATACTTTGGTAATCAGCAAAACAATGCTCCGTGTCATACAGCAGGCTTATTAACACGTGGTTTGAGAAACTGGGTGTGGGGAAACCAGACTAGCCAACCCAAAGTCCAGACCTCAACCCAATTAAAAACATTTAGGACGAATTGGAACTCTGGTTGAAAGATAAACGGAGGATAAACATGCCTCCCCCCCCCCGCCAAAAGAACACCACTGAGCTGTTTGTCAATTTGAAGGAGAAACGGAGCAAGATTCCCGCCGAAACCGCAAATTGTGGAAAGTCTTCCTTGAAGGGTTGCGCATGTCGTGCAGGGTCCGGTTTAACTAACCAGTTTGGGGTGTCCGGTGAAGAATGGCCAGATAGTGTACTTTAAGAAGGAGATAGGTGAGAGTAATCAACACGGGGAAAAGAACAGGACCTAACTGACTTCGAAAAGGGACTCATTGTTGGTGCTTGCTAGCTAGAAACATCAAAGCAGCTGTCTGGATTCTCGAAAGGTGTGATATCCAGATCCACAATCTTTATCTTAAAAGAGTAACTGAGGCTCAAAGACCATCAATCATGACCAAGAAAAAACGAGAAACTTCAACAAAAAAGCAGACATACAGTGTGCAACAATTGCTTCTAAGCAAAGATGTTTTTGATATGCTCTTGTTTTCAGACGAACCATAACATAGGAACTGAAGCTCTGGTTTTCTTTAGATTATTGTTTTAACGTTGAGAGGTTGGAGTGGGTGACCTGGGAATACATTTCCCACGGAAGGAATCTATTCTTAAGGCTCAAATGCTCAAAAATTTGGAAGATAATCTGGAGCACTACGTAGATAAAATTATGGGAATTGTTGATAAAAGCTTTTCCCGCTACGTGTTACAAAAGGATGCAATTAGTTTAAACGCGACCTGCTGCAACTGGCTAAAATCGAAAATTAAAGCTCAGATTAGACCCATAATGACTCTTTCTTGAACTGGCGACTTTGTGTCACGGAATTTGAACGATATTCAAGATTCCGATGACGTCAACGCCCTCTTCCACACTCGTTATTTCTATTCTTCGAGTTGGAAGGGGAAGCGGAGAAATGATCGAGGTCAAAAGCGTAAACAAGATCCAACCAATAGGCGGGAAGAGCGGGAGTTTCATCATGAAGAACGTGAAAAAGGAAAATCGGGAGATTAGCAAGAAGGCAGCGGTATGGAGAGGTCGGAAAAAAGAAGAAGGAGACGAAAAACGCCTCTATGTTGGAAATGGAAGCATTATGAGTCTTCTTAAGGTGGAGAAGGTGGTTACCGGCATAACCAATACATCCACCATTCCTGTTAATCACGGTGAGCTCGGAGGTTCGACGAGTGAGAGCAGAGAAGAGAACTCCGTTAAAACGAAGCCGTCGCAACGCCTACGTGGCATGGTGAGCTCCAGAGATTTTCCGACTCAAAAAAATTCCGACGAAATTAAGATTCCTCGGTGGACCTTTTATCGCCGCATAGATTGCCTGGTAAGTTCAAATTTCAGCTATTTTTATGCGCCCATTTCGCTTCCATAACATTTCCCGAATTGAAAGCCTATCGACTTAACTACGTTTCTTGCATACGTGGACTATGGCCGTTTGGCTTAAGCGCCTACGTGAAGGATTGTTTTGGCTTTGTTCTCATCAGTTCTAATTAGAATTCATTCTGACCGTTGGTATAGTCTTACGAAGCCATTCGTCAATTAAATGGCTATGACTTTGCAACCGATATTTATCGACGACGCATGTGCTCTTATAGTGGTAAGCGTATGGCTTATCAAGTTTGAGTTCTCCTTTTTGCTTAGGAGTTATTCTGAAACTACACAACTGGGACTGTAGCGACTTTGCATCGTGAACTTACCTGACATTGACTTCTACTTTTCAATAAACGACAATAACCCATTAATTTTGGGATCCTCGAGCTTTAGCTCATGTTCTCTGTTTTAAAGTGTCATCTGAGTTTGTGATCATCAGAAAAGTGTCTTCGGGTGATCTTCAATTCATATTTGACATCATCGGTATTTCTGTGCATTAAGTGTGTATTGTGTGCAAACGACGGATAACGACGAATTGTGATAGTGCGTCAGTTTTGTGCTGTGCCTAAAGGTGCCATACATGGAAAGATCCGTAAGAGGATCAATTGATGGAACCGAGTAGGTTCCCATAATATTCTATTGTGTTTATTATGTTAGTTTATTTTGCTTATTACTGCTTTATCGTAGGTTTAAGGCTTCAGTTTTTCTAGTTTATTAAGCTATTTATTGAATCAAATACTTTGCAATTTAGTCACGCCTTCTGTATACGTGTTTATAATTTTCTACTGCGTACACTCTAACAAATCAGTAAATTATCCACGTTACACTTTGCACAATGAATAAAATATGCTATAAAATCAAAATAATTCTTTTCTAGTAATTTTTTATATGACCTTACCTGCATGAAAGCTTTTCCTCTAGCAAACGCTTCAATTTACTACGTTTACACATACGAATGTCTTCTACATTGTGTGTGCATATGATCTTTGGTACATCACTTCTATCATACTAAAAAGGAATAAATTTTCGAATAATATAACGGCTAATAATTCATGTCTGGTTAATTTTGCTGTAATGAAAATACAAATAAAATGGTCTCGGACAAGCAAAATGGCAACGTTTTCTTTAATTGAAACCTACGCGTTTAGAATTTCTTCATCGTAGTTATGGACGACTACAATCAAGTTCAAAGAAGAACAAAAGCCGAATATTTGGTGAATGCCCACCAATCAGAAGACAAAACCTTCACGCTGATTGGTGGGCTACAGGAGATGTGACAAATGGTAGAGAATAAAGATAAAAATACAAATAAAGTAAACAAACTCCAACGAGCGGATTTTTTCTTACAAGCGGAGTTTTCGTATAAGCGGAGTTACATATGTCATGGTTTTCTCAACAGGGTCCTTCATATAGTCTTCGAAAGTGCTGTCTTCTCATTGAGTCGTTGACTATGTGATTCACGGTATTTAAGATCGGGTCTTTTTCAAAATTGGTTTGATTGTTGAGGATATTCTCGCGGTCAGTTTTCATGTGCTTCTTTATATCCAGGGCCTAAAATGTCAAAATCATTTTTGTGTTCACTTTCAAATTTTAACACGGTCATGATGTCCTCTATTGTATCAAATAGGTGCTTCTCCTTGATTAAGTGGTCGGCAAAGGCAGATCTTCCGTCCCCGTTGATCCAAGCTCTTCTGTGTTCAGCAAATCGTTCCTTAAAAGATCTCTTTGTCGATCCAATATAAAAAGAGTCACAAGTGGGGCAAGTAAGTTTGTAAACCACGCTTGCTGTAAACACATAGTGCTGGTAGTACCGTCTTCCTGCCGGGTTTAACCAGTACCGCCTAGAGAGAAAGCTTGCTCACGGAAAAATCACACATTCAGACATTGTTACATCACCTACGGTAGGGACAATTTCGGGTTTATTATTGGCATAAATATGATTAACAGTACCCTACCGTAGATGACGTAACAAAGTATGACGTTTTCGCGCGCAGGCTTTGAGTAGAGGTGTTGTTGGTTTAACGCGTGTCTGCACTTGTCGCCCTTTCCAAGGACCACCCTGATCGTGTTTATTACTAAAAATATTAGAGATCCTGGTGATTTCGGGCCGGTGTAGGTCAAGGTGACGTATCTCTGGTTGGGATCCGGGTCTTTTTGTGAATCTAGGTTCCCGATTCCAACTAGAGATACGTCACCTTCACGTATACCGGCCCCGAAATCACCAGGATCTCTAATATTTTTAGAAATAAAGGCATCAGGGTGGCCTTTAGGACCGGCAAGAAGTGCAGACACGCGTTAAACCCGGCAGGAGGACGAAACAACTAGGACCATGTTTTCTACTGACCCGCAGCATTTAACGAAGAACAACATCGAGGCCGGAGAGATCGCCACCATCATAAGTAAACTGAAAAAGAAGAAGGCTCCAGGAAGAGACAAGGTGAGTAATAACGCTCTTATGAATCTACCAAAGAACTTTATTGACTATCTCACCAATATCATTAGCGACTGCTGGAAATTTTCTTACTTCCCTGCATCTTAGAAATAATCTATTGTTTTGAGTATCCCCAAGCAGGAGCAAAACCCAGCAATTCCCTCGAGCTACCGACCTATTAGTCTGCTCCCCTCAATGTTTAAAGTTTTGGAGAAAACGATTCTCGTCAGATTCCAAGACCACTGTCTCGACAATGATCTACTTCGAAAAGATCAATTTGGCTTTCTTGCCGCCCACTCTTGTCAGATGCAGATATGGAAGCTCGTAGAAGATCTGAGCACCTCCTTGAACCTTTCCAGGTACTGCGGAGTGATATTCCTAAAAGGTCAGTAAAGTCATACTTTCCTTGACCATGCGTGGCATGGGGGTCTTGTCTACAAGATGATTAGAGACGGGTTCCCTCCCGATTTGATTTTGATGGTGAAATCCTTTCTCACCGACAGGTCCTACCAAGCTAAAGTTAGTGAAAATCTATCCACGCCCCGTGTTGTAAAGGCCGGTGTCCCTCAAGGTTCTGTCCTCGGGCCCGTGCTATTTAATTATTTTGTGCATGATTTCCCGAAACCCAAAAATTGTAATATACGAGGGTTGGGGCAAAAGTCATGGCAACTATTTTTTTTCTTGAAGATACCAGTCCGGTTGGAAAATGTGACATATACAGACGAAAGGACAAGGTGTTAACTACATGTGTGGACAATGAAGAGCACTGAAATATCGTAACACACTAATTTATTGCGGTAGTATACAGGGCAATATGGCCTTCACGGTTGCTCATCACTGGTTGACACACGTCCTTGCGGAAACTTTCCTACCCACCGTGCTACTTATGGTAGGGCATTATTCCCAAGGGCTTCCACTAATTCACTGTGACATTCCATCTCATTTCTCCCTCGGAGAACGGCTATTTTGATGTAAGCGCGCTGCTCAACACGAGTTACTTCCATCTCTCACGACACTCACCAACTGACTGATTTCACAGCCCTTGCTGCGCTACTACCAGCTATCACAGAGCCATCTGTTGTTCTGCATACACATTATGCTTGCAGAACTTCCACACGACACATATACGTTTGTGATCCGTTCACATATCTACAAGAAAAAAAATAGTTGCAATGACTTATGCCCCAACCCTCGTATATTTCTATGCTGACGATACTGCCATTATGACATGGGCACACAAGCCGGCTCATGTTATCAGTCGTCTACAGCAGGCCTTGAAGATGTTCGAAGACTGATTTAACTGCTGGAAGCTGAACCTTAATGTCGGAAAGTGCAAGGCTATTTATTTCAACAGTGTCCCCAGATTCTCTTGTTCTATTTGAGAAGAAACTGTGGGTAGACAACTACAAATATCTTGGCGTTATCATCGACTCAAGACTCTCGTGGAATCGTCACGTGACCTACGCTCTGAACAAAGCGAAGAGGGCTAAGTACAGTCTCATAGCTCTCCTGGGCCGGAAAAGCACCCTCAGCACCGACAATAAGTTACTTCTGTACAAGTCGATTATTCGGACCATACTCCTCTATGGCGTGCCTGCGTGGGCGACTATCTGTAGAAGCAGATGGAGCGAGCTACAGTCATTCCAGAATGTTACTCTGAGGACCATTGCCCAGCTTGACAGAAGGACTGTGAAAGCCAATCCATCCATTCAGAATTAAACATGGTCCACATTGGAAAATTTATACAGGACCTCCTTTTGATTATGATGCAGAAGATGAAGATTCACGACAACGACCTAGTGACGGGAATACTGAAGAACTCAATGGATATGAAGTGGCATATGAAGTATCGAAAACCGAGGCACATTCTTGACATCAACTTTGAAGACATCAGCAACGTTTCTTTCCCGGGCTGCTGGAAGATGTGATAATCTTCCCTCTCGCTGTATTTTTTTTTTTACTTCGTTTGTATTTTGTTTCTGACAATCGTCAATCTTATTTTCTTTTTTGTATAATATGGAAGACCGCTTGGGTTGTTGGTTAGGCTTCTTGACTACCTCAGTGTATTTCATTTGGAATTTATTCAGGTTCGATGAGCTTCGTGAAAGCGCTGCTTTCGTCCCATCTGAAGAAATGTACACTTCGCTGCTCGATTGTCGATTGACTTGATTGTAGTCGTTCTTAACCCCGATGAAGAAGTGTATTTCGAAACGTGTAGGTTTCCATTAAAGAAAACGCTACGATTTTGCTAGTCCGAGACCATTTTATTTATAATATAAAGGCTACTATTCACACAACTGCAGTGCACTGCCCGGCTCTATACAGATTGAACACAGGGGGTTGTTAGGGATTCATGGTAACAAATTAGAGAGGGCCAGAAAAGGGGTAAAACCCATTTCGCCAGCAGCGAGTGTATTCAATCTGGTAGCCCTACATCGCAGTTTCCACTGCAGGAGGCAGGGACGGAGAACACCAAGGATAAGTTCGTAACCACTCCTGATGACTCACATTCCAAAGTCATTCCACTGTTCGCGGTCGTCTTGTCCGAGAGCCCGTGTAAGTAGGCCAAAGTCCCGTAAATCCATAGGCGATACATCCGACGACTTGACAAGTATGTCATTAAATGGAATGGAGCGGATTCGGATATCTTCTTGCAGGAACAGTGCGAGTTGACGCGGGAGGTGTGTCTTGACGCCTTGCCTTGGTGCAGCCATACAATGTTTATCATTGTACTGTACAAAACTGGGGATGTCACGGGTAAATATGGAGGTTAGAACGTTAGTCTTATAGTACATGGCGTTGACTTTGGTCTTTGACTGAACTCTGTGTAAAGTATCTTGCCGTTGTAACTGAATCCCACCACGATCATGAAACCTTTTGAAAATGTTTTCCTTGCATTCATCGTAACATTTTCTGAAATACTTAGAACTCCTCATCTTGTGTGACCACGTATTTCCATTTTATATCCGCCAGGTATCGTTCATATAGTTTACGGAACTTGATCCGTCGCTCTTGAATATGGCGCGACAGCAACTTATGATGGCTCTTGTGTCGCTTCTCCAGTTTTAAATCACGTTGATAATCGTGTACCTAGTTGTACCTTCCTTCTGTGCAATGGCCCGTTGTGCTGGTGGGTTACATCCAGGTACGAGAGCCCGAACTTTCCGGACAACGTCAGAAGTATGGTTAGTGGATGTTATAGGATTGGCCTGGTTTTACTCTCAGGAATGATGCCGCTTCTGGTTTTTCCCATATTATTTTGTAACTTGATCATTTTCTTGAAAACTACGATGCCTCGGTTCTTGTATGCTTTCAGGATTTCGGAATAGCTGAATTTGACGTCGGAAGGGGCATAACTCCATGTTTTTAGCTCGCTGTTCGAATAATAGCTATTTTAATACGTGCCCTAATAATATCCGAGTAATGGCTTGCGTGCGCGCCATATTTAAATAAACTAATTTTTACCAAATAATATTATTTTACTAATTTTAAATTTACTAATATTTAAATTTTTGTATCGACCAATAGTCAATAATCCGTCGGATATTATCGAAAAATCATAATTATCGATAATCGATATTCACTATCTCTGTTTAGGACAGCCGATACCAATGTGACTTGTATATGTGCATATAGTAGATTCAATAGGGCCTAATAAGCATAAATTTGAAAAAAAAATTAAGAATTGAACCAATCTTTAAGGATGATATGAACTGTGATTTAATGAAGGGTTTAAATTTAACTATATACAGGGTGTTTCATAATTGGTGTCCCGTGTTTAGGGCCAAATAACGGCTCAAGGGAAACAGGTAGGGGGAAAATGAATATTGATTATTTGGTTTTGATGTCCACTAATTCCGAATAAGAACATTTCGCGTCCCTGGGGGTGAAGGGGTAAATTTTGAAAATTTTAATTTTGTAGGGGTATGGCTAGCCGATATGGACAAAAACCATATTTATTAGAAAACAGTAGGGCCTACATTTGGAAAATTAATGAGAATGAATGAGTCGTTACCCTGAAATGCTAATAAACTCGACCGGGCTTTTGTCCCCAGGAAAAACATTATGAAATTTGAAAACTGTACATGGGAAATGGGAAATGTAAGTTTCTAATAAGTTTTTCTGTTTTTGTCTACATTAGCTAGCCATATATCTTTCACTTGACCCACTCGATAAAGGGCAGGGGATGAGATTTTTTCACAGTTTTTTTTGCTAAACCACATTTTACATGATGCTCTACAATTTTCTAAATAACACATGGGGTCTAACCCCTACCCCTACCCCTACAAAATTAAAATTTTCAAAATTTACCCCTTCACCCACAGGGAGGCGAAATGTTTTTATTCTGAATTAGGGAACATCAAAACCAAATAATCAATATTCATTTTCCCTCAATCTGTTCCCCTTGAGTCGTTATTTGGACCTAAAGACGGGACACCAATTATGAAACACCCTATATACCCTAGAGCAATGAGGTGCTATTTATAAGCTCAACAAATAAGAGCGACAATGATATGAAAGAGGACATATTTGATGGCCAAATACTACTTGCATGCAGTTTGGGTAATTAAACTGACGTACCTTAGAATTTTTTAATTTATCTAATTTCTACATAAATATTGTGTTTTTTTTTTAATTCTCACTCGCTCAATTATACGAGGTGCGGCCATAAAGTCATAACAATAAACATAAAAGAACGATTGCTTTGGAAAAAGTTTGGTGCCAGCCTAAAGCGACATCCCTCGAGTTCTGGTGGATACAAAGCGGCGTTTGGTATTGTATCGCTAAACGCCGCCAGAGCGTAGAAAGCAAGACGGCGCAGCCCGTCGGAAAATTGGAGGTGCGAGCCGTGATAAGGTTCCCGCATTCGTTCATAGTGACAAGCCACTCAGAAACTTGAATAGGTGCCCACTCCCCTACCCGGGATGAAAATAAAATCACAAACAAGTTTTAATCCCTTTTAAGAATTGTATTGTCACCGAAAGTGAATCAGTATGTCAAATTTGGATTCGTTTGAACAGGAAGTGGGTAAAAAGTGGGCAAGATTTCACTCTAACTAACAAATAAAATGTGAAGTAAATAAACACAAGTATATAATAAAAGTACGTCATTGTTTTTTTTTCAATTGTAATATTGTAGTATTGATCTAAGGAGTTTAAATGATTAATTTTAAATTTAAATGTGGTTTGTCTCCTTTTAATGGGGAAAAATCGTAAAATTAAAATTCAATAAAAACAAAAAAAAAAAAACAAAAAAATTGAATTTTAATTTTTTTGTTTTTATTGAATTTTAATTTTACGATTTTTCCTCATTGTAGTAGTTGTTTTTTGTAAAACCTATTAAGAATGGGTTTTTTTACCTCAATAATCCTGATGACAAAGACATTACCCGAATATTTTGGCACAATTGCTGAATAGGTTAAAAAATCCAATTCCTCACCAGGTTCTAATAAAAATACCTACGAAAAATTTAATGCATTAAATAGATACACGGCAAAATAATGTTATAAAACTTAATTAATTTTCTTTTCATTTATACAAGTTTACGGCTGAAAGAATTTCAAATAATCGACAAACATGGATTTATCACCATAAGCTTTCTAAAGCATCTGCGCCTCTATTCTCGCATTTTTAGTCTTAACAACTCGCATTTTTAGTCTTAAGAGTTAGCAGTGTAACGTGATACAAACTCGAAAAATCATGGTATTCTCAAAAATCAACTCATGTGCTTTTCCTTCTTATTTGAGATGTCAACTCATGTTACTAGAACTTGTTAGATAGCTAAGCAGAAGGTGAAATTGGCTGACGAATTCGCTACTCTGTTACTGAGTAGAGAATCTGGCAACAGTTTCCGGTTATTATATTGGTCACTGCTGAACAGTCTCCATTCCATACGCTTAGCAATATCATAACTCCATAAGAGGCTGAAGACCTCTGGTGAGATATTAAGCCATGCCGTCTGGATTGCCATCCACAGATCCCTAATATATAAGGGACGTACAACTGAAAACGGAAATTGTTTATTTTATCCAAAGTGTATACAAGGAATTTAAAAATACTCTCCAAATGAGTTAAGGCATTTATCCCATTGTGTTAGAAGACTTGTAATTCCTGTATGGGAGAAGTCTTTTGATTGCGTGTGGAACCATTCCAAATCCTCTTCCTTCACTTCATCGTCCGACTGAAACCTATGCCCTTTCAGATGTTTCTTAAGATCTCCAAACGCGTGAAAGTCACATGGGGATAAGTCACGGCTGTAAGGTGGATGCTGCATTGCTTTCGAGATCTGAAGACGCGCGTTGTCGTGGAGAAGACGCACTCCTTCTGTAAAAAGTCCAGGACACTTGCATTTGATGGCCGCGCGCAGTACCTTCAATGTTTCCCCATATCGTGCTGCCTTAACTGTGGTGCCTTTTTCAAGAAAGCCCAGTGTTACAGAAAAGCAAACCTCGCTGTAACAAAGCACGAATATTTTGGCAACAGAGGGGCAAGGAGGAAAGGAAGGAAGACGGAAGGCGGGCGATTCGACTTGCACCATGGATATGAATCAGTTTCTAATTCATATCCATGGCTTGCACTGAAAGAGGAGGGAGAATGGAGAAAGAGGGAGGCAAATGGAGAAGGAGAAACGAGAGAGGATTGGAGAAGAGGAATTGGAGAGCGACGGATAAGAGCTGTTCAGCTGGAAAAGCTGCACGTCGCCAAGAAACGTCTGGAAATGTTTCTAGAAGGGCGAATGAGTTGGTAGGTTCAAATAACATCTCGAGAGGAATAACGAGTAGGAGAAGAGCGACGGGAGAAAAGCAAGTAGCGTCGGAGAATGTCGAACGGGAGAGAGAAACAGAAAAATCCCGACTACGAATCACGAGCTACGAGGAGAATCCCCTGAATGGAGGACAAGTTATTCCGCCACAGCCTACGCCAGCAACCCGTTAAATTTCCTTACACGGTTGGAAATGAACTATTGGAAACAGGTATTAATTTATGAAGGGTCTTCGAGAATTTTTGTGTTACATCGACAACGGTGGATGGGTGCGTTCCTACGAGGCCTATTCGCCTACACAAGAGATAGCGTTGGTTATGTTGTAATCAAACAATAACATTGCCTGTTTTTTAAAATAATAAAACTAGTTTTAAAATCTCCATTTGTCATTCCACAGCGCCACATTTTCACCTGTGGTGGAAATTTTCATTAATTTATTTTCTTTCCGGAATTCTCTGCCCCATGGTCTGAATAGCCTACATTTCAATTTGCATCACAATCGGTTAATTAGATTGGGCTCTAGAAGGCTCTGAGTAGGCGAACTTATTTTATAACCAACCTGTACATGGGCGCCACCATTATGAGCGCCCCTTTTGGATTAATCCATGTCACAACGTGTTGGTGATAGCGAATTTTCAATTTCCATACTGTTATCCCATGACTTGTGGCCTTTGAGTATAAATAGGTCTTTCTCATGTTTATCTCATTTGAAATTCATAGCCGAATTCAATAATTCTTGCTGACTCCGCAATTCTATCACCAAAAGTGCTCTGCAAAAAACATGTTATGTTCCTTACCTTATGGTCATAACCCAAACAATCTAATGGATTTGAATAAACAACATAATAAAAATAATTATAATATGAAAACGAGCGTAAACCTGTCAAAAAGAGAAAAAAAAACAATCTCATGGAACAATTGCAATGATCTAGTTCGAAGCAAAGTTTAATAGACTGTACAATACGAGCATTTCAAAGCTTCATTCTATGCAAAATACTTAATTTTTATACAGTATAGTACTCCATATTTCACTACCTTACTTTTAGTTAGAGTTTAAAAAAAAGCAAAAATATTGAATAATGTAACTGGCATAGATTTTGAGTTGAGGCAGTTAAATGGACGATTTTGACTTTCATCTTCTCTTCGAGATTTCGTTGCTCCACTATTCGTTGTGCGCAATGAGATGGACGCTAAGTGGATCAGTGGTGTTTAAAGTTAAAATTTTGGACCTTCGATTTAAATATTTTGGTCATCTTCCTTAATATCTATGTGTGCGTATTATAACTTTTACTGACTTTTTGATGCTCTATCCGAATATGAAGTCAAAATAAAAAAATCCGAAAAAAATTGGCAACAAAACGACAGATTTCGTAAATACAGTAACGATGTTACTAACAACGTTGACAATACACTCACTCACCAAAAGTCACGGTACACCCCTCCGATCAGGTTCTCTGTCCGTAATGAGACAGATCCCGCTGCTTCCATTCTCGGAATGCAGGTACAGGACTCCTTGATATCACACAATCATTGTAAGCAAAACTAGCTGCAAAAATGGCAGCACCCCGAGAGCTATCCGCATTTTAACGGGGGATGATTGTTGGTGCCAGAAGGATGGGTGCCTCAATATTAGATGTAGCCAATATCCTGTACTTTTCCCGCACAACCGTTGCAAGGGTCTATCGAGAGTACACTCAACGAGGGGTTATAACCCATGTCGGACAGCGGACGGGCCGCCCACGCCTCAGTGATGCCGGAGGTGTTCGCCGGGTCACCCGGCTTGCAACTGGTGACCGAAGGGCGACAGCGGGCCAAATTACCATGCGGTACAATCAGGGACGTCCCACAACTGTGTCCGTGACGACAATTCGGCGATCCTTGGCAGCTGCAGGCTTTGGGAGCAGGATGCCACGACGGGTGTCACTCTTGACAGCTGTACATCGTCGTCAACGCCTAGCCTTGGTCAACCAACATCGACATTGGACCGCTGAGGACTGGCGAAGGATTGCCTGGTCCGACGAGTCGCGGTTTCAGCTGTATCGGGCCGATGTTCATATCCCTGTCTGGCGCAGGCCACACGAAGCCATTAACCCCACTTGTCAGGTTCTGAACTTGTCTGGGGTGTTTTCTCGTGGCATGCAATGGATCCATTGGTGCATCTGACATCCACTCTGCACGCTCCTTCCTACGTCGTTCTGCTTGGGGACCAGCTGCACCCCTTCATGAACCGTTTTTCCCCCGCGGGCAACGGCAGCTTCAGCAAGATAATGCGCCTCCATATATGATCTTTGTGACTCAGCCTCCACATGCTACCGAAGTCACGACAATGATTTGGCCTCCACATTCCCCAGATTGCAATTCCTTTGTAAATTTGTGGGACGTCATCGAATCATCTGTCAGGTAGTCACCAACACAATTGGTAAATGCAGCATCGTTACGGAGGTGGCAGGGCTTGCAATGCCTGTGGATGTGTTCCGGGGACTGGTAGACTCCACGACGGGTCGACGCCGTTATCCATGACTCCACATTATTAAGCAGGTGTGCCATGACTTTTGGTGAGTGAGTGCATTCCTGGATGCTTACCTCATCTTATAAATTATTTCTGGACTAATAATCTTACAGCAGAATTAAAAGTTTGAACTTAATATCACGGCTGTAAGTTCATTGGCGACCACCGTAAACAATTTCTCTTTTCTCTCCATGCTTGCTTTCTTTTCCCTTCCATTCCGACTTGAACGAAGGCGCGCAAAGCCACCGCTTCCAGTTATGCTTGCGCGCAAAGAAAGAGTTCAGTTTTATTTTGCGGCGCATTTAAAATAAAATGAAATACTGCGGTTTCTTACTTGCTAAGGGCAATCAGTAGCTTTAGGAGAAAAAATATTCAAAGATTCAATGAAAATATGGGTTCCCATTTGAAATTTCAAAGTCGCCCCCCACTCCACCACTTATGATGGGTTCAGGAGGCTTATTTTGGCATTACTGAATAGCATTGAAAAAAAAGCGTTTGACACGTATTTTTTCTTTTTTTGACAAGACGTATATTTTTGGAGATATTAGACTGTTCCAGGAATTTTTATTCACCCGGTATTCAAGATATACACAAATGATTTACCCCAATTTCATGATTTTTTGTAGGTGTATTATTTAACATATCATCACGAAACTTTGCAATTACATAGAGCAACTGGCCAAGATTTTTTTTAAAAATGTCGGACAGATCTATGTATCCGTTATGGCCACTAGAGGGATACAGCTGCAAAATTGATTGCCAGAGTGTACCGAGTTTCATCAGTCCATAGGACATGTTTCCACTGTTTCATGCTTCAGATTCTGCGAGTTTTACCTCGCCTGGAATTGTTGTCAGTGATGAAGGGCTTGTGAGCAGCAGCACGATTGTGGAAGCCCAGGGAATGCAGTTCCCGACGAATGGTGATTAAGGAGAAATTCAGTAGAAGCAGAATGAGCTCTGTAGCAATCATTTCAGCAGAAGACCTTCGATTTCTCCGGGTCACATGTATAAGCACTCGACGATCTTTATCTGTCAATTTCTACGTAACGTTCAGAAATCTGCCAGTTCGTGGTTGAACTGTTGTTGCACTGGGTCTTACACTTCGCAATCACATTGCCTATAGTTGTAGGGCGTATTTCTACGAGGGCGAATCAAAAAGCTTTGCCCCTATTAATTTTAGGGTGTAAATGCGAAGTCAATATAGCCATTCCAAGCGGTGGACTGTTCTTGGACCGGCTCGGCCTTATCTGCCGGTAGTTCCGTGGCTCGGCGCTGCTGTTGTCAGTTATTGAAGATGGCGGTTGTGCTTCACACATTCACGGCATACGAGCAACGACGTGTGATTCGTTTTCTATGGAGCATGGGAAGAACGCCCATCAAAATCCACAGGGAAGTGCAGCCCACGTATGGGGAAAAGTGCGTCGCTTTGAGAAGTGTGAGGTGATGGTGTTTTGAGTTCGCCAAAGACCGTGAAGACCTGCATGACAATGAGCGTTCGAGGAGGCCGCGTTCGTCGCTGACTGACGACATTTCTACATAGAATATTTGTAATTATCTGTATGTAACTTATTTCGGCTAATAAAAAAGCAGGGCAAAGACTTTCTGATTCGCCCTCGTAGGATGGTGGAAATCTCACAGACTGACAAGCTGCACAAATGGAATCATGCGATGGTTTCACGTTGGAAGTCGCTGATCTCTTTTGAACGATCCATATCTTAATAATACGAAGCTGATGTTGGGCAAAAATCGATTTCTTACGATTAATCGATGCAAATTTAACGCTTTTTTATCGATAAATTACGATTTCAGTGAATCAATTTTTTCCCGATTTCAAGTCACCAAAATCGATTTCCGTAACTTACACATACGCCACCATTGGCCTTTGCAATAATTGAACAATGGTCCTGAAAATTACATTCTGGAAGGATTGAAGTTCTTTCCATCTTGACTTGCACATAGCAGCCCAGGCAGGCATTCCGTGAAGCAGGATGGAGCAGATCACAATCTTATACAGCAGGAGCTTGTTATCCAGACCAAGCGCACTGTTTCTGGAGGAATGGCATCGACAATCGACAATCGAACAGCGCAGGAAAAAAACGAAACGAGCAAGCTATGCTATCCGGAAGCTATGCTTTCACTGTCATACTCGTCCAAGTAATAGCCAAAAGAAGTACGATGAATTAAGAAAGAAGTTAGATGAACCTGGTTAAGTCATCTAGAGGATAAGATGGAGTTCTTTCCTATCAGGACGATAAAGTTGATTGTTGATTGACGATAGAACATGGAAGAGCTAGGTGATCCAGTAGGTTAGAAAATGGGCTTTTGGATGTCGTCGAAGTTAACGTCGAGGAGGTAAGAAGCCTGCGATGCCTGAGGGAACTTCTAAAGGTAAGACAGTGATCCAGAATATTTGCAACCAATGGATTAGGATGGTCCTTAATCTTCGGAAGCAGCTTCTTCAGTGACTCTTGGACGTGTTTCCAATGGTAAGAATACTGAAATGTTCAGAGATTACCTAAATGTATTAGTTCAGAGAATACCGAAATGTATTAGTTGCTATTCTTCTGTCGAGTTGGGAATAGTCCTCAGAGTAACGTTTTGGAAGGTTTGGAGGTCCCTCCATCTGGATTTGCAGATTGTAGCCCAGGCAGGCATATTATATAGAAGAATAGTTCGGATTACCATTTTATATAGCAAAAGTTTGCTATCCACTCCAAGAGCACTGCTACGCTGCAGAAGAGCAACCAGACTAAACTTTGCCTTCTTGATAGCATAAGAGAGCTGGTTGCCCCAATTTGGCTTGGCATCTATCACTACTCCGAGGTATTTATATTTTTTACCCACTCGAGCTCCTTTCCAGATAGGAAGAGTGGCTTCGGGGGTTTTCTAAGCTTTTTTTGTAATGAACATGACTTTGCATTTATCAGCAATTAGGTTTAACCACTTCTCACATTGATGCAAAGCATTCTGTAACCGAGATATAACATGAGCAGGATTGCGGGCAGTAGTCATGATGGAAACAGGTGTAAATTGCACTTTGCAAAAGTTGGAAAATCCTAAATGAAGAAGTTAAACAACGCAGGGCCCAGGGTAGAGCCTTGAGAAACTCTAGCATTGATGTCATAAGGGTTAGACATGGAGCAGCCAACTATAACACGAAAAGTCCTTTCCGACAGAAAGGAACTAATCAAAGCAATCAGATCGTCAGGAAAACCACAAGTAATCATTTTGTATCTCAGGCCGTATGCCAGACCTGATCAAAAGCTTTCCGGACATCTAAAAGGATAAGTACTTAGCGCAATTTAGAGGAGTGTTTAGATCAGCAAGAAGCCTCCAGAGCTGAAGTTGGCAGGAGTGATCTGGGCGAAAACCGAATTTCTCCTCACGAATAAGATTGTTGGCCACACCGAAAGCGTTAAATCTCTTTAGAATGTCGCGTTCCAGGACTTTTGACATCGTATGGGTCTGTAGCTGACAGCGAGAGCAGGATTAGGAATGGCATTGAGTCTTCGCCAATAGATGGGCATTGCTCCAATACGAGATAGGAAAAATGAACCAATAAAACTATGGCTGACTTATAAGGAAGTTTTCCCAGATATATTTCAATTGACAGAGAAATATTTATGTGTTGTTGGTACCTCAGTTCCCTGTGTTCGTCTGTTCACCAAAACTGGCCAAATTATTACTGAGAAGAGAAACATAATTAAACCAAAAAACATGTCTGTGGCTGTATTTTTGTCATGCATTCTAGACAGTTTGTGGCTATGATTTGTTGATATTAAATAGCCTATGCAATTAATAAAGCCAGTAAAATAATTTGGTTTTGAGTGAATGAATTATTTTACCAATTTTTTTTCATGTCAAACTACCATAATTCATTTTTATATTCCATTTCTTAACCTTAATTACTATGTAAAATTTCTAATTAAAAGCAATTTTTCACGTTGAAAGTTTTGCCAAAAATTGATCCTAGAAATCTTTTTAAAAACGGTAATAGAAAACATCGATAAATCGATTTTTTGCAAAGAAGTGCCCAACACTATACGAAGCAGATTTGTGTCTGATGTGTGTTCTCTGATAGGAGTGTGATGCTATTTAAATACTTTACATATCATTGTCATGCGACATTTGGCACATTCCATGATTTATGGGAGTTTCCCTAAACTTTTCATCACATAGTGTATTCCGGATTTAAGCGCGAACTTTTTCAAGTTAGTTTATGTGATGGCTCATTCAGTATGAAACAACTTAATCCGGACACATGGCCATTTGAAATCACTAAGCACTGACAATTAAATGGAGTATACAGGGTCGGGACACATGAATATGACCACCTCTCCTCGAATATGTTGGAACGTCCCATGGTATGCAAATGAAAAATCATTGCATATCATTAAAAGCTGACAACAGCAGACGTGTAGTAGCATTCGTTAACACAGCAGTTGTCGCCCTCATGGGCAGAGCAAGTGACCTTGTCGGACCTCCAAAAGGGGATAATCATTGGCTATCGGGTCAAGGGGGGCAGCATTTCAGAAACGGCCACCTTTGTGAACTGCTCTAGGGCTGCCGTTGTGAAGGTGTACCGTGACTGGATGAACCAGACAGTTTCGAGCAACCGAAGAGGTAACTGTGGGGCCCCATGGGCCATCGATTTTAGAGGCGAGCGTCGCTTACGATGCCTGGTCAAGACCAATCGGCGTGCCACTGTTGAGCAAGTGACACAGCAAATGAACAGTGGGGCCACTAGGCATGTCAGCACCAAGACAGTGCAACGATCCCTCTTGAGGGTGGGGCTCCGGAGTAGGCGTATGGTAATAGCACCCATGTTGACGCCTATGCATCGCCGAAAACGCCTCCAATTCGCAGTGGACTATCGCCATTGGACCTCGGCCGAGTGGTAAAGGGTTGCTTTCTCTGACGAGTCGCGGTTTCTGGTGAACAGAGTAGACGGACGATGGAGAATTCGCCGGGAAGCATCTGAGAACAGGCATCCCGACACCATTTTTGGCAGACGATAGGCTGATAGGGGAGGTGTTACTGTTTGGGGGGTGTTTTCGTGTTATGGTCTGAGTCCACTGAATGCTGTTCGTTACCTGACGATCATCGCAGAACAGGCACACCCCTTCATGTCGACAGTGTTTCCTCAGAGTGATGGCACCTTTCAACAGGACAATCTCTCTGCCATATACTGCCAAAATTGTCCACGACTGGTTCGAGGAGTATGAGGATGAATTCAAGCTACTCCCATGGACACCAAACTCCCCGGACCTCAACACCATTGATCATTTGTGGGACCATCTCGATCGCCATGTCCGCAAGCTGGACCCTCCACCACGCACGGTGATGGAATTATGGGATGCACTGATCGCCGAATGGTCCCAGATATCTGCAACCACCTTCCGAGGACTTATTGACTCTCTGCCATGTCGACTAGCTGCTGTGCTTGCCGCCAAAGGTGGATATTCCGGATACTAGCACGTGGTCATATTAACGTGTCCCGACCCTGTATAAGAAAACTGAACTCATATAATTAACATTTTTCTATAAATATTTTAAAGCTGTACTTACCAAGTGATAATTTTCTACAGGTTCCAAATGGTGTTTGTATTGATGTAGCAGACTTTAATTCTAACTTTGTTGATTCAAAATTATTCTTCGGGAAAAAATAATATTTAAAATGAAACGTATAAAAGTTTTTGTAAAAGATGATAAGCAATAGAAATGCAAGAAAGGAAAACGTATCGTAACACTTAAAAAGCAAGCAAAGCTACTATTCTTACCACCACCTTATTGGCATCTTTAAGTTCGGTATAGTTTGTAATGTCCCAGAGTGTTGACACATTCATTTTCTTCAATTTAAGCAAGTCGAATAGTTTTACATCACAGGCACTCTTTACCTTCTTCTTCTTTTTGTATTGATTAATTTTCCCTACTAATTTGTTTGAATGTCCGCATAGTACAATGTCTGGGAATAACATGCTTGTATTTTCCTTCAACTCAACAACAACAGCTTGTGGATAACTGTAATAGTAACTAATCTGCATCCCGATCAATGATAAACTTATCAGCCACAGAATTATAGTAAAGTAAAACTTAAAAGATCTCCCTGCCTTTTCAGTCTCTTCATTGGTGATGGGATTTCTATTTAATTCCCTAAGGACAATCCTACTGAATGGATGAATAGGTTTTTTAGAAGTGACTTTCTTAAACAATGTTTTCAACATAATCAGTGATTCTATGAATGATAGTAAACAGAGTCCTGTGCAGAGGCCCATGTTGCCTCCTATGTCACATAGAAGTGAAACAAACTCATAAGAGAATCTTTCTACAATTCTCGCAGTGTATTTCGTTTTAACATAACATTCGAATATATATTCGTCTGGAGGTGCTTTTGTCACGATCGATAAACCTTCAAAAAACAGAAACGTGCATCGCTGTATACAGTCACATTTTTCAGTTGGATTAAGCTGGATTAATATTTTGCTTGCGTTGGCATAGTAATTTTTAGTGTTTGCTGACAAAGGACAATATTCTAAATCCTCAACTTCTTTGAAGAATGGGAACCTGCATAAGAAATAAATTCATAAAGACTATATATAGTATCGTTAGGATGAAACTGGCTTTTACGAGGGCCACTGTAGAAATCTGTATATCAACAGTCAGGCATTCTTTTGAACGTGAATGACAGTTAGAAGTGAGCGTTGTCGGACGGCAGGAGCAATTCCTAATTGAGATTTCAAGAGAAGCATGGAGAGCCGTGATTTCCTACGACCAAAAGTTTAGAGATACCAGCATTTGTGCGTCGTAGGAATTAGTAAGCGGTGGCACCCCGTTTTGCTTTAATGACAGTCTTCACCCTCCGAGAAAGACTTTCCACCAGCTTTTGATAGTAAGAAGCTGGAATTTACCTCCATTCCTGCCTCAGAGCACTGTTTGGTTCAGAGCACTGTTTAGTTCCTGCCTCGTAGTCGACGTTCCAATTTATCCCACAAGTGTTTATTGGGGTTGAGATCGTGGCTCTGGCAGGCTAATCCATTTCTTCAACTCCAGTCATGTACAGATCTTACTTCATGGCAAGGTACATTGTCATAATGATACAGTAAAGGCCCATCTCCGAACTGTTCCCACAATTTTGGCAGTGCACAGTTTTTTGTCCAAGATGTCCCGATGAGCAACAGCATTCATCGTTCCTTTAACAGAAACAAGCTGGCCTAGTCCGAATCATGAAAAAGACCCTCATATCCTGATGCCATTTCCTCAAACTTCACAAAATTAGGTAGGAAACGTTCTCCGGGCATCTGCCACACCAACTTCGTCCATCTGATTGCCAGAGTGTGTACCCATTCTAGTGTTCCATGCTCCAGTTTCTGCGATTTTACACCACTTTTACACAGTTTCTGGACTTGTTATAGAGGTCTTGTGAGCAACAGCAGGATCGTGGAAACCTAGGAAATGGAGTTCCCGACGAAAGGTGATTGTGCTAGCAACACTGGAAATAAAATTTTTCAATTCTGTAGCAATCATTTCAGCAGAAGACCTTCAATTGCTCCGGGTTATACGTGCAAGCACTCGTCGATCTCTCTGTCAATTTCTTGGGTCTGTGTTGTTCGTGGTTGCACTGTTGGTGCTCCATGGGTCTTCTACTTCGCAATGGCATTGCCTTTAGTTTGTTGTACGGGGTATTTGTAGAATGGTGAAAATCTCACGGACTGACTTGTTGCACAGGTGGCATCCTATGATGGTTCCACGTTGGAAGTCGCCGAGCTCTTTTGATTGATCCATATCTTAATAACGCGAAGCAGATATGTGTCTAAACGTGTGTGATGCTATTTAAATAATTTACATGTCATTGTCATGCGACATTTGGCACATTCCATGAGCTATAAAGGGGTGTCCCTAAACTTTTGATCACTAGTGTAGATCCAAATATGCACAGTAAAAATTTGAAACTATGTAATGTGTTGAAGCATGTTAAGCTTCCAATGGAGAATATTCTGAAAGATTCATAAAAATTTTAGTTCTAAACCTCTAGTTTCGGGCTACAAACTTCTGCAGTGCCCCTCGTATGCTGCAGTTTGCGTAACGTGAATTACGTTCTCGGTTCAACAAACAGCCGCCTCTTCATAAGCACAAGATGGTTGCATATAGTAGTTGAAAAAAACTGGTTATCCTCTAAGAATTTTCTAAACATTTTCTAAATAAATCTTCTAATTAGGCTTGTCCTTTTAGAATCAGATAATACTTCTTTAAAAAACGTAATTTCCTGATATCACATTGGCAGAGACAGCTAAGAATAAGTCATTAATAAGTAGAATAATGCCACCTGGAAGGAAACATCTTAAAGGCTAAAGATGTTTCCGGCGTAGGGTGAGTCAGGGCAAAGCCAATCAATGGGGAAAGGTGATCAAGCTAGGCTGGCAACAGAATAAATTTTTTCCAATTATTTTTGGAGCTGCCAACAGATGGCGATAGTAAACGATACACAAGCAATCCCACAATATTAATGGTGGTTTCGTCGGACCATGTTGTATAGCCCAAAAAATTCCCAACTGTTACTTGTGTGATCAACTGATAAGTCAATTTTCCGGTCTTCGAAGCTGACCTTCCAGATATGTTTCGGTTCATATTGATCAATCTATCAATCTAATAAATGTAATATTGCAGGTCGTACAAGTACTGGTATTAGATTTACAAGGGAAGTACACGAGCATGTATCTCACAGATTCCCACCAACATTGAAATCTCGTATATTGCCCCTCTGAAGATACTATTGATGCCTGCAAAATAAGAAAAAGCGACATTTTGTTTCTTTTAAAATAAACCGCGAAAACTAAAAAAATTTGAGCACAAAAACTAAAGTGTTAAAGAGGTGTGCGTGTGTCTGTGCGCGTGTGTATTAATACGCTCGACGAACTTCTTTCTTCTAATACTCAGCAGTAAGCACGAACCCACTTCAATGAAAGTAATGAAAGTAGCAGCAGACGACAATTGAATGGATTCTCAAGTTCTAAACAAACTTAGTTTTTAAAAATAGATTATTAAAATTAACTAATTGCCTTCCAATAAAAAAAATCTGTGTAGTTATTAATAACTATTTCCCTAATTTATTATTTCGGTAAATTTTCCGGGGCTGGCATCATGTGAAACGAGGGCAAGGCTGTCGAGTGATATGTTGCGCTTGTGAGGGGGTATCTATCGCAGTGCTTTATAATTTTAAATTAAAATAGTATTTATGGATGCTTACCTCATCTTATAAATTATTTCGAAATTATGGTTTTGTGCTTGATAACACTGCAGTTGTTTGGTGACCACTGTTAACGATTTTGCTTCTCCCATTACCGCCATGTTTATTCACATACGTTTTGAACGTAGCGCTACCGCCGCCGCGTAACGCTATTGCTTCCAAGGTATGCTTGCGCGCAAACAAAAAGTGCGACATACGCACTCGCGTACTTCCCTTGTTTAGTTGTGGTAATTGGTATGGCGTGCTGGCCTTTATAGTTTTTTTAGCTCTCATTTCTGTTACTGCTAAGGTATGGGGCAAATTTGATCACACTGCAAGTCGCTGAAGCCAAGGAATGAAAAATAGAGAAGATTCGATCAGAACTTGTCTGCCTTGACCATCCAAAATTCCATTCGGAAAAAAAGTCATGGAAATAAAAACAAACAGCCACAATCGTCATTTCCCCTGATCACATCGAACCGTGCACAGTCAAAAGGAGTGAGACCGAAAAGGGTACTGAAGGGAAAAACAAAGGAAATGTAGTAAAACGTCCAAGCAAACTAAATTAGCTACTGAAGCTGCAAATAAAGTCAGTGAAAAGAACTGTGGTTTTTTTGTAGCATGAACTTTTACATGTCAAGTTCTTCAAAATTTACATCATGGATACAGTGTTCCAGGTGCCTCTCTTGGTTCCATGAACAATGTGTTGGTTCTCTGGTGGCAAATGTTTATCTGCATAAGGAAGATGTTTGATTAATAATTGATTTAATTTTAGCTGCTTTCATGTTTTCTGAGCTTTTTATTCAATGATTGACTTTGCCCCAAACACTATCACTACAGGGGGGGGGGGCGGCATATATTTCCTGCGTTTTTGTTAAAATTTTGGTACAAACAATTCTGGATCATTATTAATAATAATAATATAAGTTAGTTGAAATTATAAAAAAAACCTTGTTTTTAATATTACATGATGTTTGAACCGATCGGTTTTGCCTTGACTCACTCTAATTCGTTTTTACACATAGTGTCAATGGTGTAATTGTATGTTAATGTCTAATTAACGTTTTAATTTATTAGGACTGAGTGTTGGCGTCTCAGAATTGCTAGGGGTTTGTTTTATAACTATTCATGAAAGAGTAAAAATAAAATGAAAAAATTTAAAAATATTCAATTATTTTTTTTTATTGGGTCGATGCGAATGAAATGTCTTGAAAAAAGAGCAACCTTTTTATTTCGACGCGAATAATTGAAAATGATGATACCTTGCCTGGTCCAAATAACCTTCCTTTGAATCGACACATAGTTGCCATCTATCCTGGCAAGGACATGATCTCTGAACGAAAAAACGTCTTTGGCCTGGGATCTGAAGAAGCCATCAATTTCAAGGTGATTTCGTTGTCTGTCGTGAACCGTTTCCCTCTTGGGAGGAATCCAGGCAACGAAACAATTGATAGTCTATAGGGGATATAAGTTCGAGGATTGAGCAGGATGAGTCATTGCTTCGTATCCAATAGCATTTAGTGGCGTTCTTTGTGCGTCATGAGGACGAGTATTGTCCTGGAGAATACCCTATCAGCTGTTCTCTTAGTGCAATTCTGCACAATAACGTTCTGCAAGAGCCAAGAAACTCTGATTAAATTTTCCAGCTGTGGATCTACTCAAGGAACATCATTTTTTTGAAGTGTAACGATGGTTTAGAACTGTGGCGATCCGTGGTAACGAAATGTAAGCTGGGAAACAAACCCAAGTTCTCTGGTTTCAGATCTATCTTTGTCCCCATTCTCACCTACGTTCGTCAGTTTCGGGTAATGACCGAAAGAGTGCTAAGTACCCGAAATGAGATTCCTGAGAGGTATGGCAAGTGTTACTCTTCTAGATAAAATTTACAGCAGCACAATACGAGAGTCTTTAAGTGTTGAGCCGCTATTTCTACGCATTGAGAGTTCTCAGTTGCGTTGGTATGGCCATGTGATACGGATAACGCAAACTGGTGTTTCTAGGCAATTGCTATTTTCCAGTGGATAAGAGAGCAAGTAGTCGGCCTAGAACCAGGTAGCTGGAGTACAGGGAGAATCCTGGTTCGAGTCGCTTGGGTTTTAACATTGAGGACATGCGCCTGATGGTGGAAGATCGGGAGTGCTGGAGATCCTCAATAGGGCTGCTACTCCCGCAACTCTAACGGAGAAGCGGGTTTGAAAAGTAAGTAAATAATTTTAGTTTAGGATGCTGTGCCTTGCTGAACCATTATCCAGATCGTTACGATTATTCTACAGGACCATTTTTCATCGCATCTGACGAGCAATAGAGGTTACTGTTTAGTCATGGCACTCAGAGAAGCGCAGACTTCCAAACACCAGACCGTTACACCTCATGAAGTCCAAATCAAGACTGTACGCAGGGGGGGGGGGTTATAACGATCCCCCCCCCACCTGCAATTGACCATCTTGCCAACTTATGATGTTGCTTGGGGGACTCCTCCTCCCCACCTGCAAGCAGAATTGGGCCAGCCTCAGCTCCGAACACAACCACTCGTTGAAGAACTAGTAGAATCCTTTCGAGGGAATCAGGAAGCCACTATAGTGCTACAACTGTCTGCGCTTCGGACAAGTACCCACGGAAGATCCTCGTTGCAAAAATGCGCAGAGGGGACTCCAAGATTAGAGGACAAGACCCCCAAATTGCATAAGATGTATGTATCATGTTTGACAGTTTATGTATCAAGGATTCATTTGCGACCTCCCCCCCCCCCCGCAATTTATTGGCAAAATGCATTCAAAATAAGGCCCTGTATCACTCCCAGAGTGCGTAAGCATCCTATATAGGAAGTATGTGACGCAATACCACTTGCGCATACTTCTACTCCGCCATAGAGAAGAGCGGTCTCCAATTCTCTATCGCTCCGTAAATTTCATTTGCAGTGACCAAATAAAATTGCAGTAAGAAATAAAATGTTTGGTTGTTCAGAGTCAATGCGTTTTTCCCCAGTGTTTTTCAAGACCATTTATTGTATTCACCAAAAAGTACACATTAATTAATGATACTGTTCTGTTGTCTTTCGCCGTCTTTCTGAAGTTGCATGAACCCGATCTTCATAAACTTTCTTTCTGTATTAACGAGGAACTGGATAATGCCTCTTTCGATATCGTTATTTAAATCATACGTTTTTCCTTTGCCAGAACCCAAACAAATAGAAATACAGGGTCGGGACATATTAATATGACCACCTGCTACTATCCGGAATATCCACCTTTGGCGGCAAGCGCAGCAGCTAGTCGACGTGGCAGAGAGTCCTCGGAAGGTAGTTGCAGGTATCTGGGAACGTTTGGCGATCCCGTAATTCCATCACCGTGCGTGGTGGAGCGGACATGGCGACCGAGATGGTCCCACACATGGTCAATGGGGTTGAGGTCCGGGGAGTTTGGTGGCCATGGGAGTAGCTTGAATTCATCCTCATGCTCCTCGAACTAGTCGTGGACAATTTTGGCAGTACGGCAGGGAGCATTGTCCTGTTGAAAGGTGTCATCACCCTGAGGTAACGGTCGACATGAAGGGGTGCACCTGGTCTGCGACGATCGTCAGGTAACGAACAGCATTCAGTGTACCCTCCAGCGGTATCAGTGGACTGAGACCATACAATGAAAACATCCCCCAAACAGTCACACCTCCCCCACCAGCCTGTCGTCTGCCAACGATGGTGTCGGGATGCCTGTTCTCAGATGCTTCCCGGCGAATTCTCCATCGCCCGTCCACTCTGTTCACCAGAAACCGCGACTCACCAGAGAAAGCAACCCTTTGCCAATCGGCCGAGGTCCAATGGCGATAGGCCATTGCGAATTGGAAGCGTTTTCGGCGATGCACAGGCGTCAACATGGGTGCTGTTACCATACGCCTGCTCCGGAGCCCCAACCTCAAGAGGGATCGTTGCACTGTCTTGATGTTGACACACCTAGTGGTCCCACTGTTCATTTCCTGTGTCAGTTGCTCAACAATGGCACGCCTATTGGTCTTGGCCAGGCGTCGCAACCGACGCTCGCCCCTAGGATCGATGACCCATGGGGACCCACAGTTACCTTTTGGTTGCTCGAAACTGTCTGCTTCGTCCAGTCGCGGTACACTTTCACAACGGCAGACCTAGAGCAGTTCACATAGGTGGCCGTTTCTGAAATGCTGCCCCCCTTGGCCCGATAGCCAGTGATCATCCCCTTTTGGAAGTCCGACAGGTCACTTGCTCTGCCCATGACGGCGACAATTGCTGTGTTAACGGATGCTACTACATGTCTGCTGTTGTCAGCTTTTAATGATATGTAATGAGTTTTCATCTGCATACCATGGGACGTTCCAACATGTTCGAAGAGAGGTGTTCATATTAATGTGTCCCGATCCTGTATAATGGAGCATGGTTGGGCGCCAACTAAGCTCTTAACAATTTTCTGCGAGTGAATTTGGGTCACGTTGTCATGACGGAAGACCATCTTTTCCAATTTCTTTTCAATTCTGGCCACTTTCTGCTGCCGCTTCGTTGAATTTGAGTCTAGTTTCATTTTCTTACATAAGAAGGGGTTCATGTGGCAGATCAAATACAGAGGGTTGTTAGGGTAAGAATTAACATACTTTAATGTGGCACGCGCTTTTATTTCACGTGAGGTATTCTTTGGAGTATTGTTAGGCCATATATTAAAATATTTAGTTTTCGAACAGCGAGCTAAAAATAGAGAGTTATGCCACCGAAAATTGACAGGTATTGAGAGAGCTAGATAACAGCACTTTCTGACGTCAAAGATTCAGCTATTCTGAAATTATGAAAGCATGCAAGGTTTCGTAGTTTCCAAAAAAAAAGGAATATCAGGTGTATTAAACAACATTGGCAAAATCAGAAGCTGCGCCGTTCCTGAGGGAAAGTGCAGGCTACTCCGTAACCAAGCCGTGCTCCTGACGCCTCCGGAAATCCCGAGCTCTGTAACCGGATATAACCAACGCCACCTAAAAAACAAAGCCTTCTCACTGCCTGTGGACTGCGTCATCAAACCAGGGCTGACAATCCAACTTTCATTGTTTACAACAAACGAAAAAACGCTGATTACATCGGGTGCTTTTTCGTTTGTTGTAAACAATGAAAGTTGAATTGTCAGCCCAGGTGTGATGACGCAGTGACTAGGCTTTGTTTTTTAGGTGGCGTTGATGTAACTCGCCAGCACAACGGGCCGTTGCACAGATGGTAGGGATATTTGTGTACATAAACACAATTATCAACCGTGATTTATAATTGGAGAAGCGACACAAGAACCACGTTCATAAGTTGTTGCCCCGCCATGTTCAAGAGCGACGGGCCAACTGCCGTAAACTGCATGAACGCTACCTGGCGGACTTCAGAATATTATACCGTGAATGTAAGGAAACATATACCGTGTGATTCAAAAGTTCCCGAACTACCCCTTCTGTATGTAAGGAAAGCCTAACCTATGACAGCAGGAGTAATGTTCGGCCAACCACTAAAATAAACCATGTGATGAAATAAATTACATAAAATCAGTTTTATATAGTGGCAAATTTTCTCAAATGTGTTTATTTTATTTTTGCATTCCCAAAGGAAACGGTACATGTAGGTTACAAGCCTTTGCTCATAGTATTCACTGTTCACCTCTTGGCAATATACTAGTCGGTGCTCAAACGCACTGCAGGCATTGGTTAGGATTGCCTGGGGAATATTTGCCATCACGTGCCTAATTCTTACCTTCAGTTCGTTAATGCTTGCAGGGCGTGTCTCGAAGACCCTGTGCTTAACATAGCCCCATAAGAAAAAGTCAAGCGGGGAAAGAATCGGGGATTGAGGCGGCCACTCAATGTCATCTTCTAACAGTTGAAGGTATTTGGGGCCATCGAGTGTTCCGTCAATGAAACAGGGGCCTATGAGATTAGTGCCCATAATGCCTGCCCAGACGTTTACTTTCTGAGGCCGCTGGGTGTGGCCTTCACCCATCCAATGTGGATTGCAGTCGGACCAGTAACGGAAGTTGTGGTGATTTACCTCCCCATGCGAAGTGAACGTGCATTCGTCGGTAAAGTAAATATGACGGGATAGCGCAGCATCTGCATTTCATCTGTTCATCATTATCTTGCAAAATTGCACTCGACGATCTTCGTCACCTTGCATCTTGAACGGGTGGAACTTCAAACCATGCAAGATGCGCCACACGGACGAGTGGCTGATTCGAAGGGCGTGTGCAACGACACGCGTCGATTAAACGCCACAAGCCGCAACTGTTGCTACAACGGCCGCCGTTTGTTGCGGACCTGTCCCTGTACGTGGTCGACCTTGCCTTGTCTGTCCGCAACACTTCCTGTCTCTCGAAATCATTTCATCAGAGCCGAAAGAGTACTTGCTAAAGGCTTCGGGCCCGAAGATGTCGGGCATGGAATTCGTCGACGGCATTGTGCAACGTCACATCCCCTCTCGCGCAAAGGAGAACCATCTCTGCTCGTTCTTGCATACTGTATTTCATTTGTTTGTTTTCACGCAATAAACGCTTTTTAAACTGTTACTGTACCGGTATAAGCTTAATACCGTATACCGTATGTTTTATAAATAAAACTTCTATTATTTTTAACTTTAACCTTTTATTTCACTCTCATATTCGCGTATTTGTATTTATGTAAAATAAATAGCGGGATTCGTAACGACTGGGAGCATCCATTAATTGAAAAAAAAAGAGTTTGAGAGTCTGTGGCTCCGGTCTATCAGCACTTCAGCATACATGCACAACAGTACGTTAAGCAAGGGAAGTCATCTCCTGCGTTCGGGAACTTTTGAAACACACGGTATTTTCAGGCTAACGTTACACAGAGTTGACTCAAAGGCCAAATTCAACGCAATAAACTATCAGTATAACGTTCTAACCCTCATATTTACCCGTGACATCGCCGGGTTATACGGTACAGAAGACAAGACGTCTAGTCACACCGCCACATCAACTCACCTGTTCCTGGAACTCATGCAAGAAGATACCGCAATCCGCTCCACTTCATTCAGCGTCAATGTTGACGGAACAAGCAAAGCAATGTTAACACTGGCGTTCTTTGGGGGCTTTGTTATACTTTGCACAAACCTGCAGGGCGTTCTTCCCTTTTCCGGATGTAATGAAGTAAAACTTGGCGAAAATGCTCGAGTTGACTCTCCATTTTTACAAGGATATTGAAAAAGAATTTGTGATCAATTTTCATACATTTTTCCTTGATGAAAGCTAGAAGTATCATCTGGTCAATGTGCATGGGTGCTATTTAAAATTACAACCATCTATAGGAAAAAGACGCAATGGCTTTTGACCAACCGGATACGTTACCTGCATGGTACTGAATTTTGAAATTCTCTTAAATAACAGTTGTTGACGCATTCTCGATTCTTTTCTATCGTATCGCAAGGACGTCTAGGTAGATTTACAAACTCGTACTGTAAAATATAGTATTCGTTAGATATGCGTGTATACAATATAAAAAATTTATTGGAATATATTTTTTAATAATTATGTTAATTTCATCGTGTACGTTAATATTTGTACGGTGTCGTGGAAAAACACGGGTGTCATTAGTAAATAGCAAGAGCTAATAAATATACAGAAAGAAATTAAGCAAATGACTATATGATTTTGATTTCATTGTTCGTAAAAAGTTGTATGAACCAAAAAAGCAGATATACAGAGGTGCAATATTAGGTACACTGAATTCCAATCCCCCATCAGCAAAACACCGAGATCTGTTTCTTCGGAGGGATTTCCATGTATTTTCAGCAATACACTATCTAGCCATTCGTCACCGGACACCTCTCCAAAAGCGCATGGGATCATCCGTACAAGTCATACAACTTATAAAAGATGCTGACGGACCTCATTCTTGAAAGAAATTCCTATACGTATAAGATTATGGCAGCATAAGCGACTACCCGTCTTCAAAACTAAGTACAACATGCTTTCTCGCAAGGTCCAAGAAAAGGTCAAAGCTTTACGAAGTCAAAGATGGAGAGAAAAATGAAGTCCTTGTAAGTCCAGGACAACTCGCTCTGGTACTGTAAGAGCCTTAAAAAGAAATAGACCCATCTACTTGCCGCCACTGCGTACCGGAGATGGCAGTGCAGTCTCCAATGACCGGGATAAGGCTCAATGTCACGGAATCCACGACCCACCAAGGATTCCGATGAGAGCGTCGGCTGCTTTCGCACCCGCATTTTCTATTCATCAACGTAGAAGGCTAGCCGACATAATGCTCGTCGCCACCAACATAACGGGAGCCAAACCAATGAGGAAAGACAGACGAGCTCTCCAAGTATTCCAAAACGTTACCCTGAGAACCATTGCCCAACTTGAGAGAATACTTCTATTGCTGACGATTTCAGTATACTTCCCATTGGAAACCACGTCCAAGAGTCGCTGAAGAAGCTGCTTCCGAAGATGAAGGACCATCCCAATCCACTTGTTGCAGGTATTCTGGATCGCCCGCTCACGTTTAGAAGCATCCAGTGGTGTGCTGGAGCCGGTTCGCGCGAGCCGATTGTTGAACTTCGTAATATTTTCCGAGCAGTTTGTTGAATTTCAACAAAGATATGAAAAATTAGAAATAATAATATTTTTTATACATTAATTCATGTATACAGGGTGTATCTGAACGGCCTTTACAAAATCGGAGGGGAGATAGATTAGGTGATTCTAAGCAAAGAAGTTCATATGAATATGGTCCGAATTTGAACGATAACTGAGATATGAACAGAAATAAAAATGCCGCCATCAAGATCAACAAGTTAATAATTCAATTTCTGTAACATCTAGAATGATGAATTGTGGTAAAACAACAGGGTACATAAAACTGTGTGGACCGTTAAGATTTGATCGAATTCTAATGAATAGTTTCCGAGTTACGCATGCAAAATCGTAACACGTGCTGGTTAGTACTCGCATGTGAGTAATTTGATCAATCTCTGAAACTACTGGTTGAAATTTGATCAATTTTTAACGGTACACAAAGTTTTATGTACCCTGTTGTTTAACCAAAATTCATCATTCTAGATGTTACAGAACTTGAGTTATTAACTTGTTGATCTTGGTGGAGGCATTTTTATTTCTGTTCATATCTCAGTTTAGCGTTCAAATTCGGACCCAAAATGTTCATATGAACTTATTTGCTTAGAATCATCCATACTACTTCCCCTCCAAGTGTGTACAGACCGTTCAGATACACCCTGTATATTGTTAGGAGAAAAAAACCCAGAAATTTTAGTCAAAAATTTCCATCGCATAATATAACATTGCAACTGAGAGACAACCAAGGGGTCCGTCATACAGAAAAGCGATCCAGTAAAGCGATGAAATTGACAGATCGTGACCATCGATGCTTGAATGCTACGTTTAAAACGTTGGCACTGGACATTCGATTGGGTCGTCTAAAGATGCAAATGATCGTACTGTCCACAGGGAAATCGTCGCACTGGGTTTTCATGGACGAGCAGCAGTTCACAAGCCAAATATCACAGCCCTCAATGCGACTCGTCAGTTACAGTGGTGCAAGGAATGCTGCCACTGGATTTCAGATCAATGGAAAAATCATTGTGTGTAGGTTTGGCAAATGCACGGCGAACGATATTTACAGTGAAATTCGGAGTAGGTGACATCATGGTCTGTTTTTCGTGGTATGGTCTTGTTGCTCTTGTTTTAGTTTGCGGAACCATAATTGCTGACGCTTACCAAACAGCTCTGGACAATTCTGCGCTAACAACATTGTGAGAACACTTTGGAAATGGGCCATACCTGTTTCAGAACGATAGTGCTCTCTATCATACCATCGGGCGTTATTAACAACTTGTTTGAGGAAATGGTGTGGGGAAAACTTGACTGGCCAGGCCAAAGAACCATGAGCTGTTTGCCATTTTGAGGGCTGAATGGAGCAAGATTCCCGCCGACACGTATAGCAGATTGGTGGAAAGTCTTCCTCGAATGTCATCCCAGGGTTGTGGATGTCATTGCGGCCAAAGACGGCCCTAGACCATATTGTCGCAATGCGGGGCCCAGTTTAACTTACTGAAATGGCGTGTCCGGTGACGAAGGGCCAGATAATGTTTACTGATCCATTTTCTATTGCGACATGCGATTTCAGATTTATTAGGTGAATATGAAGGAAGGAAGAGTGGATGATGAATCTACAAAATGCTTATAGCTTCCAATGCAGTATGTGCAGTTAAAATTAAAGTGTTGTTGTTACTGAAGACTTCTCTACATACCAATTTAAGGGTTACCAAAAACTCGAATCGATGTCCTGGGATATGCAGGGAAACTCTCCTACGGAAATGGCTTTCGGTCTTCTCGGAATATCCAAGCTTCAAAGAATAAGAAATAGTAATATCAGAGTTTTTGTAAATATATCTGCAAAATTTGAATTCTGAAAAAAAGAATATATATGTGTGTTAAAAATAATTTAGGAAAAAAATTCTCTTCCACATTTTCTTTCAATTGGTCCTTTCAGCTAAGCACAGGGCGTAAGCTTTATTGAGCCCTGTATCCTATAAATATTTCATGAAAGCATGCAAAACAACATACTTGGGGTTGGGTAGAATTTATTGTTAAAACAGTTGTAAGAATCTATGGTAACAATTAGCATATTTAAATGTGGCGCGCGCTTTCATTTCACGTGAGCTATCAAGTGGAGTATTGTTACAGCAGCGGGCTAAAAACATTGAGTTATGCCACCAAAAATTGACATGCATTGGGAGGGCTACATGACAGCCCTTTTCGACGTCAAATTCAGCTCTTCCGAAATTATGAAAGGATGCAAGAAGAAAGGGTGTCGCGTGTCAAACGGCATTGCTCGAGAATCGTAACACGCTCGGAGCTCCGTAACGAAAATCTTAAAAGGAAGCAATTGGACGAAAATCCGAGAAGGAGACGAACGAGATCGAGATTGGTGGATGGAGGCCGACGTCACGGGAGAGTGAACGAGAGGGAGCGTGAGAGGAGGGAAAAAGGAGGAAGACGGGATTGGAACTCATCGATGTACGGCGGCGATAACCGAGGAGTTCGAGTAGAACGACAGCACGGCCGTAAGAAAACGGCTAAGACGATAAAGCAGCGAGGGAAGCGTCAGGCGAGTTCAGAAGGCTTGGCAGAAGGACGGTGAAAAACCAATCCATCCACTTGGATTTAAACATAGCCCATATCGGAAAGTTTATACAGAACATCCTTTTGATTATGATACAGAAGGTGAAGACTCACGACAGTAAACTTGTGAATGGGATACTGAAGAACTCAATGAATATGAACTGGCATACGAAGTATCGTAAACCGAGGCACGTTCTTGACGTCAAGTTTGAAGATATTAGGAACGTTTCTTTCCCGGACTATTGGAAGATGTGATAATCTACTTTCTCGTTGTTCTTTTTATTTCGTTTGTATTTTGTTTCTGACAATCCTCAATCTTATTTTCTTGTTTGTATAATGTGGAAGACCGCTTGGGTTGATCAGGCTTCTTGACTACCTCAGTGTAATTCATCTGGAGTTTATTCTGGTTCGATGAGCTTTGTGAAAGCGCTGCTTTCGTCCCATCCTAACAAATGTACACTTCACTGTTCGATTGTCGATTGTCAGGCGAGTTCCCGCCACGAACAGGCGACGAGCGCCGAAGCAGGAGGCAAGCTGAACGACCAGGGAACAGAAGCTTGTTCCAATGGCGACGCTTCACGGCATCGACTCCAGCAAATTATCAGTGCTGTTGCGGAGGAACTTTCTCAAATAATTTCATCGGAAACGAACGACGACACCCGATACGGCAGAGATAGTCTAATTGCCTCACACGCAGCTGACGACGTCCATGAAAGCAGCGGCGGGAGAAATTGCGACGACGAGCCGACGAATCGATTTCCTCGCCAGGTACCTGTCACGATTTTAAGACGTTTATCGGTCTTCATGTGCGACGTACGAATGGACATTTATTCCCTTTTCGAGGCAACGTTTCCTGAGGTGATTGTAGGCGATAGAGTTGATAGCGCTTGGGTTGGAGTCTTTCCGTTCTCGCTCGGGCAATATTACGAGCGGGAAACAGGGGGAATTCTGCGCCTATTCGCTGGCTTCCCCGTGAGCCGCTCATCACGACGCGACGATTGAATCGCCTAAAGAAACGACGGTGTATTGTCGAGCTTTCTTGTCTCCTGAGCTTCGTCTTTCTTTGTCTGACAGCCAGCATCCGAGACAAATTACTGTTTCCACCGTTTAAACTTTTCTCGTGCATATTTGACAAACATTTTTGAACGGGACTCATTTGATGATTTCTATTTGCTCTCTTCCTATACCTTACCCCTAAAAAGAGAGTGGCCAAATCTGTGTGTTTAGTTTCCACGAGAGATTTTACTGTAAGAGCCTCTAAAGGTGAGTGGTGCAGCGAGCTACAGAAATACTTGACTATTCAGCCCTCGTCATAACGAAAGAGTCTTCGACAATCGAACAGTGAAGTGTACATTACTTCAGATGGGACGAAAGCAGCGCTTTTACAAAGCTAATCGAACCAGAATAAATTCCAAATAAAATACACTGAGGTACTCAAGAAGCCTAACCAACCCAAGCGGTCTTCCATATTATACAAAAATGAAAATAAGATTGACGATTGTCAGAAACAAAATGCAAACGAAATAAAAAGAACAACAAGAAAGAAGTATCCCCAAGCAGATTCCAAGAAAAAGTTTTAGTAAAAAAGTAACCTATTAGTCTGCTCCCCTCAATGTCTAAAGTTTTGGAGAAAACGATCCTCGTCAGATTCCAAGACCACTGTCTCGACAATGATCTACTTCGGAAAGATCAGTTTGGCTTTCGTGCCGCCCACTCTTGTCAGATGCAGATATGGAGGCTCGTAGAAGACCTGAGCACCCCCTTGAACTTTTCCAGGTACTGCGGAGTGGTATCCCTCGATGTCAGTAAAGCTTTTGACCAAGTGTGGCATGGGGGCCTTGTCTACAAGATGATTAGAGACGAGTTCCCTCCTGATTTGATTTTGATGGTGAAATCCTTTCTCACCGACAGGTCCAACCAAGCTAAAGTTTGTGAAAATCTATCCAAGCCCCGTGTTGTAAAGGCCGGTGTCCCTCAAGGTACTGTTCTCGGGCCCGTGCTATTTAATTATTTTGTGCATGATTTTCCGAACCCCAAAAATTGTAATCTATATTGCTATGCTGACGATACTGCCATTATGACATGGGCTCACAAGCCGGCTCACGTTATCACTCGTCTACAGCACGCCTTGAAGATGTTCGAAGACTTGTTTAACTGCTGGAAGTTTAACCTTAATGTCGAAAAGTGCAAGGCTATGTACTTCAACAGAAAGTTCAAGCGTCCCCCTGAGTCTCTTGTTCTATTCAATAAGAAACTGGACTGGGTAGATAACGCCAAATACCTTGGCGTTATTATCGACGCAAGACTCTCGTGGAATCGTTACGTGACCTACGCTCTGAACAAAGCGAAGAGGGCTAAGTACAGTCTCATAGCTCTCCTGGGCCGCAATGTACTACAAGTCGATTATTCGGACCATACTCCTCTATGGCATGCCTGCGTGGGCGACTATCTGTAGAAAGAGTCTTCGTTGTGTTCGTGAATTTATACTTACTGAGGAAGTGAAAGCTTCCGTCAATGAGCTGCATTCAAATGAAATGCATCTCCCTCTATTATTGGCTGTGCTGCAAATACAGAATCGTCGTACCTGTGATTTAAGTGTTGTGTTATTGAATTGCTTGATTACAACAATTTTAGTCTTCTTTAGTGTGAAGTTTATTTTGTTTAATAATTGTGAATTTACCATTTCCATTTACCTTGCCTGTCTTGTGCTATACTACAGCGAGGCATTGTGTTAGTGAGACAAGTTACTTAATATAGGAAGTAAGAGGGGTCTCGTCCTTCCTATTTTTTTTGGCCCTTTTTCTACTTACAGGATTACAGTGCTCTTCGAGAGGAGTCAAGCTCCGTTCTAACTACCGTCTGCGTATCTACGCTTCGAGTTAACGACTACTATCCTCTCTTCCTGTCCTACTAGCCATTGCTCAACCCTTCTGTGCCTAACGCCGAGGACTCATCGCTGCTCATCGTGACCCGTGTGCCAATTCATTACCGGGTCATAAATTCGTCCAGACCTTTTTCGATTTATGTCTACTAGCATCCTATCCGTGATTCCAGAGACATTTTTCACGTAATTCACGAACTTTGTGACGTCATTCCGGACATTGACTCTAGATTTAATTAGATGCTTGTTTTTCTTTTTGAACGCTACGTTGCAATATTCCACTGCGTGTAATTCTTTACGCTAAATAAATTTATTTAATTTTTTCCGTTTTGCCTATCGATCTCGTTCTGTACACTTTGACACGTGACTAAGGGCTTCTTAGTTTCCAAGAAAGGGATATCAGGTGTGCTAAATAACATTGGTAAAACCAGAAGCTGCGCCATTCCTGAGAGTAAAAGTAGGCATATCCGAGATCACCCACTAGCCGTACTCCTGAAGTTGTCACCGAATGTAACTCACCAACACAACGGTCCATTGCACAGAAGGTAAATACAGTTATCAACCGTGATCTGCAAATGGAGAAGCGATACAAGAGCTACGTTCATAAGTTGTTGCCCCGCCATGTTCAAGAGCGACGGACCAACTGCCGTAAACTGCATGAACGATACCTGGCGGACGAAAAATAATAATACGTGATCACACTAGATGAGGAGTATGTTTATTTAAGGGATACAACAAGAAACGAGGCCCAAGGGTTCTGAGGACTTCATAAAATGCTACAGTTAATGCAAGAAAACATTTTCAAAAGCTTTCATGATCGTGGCTGCTTGCAGCTACAATGACAAGTTAACTTTACACAGAATTGAGTCAAAGGCCTAAGTCCATGTACGATCAGACTAACATTCTAACCTCCATATTTACCTGTTTGGCTGCAACAGGACAAGGCGTCGAGTCATACCGCCGCGTCAACTCGCCTGTTCCGGGAACGCACGCAATAAGATACCGAAATCCGCTCCATTCCATTCAGTGATATACCTGTGAAGTCGGCGGAAGCATCGTCTATGGATTTTTGTGGCTTTAGGCTATTTAAACGGGCTTTCGGAAAGCGTGTCAACAGGAATGGTACGAATTGATCTTGGTGGTCTGCGTTCCAGCCTTCTGCAGTGGAAACTGCGATGCAGGGCAAAAACAGCGATGCATGGCTACCAGAGTGAATACACTCGATGGTGGCGAAAGATGTTATCCATCTTTTCTGTCCCTCTGTAACTTTTTATCACAGATCCTAACAACCCTCTGATTATTAAGGTAATTAGATTTATTTTTCATGTATTTGATACTTGCCCCTATTTCTTCCACTTCACCCGGTTTTTTACGAAATTTCACCGTGATCTTTTCCCCCGTTCTTGCAAGAAATTCTGAAAAATTCGGGGAAAAAGTGTTAATTTTGTGTATATCGAATTCAAAAATTTTGCCATTTTATAATTAGCCTAATAATTTTGCATTTTTATAATTTATATGCAATTTTGTCCATTTGGTGTCTCAGATATTATTGGTAAATTCTATACTTACTCGGCTCGGCAACTAAACATGTTCCAGCAAGTTCATATTCATGACGTATATTGAATCTAGTCTAATAAAGTAAAAACTAGAAATGTTAACTGAAAATGCCTAGATTTGGAAATTTCAAGGATTTATTTTTAAAAAATTACTTTCATTGATAATTTATTACGTAAACATATAAAAATTTCCATATTCTAGAAGTCCACTTAGTAGAAAAGTAATCAGATCAAATATAATATCATTTGGTTTATTCTAAAGTATCTAAAGTAAATGTAAGCTTTCCCCTTGAGGATGGTGAAATATCGAAACGCGTCGGCATAAAAATACGATGGGAAGGCAGTAAGTAATTTATAAATGGACTAGCAGAGACACCCGGCGTTGCCCGAGATAATTACAGTTATAGGGTAAACAGAACAACCTCATGAAGTTGAATAATAAATTTATTTTCAGTAATTCTACAATTTCCTTTTATAGACGAAGCAGTTGTTCAGATGTTTCCAATGTCCGGATAACTTTTTGTCATCTTTGCCCAATATTCACTCATTTCTTCGCTGGCATTTCGATAGATATGAATTATTGTTATAATCCTTCGAAAGATTATTATAGGACATAACACCATATGGTTGCTGGTTTGAAGAGTTGAGTTCATGTATGCTTTGTTATTGGTTATGTCGCCAATTGTAGCTCGAACGAAGGGACTGCGTCTTCTGTCATCTTTCAGTCTTTCTCAATAGTCTGCTAACTCTCCATTATCTCCAGTTACGGATCATTATTAAATATTTCCAAGAAAACGTTAACTTCTAAGAAAAGCCCGAACAACAGCAATTCTACGTATTGTTACAAAGTCAATTTTGTATTATAATTCTCAGAGGTGGGATGGAACCATCATTCTTAATGAACTTCATTATATTGCACAGTTTGCCCGGGCTTTACTTACCCTCTTGTTGTTTTGTCTCAGATTAAAATGTTATCCATCTTCATCACCAAGGAGCATCACTGGATACTTTAGACCAGGGATGTCCAACTCGTGCACGTCGCCCGCGTGCAACATAAAATGCTCGAGGACAAAGCACACGGGCAAAGCCGAGGAGATAGTCCAAAACTCAGGAGGGGAGTGGATATAGTTTTCCTATGCAGTGTTGCCAGACTTTAGGGGGCGGTTGCATTATTTCTTTTGTTACTGATACTTGCTTGTCTTTCGTCTCGCATAACATGGCGCACATTCCGAAAAAGCATAAAATCACTGAACCAGTATTTAAACTGCAGTTGGAGAATATGTTTTTTTTTT
>JAHWFO010020706.1:0-10053 GCA_023313115.1 Rhysida immarginata
TTTGCTGAGAGCATTAGGACCCCTCTAATCTTCCACCCTGTACATCAGAGGATTAAAAAATTAATTTTATTTCAGGCCACACCCAAATTAAAAGGCCAACGCCCTGTGAGGCGCCTTCTGCACGCTGATTGGCGGAACGTCAGTGACGTCAGGAAGGGGGGGATGGGTGGTCACGTGACACGAAGTCGAGGGGAAGAGGTGGTGTTTGGTCACGTGAGTCGCCTTCTACACACTGATTGGCTGAACGCCTGTGACGTCAGGCAGGGGGAGGTGGGGGGTCACGTGATGCGAATGCTGCACGCTGATTGGCTGGATTAGGCCACGCCCACCTCATTATATATGCACCCCGAACGAGTAGTTATCTACTGACGAGAAAGACAGGCCTGGGCACTGAAAAGTCACCTGACCACAGTAGTCTTAGCAACAATCCAAACTTCATTGTTTCCAACAAACGAAAAAACACTGATTGTTAAACTCCAAGACTGAGACAATGAAAGTTGGATTGTTGTTCAGACTACTATAATCAGGTGACTTTTGAGTCCCAGGCCTGTCTTTCTCGTCGGCTACGAGCAAAAGCGGGGCCAACGAAATAACGGGCCCCAGCGCGGAAAAGTCACCCTGAATTTTCCCTACTGAGGTGATGTAACAATGTAATAAAATTTCAGCGCCCAGGCCTTGTCTTTAGGTGGTGTTGGGCAATACCGCCTACAGAGAAAGCCTGCTCACGGAAAAATCATACATTGTTACATCACCTACGGTAGGGACAAATTCGGGCTTATTATTGGTAGAAATATGATTAACAATACCCTACCGTAGATGATGTAACAATGTATGACGTTTTTGCGCTTAGGCTTTGAGTAGAGGTGGTGTTGGCTGGGGCCCGTTATATCGTTGGCCCCGGAGCAAAAGTAAGTGACGCGACAAAGTAAACAATTAAAAATCTCTTTTCTTATTAACAATAATAATATAACACATAACACAGTGTTAATTAATATTAATTAAACTGCTTTATCACGCAATGTCGTTAAAATTAAACTGCTTTATCACGAATTTTGTTAAAATTTTCAAAGTTTCAAAGTCTATCCGAATCTAAGTCAAATTCAAAAATTTCGAAAAAAAAATGGCAACACCAAACGACGGACTGCGCAAATCACAGACTCACTGTTCATCACCGCTTGCATTAATTTATTAAAAACTAGAAGCGAAACCCACCCGATTGTATAATCGGGAAATAACCCATTGTTAGATAACCCATTGTTGGATTTTTTCTTTGTTGTGACAACGTCCACCGTCGCCGATTTTGTATAAATGATTTTATTCCAACTGTTGTCGTTTACGAGCTTGTAAATTTCGTTCGCGTCCTGTAGAATTTTTAGCTTCAGTTTTATTTTATTTTTTTGTTTGGAATTGCTTCTTCAATTCGTACACGAGCTCTCATGCGTTCTGCAGCTGTTTTTGGCGTTGAACTCTCCGTTTGATTCACATAACTACAATCATACAAATAATAACATTAAGCCCTGAATATGCACTATCTATGATATTATAACAATGTATTACATTTCATTGCGGTGGCCTTCTCTCTCGGCGGTCACACTCCATCTCGGGTTAACAATTAGTGCTTTCCGTTTGATGGAAACAATGAAGGGTGGATTGTTGGAATACGTCACTTCCGTAACGCGAAAAACGTTTCATGCCAGCATTTCACTCCCCAAGTCGCCAGATAAGAAGTTTCACTTCAAAAATTACTTGGCTTTACTATGATGTTTCCAGATATTTCCAGATGTTTCCAGACTGACATTTGATTGGTTGAAAAAAATTTCTGCTCAAACTTACTTAGCGGACAAACAAGACATAGCTATTTGCACCAAAAAGTTGAGAAGAGTATTTTTGTGAAAGCGAGAATTCCATCAATTTTGGCAGTTTTACTGTTGATAATTAATAATCAGTAAAATCTCTAAGAGAGTGAAATCTTTGCTGGGAAAATGGCCCCAAGGAAGAGAAAATATAATTCAATTGAAGAAATTGAAGAAGCTTTTAAAACTCCCAAAGATTCCGAGTCCCGAGATGCGCGACGGCTAGGTCTAGCCAACCGATATCAAGCTATACGGCGCTTTAATATGGCTCATCAAGAGTCCAAGGACGACGAAGAAAGCCGGAAGTTGCTCTCAAGCGCGATAATGACGGCCAACGCCACAATGCTGCACAAACCGCGTATCGACAACGAATGACGGAAGATGTTCAAGAATCGAAGTGAAGAGCTGATGCAGAAGCACATACAATTCGACGAAGTCAAACGACCGAAGACGAACGTAACTCCAGTCGAATCGTCAATGCTATGCAGCAATCAACTCGACGAAATCAAACGTCCGATGAAGAACGAATCAGAGCACGCCAGACAAACAAAAGACAACGCCAACGTATTCGAACAACCACAAATGGCACCGAACTTTTCGCAATCTCACTATCGAAGACTTTGATCCACAAGTCGATGTAAACTCGATTGGTTCGATGACGAATGTGTGTCAATTTTGTGGTGCACTTCATTGGGAAAGTGAAACTGAAAATATGTGCTGCCTCAATGGGAAAGTCGTGCTTGCTCCATTTACTCCAATGCCCGACCCGTTGAAGGAATTGTGGTCGAATGCCGAGTTCTTGAAGAAAATTTGGGCCTACAGCAGCGTGCTTGCGTTTACATCATTGGGAGCATCCGTTCATGAAAATGTGGCCGTGGATGAACGATATGCCAATTCAAGACAATGCGTCTACACGTTTCGCGTTCAAGGAAGTATTTGCCATCGAGTGGGAGAACTGCTTTCGAATGAAGGCGACACCCCCAAATTTGCCCAGATTTACGTCTACGATGGCGATATGGAGCAACAAGTTGCAACTCACCTCAGCATCATGGACGGCTTGGATGAAGACATTGTCCGAACAATTCAACAATGTCTCTCGGCCTCAAATCCGTTTGTGGCTCAATTTTTGTCGACTGGGGAATTTGCAAGGGAAGGACGCGATTGTCGATTGTCATTCACGAAGCCACGACAGCGGACCGGCGAACTCATAGCCGACAGACTGCCAATGAAGTGGCTGGCATCATTGTGGATGGAAGCGTTACCGAGCCTTTGGATATTGTACTCCATTGCAAATCTGATGGCCTGAAAAAGAACTCGGATTTGTACCCTGCCTACGATCCTTTGCACTTTCCACTCTTGCACGTCTATGGCGAATATGGATGGTCCCCAAGAGTTCGCTAAGCCGGCGACATCCAACTATACAACAACGAACGCGTCAAGATTCGAGAATTTTACGCGTACCAGTTGTTTACTCGACCGGACGATTTGTCAATGTTACACCGCTCCTCAAGATTGTTTCAGCCAATGGTGTGTCGAACAATACATCAAGATTGAGCTTCAGCGCCTTCGATATATCCAGCGATCCCAAGCAACGCTTCGTGCTGATCTCTTTCGTGGTGTGGCCGATGTAATTACCAGAGACGCGGATCTGAGTGGAATTGCAAGATTTACACTCCTTCCGGCCTCATTCACTGGTGGCGAGCGGTACATGCGAAAACAATACTACGATGCGATGGCCATTGTGCGCGAGTTTGGGAAGCTAGATTTGTTTGTCACTGTGACTTGCAATCCCGAATAGCGCGAAATCCGAGATGCTCTATTGGAACGCCAAAAGCCCGAGGACCGACCTGATGTGGTTACAAGAGTGTTTCGGCTCAAACTCAAAGCGATTCGGGATGATAGCTTCAAGAAGCATGTGTTCGGTCAAACGGTTGCCAACATCTATGTCATTGAGTTCCTGAAGCGAGGACTCCCACATGCTCACATGCTGATCAAGTTGGCTCAAAAATCAAGTCCTTCAACACCCGATGACTACGACAAGTTTGTCAGTGCCGAACTCCCAAATCCCCATTTGCACTCGAAATTGCACGATGTTGTCACAAGATCCATGATTCACGGGCCATGTGGACAATTGAACCCCAAGGCGCCTTGCATGAAGGATGGGAAATGCACGAAAGGGTATCCCTAATCATTCAACGATGCAGCTCGGTGCGATGCAATCGGCTATCCAGTGTACCGACGCCGAGACAATGGCCAATCAACTATTCGGCGTGGTGTCGAGCTCGACAATCGATGGGTGGTGCCATACAATCCGTACCTCTCTCAGAAGTACAACTGCCACATCAACGTGGAAATTTGCTCAACAAACAACACATCACAAGTATGTGTACAAGGGCGACGACCCAGTTACCATTTCGATCGAGCGTCAAGCCGTGGATGCTGATGGCCAAAAAATAACGGAACACAGCACGATTGACATCGACGAGATCAAGCAATTCTTGAGCGCACGATATATATCTGCCTCAGAAGCGTGCTGGCGAATTTTCACGTTTCCACTTCAAGAGAAGTCCCACACAGTGGTTCAGCTCACTGTGCCTTTGCCTGAAGCCAATGTGGTCATGTTCGATCCCAGCACAACAAATGCTGACTCGACTGAAGCCTTGCGAAACACCATGATCACAAGATTCTTTGAGACCTGTGCTCAAGACGAAGACGCCCGAAATCTCCTGTACCACGAATTTCCAAAGCACTACACTTGGATCGCCAAGTCGAAAACATGGCAAAAGCGACAGCGAGGCGGAGAGAAGACAATTGGGCGCATGGTGTTGGTCTCTTTGAAGGACAGCGAACGCTATTTTCTACGGCTTCTTTTGTGTTTTGTCCGGGGTCCAACGTCGTTAGAAAACTGTAAATGGTGACCTCCTAAACACGTTCCAAGAAGCTGCCACGGCGTTGGGGTTGCTTGAAGACGATAATGAATGGTATCGGTGCATGCAAGAGGCGTGCGATTTTCAAATGCCACAGCAATTCCGACACCTGTTCTCGATTATTTTGACATGCTGCAATCCAAGCCGCCCTAGACAAATGTGGCAAGAGTTTTTGCCTTGGATGTCGGAAGATTACCAACACCAATTGAAGAGCACGGAAAAAGAGCGAAGAGTGATTTATCACACACTCAAGGCTCTTGACAAGTATCTCTTTGCCAATGGAAGCACTGTGGACAATTTCCCTGGACTCCCTCAGCTTCGCGATTTTCAAGATCTGTGGTACGATCTCTCTCAAGGACACAACTCCTTGATCGAAACGGAAACCAATTACAATTCGACACTGCTTGAAGAAACTGTCCAACAAACAGTCAAGCTGAAAGAAGATCAAACACAAGTCTATGGCGCTATTATGGAAGCCGTGGCGAATCCAAACTTTTCACAAAGAGCGTTCTTCCTTGATGGTCCTGGTGGCACTGGAAAAATCGTTCGTTTTCCAACTCATCTTGGCCTCGGTTCGGTCGGAGTGGAAGATTGCACTTGCTGTGGCTACAAGTGGAATTGCAAGCCTGCAACTCATGGGTGGTCGGACAGCACATTCAACTTTCAAGCTTGGTTTGAATCTCAATTCGACGTTCACTTGCAGCATACCAGCCCAATCGCAACGTGCGGAATTGCTTCGAAAGACGTTATTGATAGTTTGAGATGAAGCACCAATGATGAGCAAATTCGGCTTTGAAGCACTCGACCGAACACTCCAAGATCTTATGGGCAACAATGAAGTATTTAGCGGGAAGGTCGTCGTTCTTGCTGGGGATTTTCGCCAAATTCTACCGGTGGTTCCAAAAGCAACTGCCGCCCAAATTGTTGACGTCTGCATCAAGCGATCTCATCTTTGGAATCATTTCGAAACTCTCCGACTTTGCCCTAATATGCGGGTGAAAACGGCTCAAGACTCAACAGCAGCGACGGAAATCGAAGAATTTGCCAATTTTCTTTTGCGAGTTGGAGAAGGACGAACCATCGATTGTCAACAATATGGCGTTGGATTTGCCAAGATTCCCAAGGACATGTTTGTTCCTCGGAGCGAAAACTTCAATGGATTGCCATCGTTGGTCGACCAAATCTATGGCAACATCGAAGAGCATTTCATGGAAGAAAACTATTTTTCGGGCAAGGTCATCTTGAAGCCACTCAACGTTGACGTCCATGGAATCAACGATCAAATTGTGGATGCTCTACCTGGCGAAGCACACGAATATCTGTCGATCGATTCCGTTGAAGAACAAGAAGGATTTTAAACACTTTGACCATTTCGGGAATGCCACCTCACAAGCTTCGTCTCAAGGTTGGGGTCCCTGTTATGCTGCTCCGAAACATCAATGGCGACGAGGGCCTTTGCAATGGAACAAGAATGCGAATTCGACAACTCAAGCGCAACTGTTGGCATCGATCCTTACGGGAGCCCACAAAGGAAAATTGTTGCTATTCCACGCATTCCATTGGTTACAAGTAAAAATGGCCTGCCGTTCCAATTGCGTCGACGTCAGTTTCCAGTTCAGCTTTCGTTTGCGATGACAATCAACAAAGCTCAAGGCCAAACAGTACACGATCTGGGACTCTATTTGCCCCAACCCGTGTTTGCTCATGGGCCAATTGTATGTTACATTGTCTCGAGCCACCTCACAAGAAAGAATCAAGATTTTGACGACGTACAAAGTCCACGAAGACGACGAGAACGTGTGCTTGGAGAATGTTGCCTATCCCGCAATATCTGCTTAGGCTGTAGGCCATCAAGACATGCATGTGTGATTCATATACTTTCATTTTTGCATTTAGTTTTGAGTTATAAAGACTCTTGCATAGTAAAACGATATGATTTCTAATATTCTTTTCTTGCAATGAGTTAATTAGTGTGAGCCCAATATTTTAATTAGACTTTACAATCGAATATAAAATCTTGAATTGCCAATACACCAGCCATTTTAGTGCTTAAATAAAGTAAACTTCTCATTCCTCCACACTGAATAAACCTTGCCTTGCTGCCCGGCCTTGGACGGGCACAACGAGCTTGTGTCACTATTATTGTTGTTGAACACTCAGTTGAGAAATCTTAGCTGAGAAAATACAGGGTGAGTTTAAAATCGCGCACAACAAAGTTTATCTGCGTAAAATTACCAGTTTGAGAATTTAAATGAAAGTAAAGTACAGAGATTAGTTGAAATGTTGGCTTTTATTTTTAGCCGACAAACTTAGTTGTTACAATAAATGTTGGAAATGACGTTCTCTTTCGAATTAGGAACTGTGGCCCCCACGCTCGCCAGATATATCACCCACTGATTTCTCCCTATAGGGTAATCTGAAAAACGTGGTTTATGTGAATAGTCCACACAATATTGCCGAGCTGAAAATGAAAATCGCAACAGTCATTTCTAACATCAATACTGCCATGCTTCGCAGAGTCTCAGGAAACCTGGTAAAATGAACACGCTTTTATATTCGCAAAAAAGGACGTCATTTCCAACATTTATTTCAACTCCTAAAGTTTGTCTGCTAAAAATAAAAGCCAACATTTCAACTACTCTCTGTGATACTTTACTTTCATTTAAATTCTCAAACTGGTGCTTTTACGGGCAGCTAAACTTTGATGTGTCGACTTTAAACTCACCCTGCAGATATGAACTGGCCTTTAGTATGATATTGAGAAATTTAACAACTGTAATAAAAAAATAAAAGGCATTTCTGACCTTGAAGTATCGTTTCGACCAAGTCATTTCTGTTGATTGAATTTAGGGCATTTATTATATCATTTAATTTCACAGGTGATCGTGCCTTCGTAATTTCCTGATAGAACTGGACATATTCGTCATCATCGTCAAATTCTTCATAATCGCCATTATTTAAATTTGGATAAGATATGCTGAAGCTCTTCAAAAGTGTAAAGCATTCCACAATATCACAGTTCTCAATTATTTGTTTCATATCCCCGTCGGTACAAGGATCTGTAATATTTAAAACATTATTATTTTAAAAAATATTATTTATATTATGTAATATAAAGGATGTAAAGAAATTAGTGCCAAGTATTCTAACAACGAAACAAGAAAATACGTTCCACATAAATATTATAATCGTTTCGAGGGCTGCCCCTAGATGTTTCATCTTTTACTGTAGGAGATTTGCCCAATTATTGTTATGGTAAAGGATTAAAATTTAATCCTTTTCCGGCACGTGCTTCCATTACACAGGCCAGCAATGAAAAATCATCTTGAATGAATGTGCCTTATTCTTGTGGTTTTTATTGTGCTGATTCGAATCTGCTTTTAGATTTTTTCTATCAAATCACGTTTCCAAGTTATGCACAATGTTCATTGTTAAAGTAATGGACGTGTGAGTAAAGCGGCTGCAATGTTAAAGTATTTATATTACTGGGCCACAAGGAAATTTATCAGGCCCCAAACTCTGAATAATTTAAGTGTTTCATTGAAAAACAAGAAATATGTGAGTGATAGATTAAAACTAAGGTCAGATACGAATTTAGCATTAAAAAGTATAATAATTAGCTCTTAACGTTAAAGATGATTTTTAAAATGGCCCTCTTTACTCAAAGAAATACGCTCCTCTCCGAACATCGCCGTCACAGAATTAAGAAATTACCTTTTTACCAATCAATCTAACCCGAACTCCCACTAATCTTCGTTTTTACATATTACTTTACACCTTTTTGTTACGACATATAGGTAGGTTAATCTGTAATTGTGTTTTTGTTTAATATTCTAACCTAACCAATTTACTATACAATCAATGTTCTACCTTGGCCCTGGATGGATAGATTTTTTCTGTATTCTAAAATGTACAACCCTAGCGTCAATGAACTTCGGACACCTACAGAATTTTGGATAATTACAACGAAACTAATTGTAAGAAATGAAAATTACTTTATTGAGTGCACAGAGCTTTAGTACAACTGTGATATAGCATTTTAACATAAAAAAACGAGAAAATTAAATAAGCGACTTTTTGTAATGTTTCGTTTTCAACACGTTGCAATGAACTTCGTACACCGTACCGTTTATTGCACATTACCAATGAGTGGCGTCACCTTTCCGACGAATGACGCTCCGAAGTCGTTGAGGCATGCTGGACACTAACTTCTGCGTTGTTTCTACCGGAATTTTGTCCCACTCTTCGGAAATACACGCCCGCAACTGCTGCAGTGTTCGAGGCTTCTGCTGTCTGACTTTTCGCTTTAAAATGCGCGATACATTTTCAATGGGTGACAGATCTGGGCTGCAGGCAGGCCAGTTATTCTGCTATTGTAGCCAAGCCTTGGTGTTCCGAACAGCATGAGGCTTCGAGTTGTCCTGCTGAAAGATGCTTGGTCTTCTACTGAACAACTTTTGGCGGGATGGACGCAAATGCTGTTGAAGAATGTTTATATAGGCAGCAGAATTAATAGTGCCCTCGCAAAAGTGAAGCGATCCTGTCCCGGCTGCACTCATGCAGCCCCACACCATCAGCGATGCAGGCTTCTGAACTTTCCTCTGGTAACAGTCGGGATGATTACTTTCGTGCTTGGTCCTTAGCACCTTGCGACCGTTGTTGCCATGCATCACTGCTAAGGTGGACTCGTCGGACCACAGAACACTATTCCACTGAGCAAGGGTCCACTTTAGATGGGTTCTGGCCCATGCTACCCGGCGACGCTTAGCGATAGTGCTCATAAATGGCTTCCTCTTTGTAGGGTATAAGTAATAGTTGCATCTTCTGATGTAACGGCGGACTGTGCTTTCGGATATGGGTATATGAAAATATTCTCGAGCCCAAACAGTCATTTCACTTATGGGAGCATGCCTGTTTTTCACAACGTAACGTCGAAATACTCGTAGGTTCCTAACATTCAATAATCGCTGCAGTCCCTGGTTCTGTTTTCCCGATTCCTCTGAAACGCTTGATGATCCCATTAACAGTAGAGAGTGGAACTGATAATTCATGGGCAATAGCTCGCTGGGATTTGTTATTCTGGAACTGCTGTATAATTTTTTGCCTTATACACGTTTCTACTGGCTTACCACGTCCCATGGTTCAAAACAACACGAATACTGTGCTCTGTCGCGTGGACGCTGCTTTTAAAGCCTGATGCAAAGCATTCTGGGCGTTTCTACAGCCTTCAGGAAAGTTCTATATGCTGGCGACCCCTTGTGTACGAAGTTCTT
>JAHWFO010020729.1:0-14468 GCA_023313115.1 Rhysida immarginata
TTCGAGTTATTCTGCTTTGTCAACTTAAAATTTACACCCTGTATATGTCGCGCGCGAATATAGTCACACCCCCCAAATTTAAGGTAAATTTTGGTACTAAATTTTTTTCCTCCTTAAATTCAATCCAAGACATCATAACTGATAATGCTAATTACATAACTGATCAAAACAAACACTAAATACAGTGTTGAAACTAGTTCATAGACATTGTAGCGTTTACTCGTTGTGTGTGATTTTCTCTTGCTGCCACAAGTGTCCCTAAGTTAATTTATTTTCCCACTATGCTAATTGCTTAATCCTAATTACCTACTTACTGGCTAAAGGCTGGTTTCCATTTAGCGTCGGTTCGGCGTAGGTTAGGCGTCTGCGTCTTTTTTGGAATTTTTGAAAAACGCATTCGTTTTCCAATTAGCGCCTGTTAAGCATCTGCGTCGGTTCGGCGTCGGTCCGGCATCGGTCACGCGTCGTTTAAAGATCTGGCATGGCTAGATTTTTAGGCATCTTTTTCAGGCGTTGTTTTGATTTAACCAATCGGGTGCGATCTACTTCGCTATGGATTCTGGGTAGTTGTCTTCGCCGATTCAGATGGAGAATCATGGCTGCCGTAGCTGCTGTTCGCCGACACGGGTTCTCGCGACTTTTCCTTCGTGAATTTATTAATAAACAGGTTATAAAAATTTCGTGAATCATTTATTTATTAAGTAAAAATGATATAGTAATAAATTCAAAGCGTGAACTTGACCGGAGTGGTTGATATCTTGTTTTTCCATCACCTTGAGAGAGCGACAATTGTTTGCAGCGACTTGACCAATCAGATCAGACCAGATGCAGGATAACTGTTGAAAGTCGCTAAATGGAAAACGACCGCGTTCGCGTGCTAATCAGGGCGCGTCTCACAGGCGACGATTGCAAAAAAGGACGCCGAAGCAAAAAGGACGCCAACGCTGAACCGACGCTAAATAGAAACCAGCCTTAAGGTGTCTAGCAACGCTCCCTTCATTAAAGTAAGCACCAACCCACCTTTAATTCAATACCCATGCAAGTTCCACCTCTTTAAATTGTCCAACCCCTGTAAACTTGGTTAAGAATTGGCTTTTATTGTGATCGTATAGTGCTTGGTTTCGTTTAGTCGAAACACCTTTTATCTTAAGTTTTATTCATTCCAGCTGAAATTCTAGAACTCCCCCGTACTTCTGTTGTTCTCTGGCAACGAGACAGATTTAGCAAGCTAAGGTTAAGACTTAATATTGCCCATGATAAGTGAGACGCTGACTCTCGCGCGCTGAAATCCGCAAGTGCTCCTCCGAACACCCTGGCTGTCGGAGACCACCCTGTGGGCTACCAGCCTACAGGCTCGCCACTCATGCCCCTCAGAGCCGCAGTTGTTACAGGCAGCCGGCTGCTAATCTCAGAGCAGGGTTTGGGATGCGAAATTATGGTTTATCGTCCCCAAACCCCCAAGTCTGCCGATAACAGCTGCTCTCTCCTCCATCTCTGCCGCTGTGCCCCGCGTAAGCTGGCGAAGTCTGCTGCCCAAGTCGATGCACACACTTCCGCTGCTGCGCTGTCTTGTTCCCAATCAACATCGAGTGTCTCGAGGCTCTTTACCGGCGGTACCCGTCTCATCATAGTTGGTCGTCAGTATGCTGATAGCTTGGCTGCTACAAACATCTTTCTCGTGAACACATGAGTTTTCTTTGCTCTCTCACATTCGCTCGCAGTCAATTTTTTTGACACGTTTTTTTTTCGAGGAATGTCCGCTTTCATCTCCCTCGCCGCTGTCATGACAACTCCCACTCTGTCTCTCCCTTCCCGCCAAAATGTTGTGGACAAAGGGCAAAAGAAAAGATAAATACAATTTTGATTAAACAATAATAAATACATATTAATTTAATAAAATTTAAGTGCTGTGATGCATATTATACGATAATTTCATTTAAAATTCATCAAAACAGAACGGCACTTTATCACGCAGTTTATTACTCAAATAATTACAAATATTGCCAAATAAATCTTCTAAAGACAGTTGGGAATAATTAGAAATAGTTGAATAACCTAATGAAATAATAAAAGTAATTACGTGCTAGCTTTTAAGCTATCGAAATGAAAGAGAAGATAATCCTAAAAATTTTAATAGACCTGGTGTGTGCTGCTAAATATTTGAATCCGTCACTCCTGACTAGTAGAAGGCCAACCTGAAGCCAACGACAGTCGAACAGTGCAGGAAAAACGAAACGAGCGGTCCGAAAGCAACCTAGAAAATAATCGTCCAGAAAATAACCAGAGAAAGTACACTGAACTAGGCATAAAGTCAGATGAAACCTAGTTAAGTCATCCGGAGGAGAAGATGGAGTCCTTTCCTATCAGGACGATACAGTTGTTTGTTCATTGACGAAGGACAAGTGATACGAAGACTTAGAAGTTCGAGTTATCGGGAAATGTGGCTTCTTGGATGTCGTCGAAATTGATGTTCAGGATGTGACGAGGCCTGCGATGCCTAAGGAGACTTCTAAAGGTGAATGGATGTTCAAGAAACCCTTCAACCAGACGACTGGGATAGTCTATCATCTTTGGAAGCAGCTCTTCCAGTAACACCTGGACGTGATTTCCAATGGGAAGTACATCTAAATCGTCGGCAATAGAAGTATTATTTGCAACTCTCCTGTCAAGTTGGGCAATGGTCCTCAAGGTAACGTTTTGGAAGGTTTGGAGGTCCTTCCATCTGGACTTACATATTGTTGCCCAGGCAGGCATACCATAAAGCAAGATGGTTCAGATTGCCGTCCTGTATAGCAATAGTCTGCAGTCCAATCCAATCGCGCTGTTTTGCCCTGGACGAGCTACCAGGCTGAATTTTGCCTTCTTTGCCTTATTGATGCCGTAGGAGACATGGTCTCCCCAATGTAGCTTGGCATCTATTACCACTCCGAGTTATTGGTAATGCTTTTCCCATTCGAGCTCTTTACTATAAAGGAAGAGAGGCTCGGGGGTTTTCGAAGTTTCTTCGTAATAAACATCGACTTGCATTTGTCAACATTCAGATTGAGTCTCCACTGATAGCAAACCATTCGGTAGCAAACCATTTCTCGCACGGATGTAAAGCAATTTGCAACCGAGATAGCACGTGAACGAGATTGCGGTCAGTAGTCTTGATGGACGCGTTGTCAACGAACAGATATAGCATGCAGTTTTTAAGGGCTGGGAAGTCATGGATGAGAAAGTTGTACAGTGCAGGGCCCAGGACTGAGCCCTGGGGAACAACAAAATTGACGTCGTAAGGGTTAGACATGGAACAGCCAACCTTGACACGAAATATCCAGTTCGACAGAAAGGATCTAATCAAGGCAATGAGAGTCCGTAAATCCACAAGTAATCATTTTGTATATCGGGCCTTTGTACCAAATCTGATCAAAATCTTTTTGGATATCCAAAAACATAAGACCACCATATTTAGCGCAGTTAAGAGGAGTGTTTAGATCTGCAATGAGTCTCCAGACCTAGAGTTGGCAGGAGTGACCTGAGCGAAAGCTGAATTGCTCTTCATGAAAAAAAAAATAGCCACGCAGGAGTCGTTAAATCTCTTAAGAATGACCCGTTCAAAGACTTTTGATAGCATAGGTAACAAGCCTATGGCCCTATAGCTGACAGGGAGAGCAGGGTTAAGACCAGGCTTTTGTATGGTAACGATAACAGATTCTTTCCATTTGACAGGAAACTAACCGTTATTCATGGCCCTGGTAATAGTCACGACAACATTAGGAGGCAAATTCTTGAGAGTACTATTTTTGATGGAATCAATACCTTCTGCTTTCCGACTTTTTTGATGCTTGATGACATCGGAGATTTCGTGAACAACAATCTCCTCACAGGCAGAAAGACGACGAGTGAGCTCATAAGCGATACATCCATCGTTGACACGACGAATATTTGGGAAATAATCCGGGTTGTAATAGGAGGAATACTTTGTTTTACCAGGGACTCGGTGATTAGTTGAGCCTTATCTTGATCACCGGTGACAGCATTACCATCTGTGGTAAGCAGCAGTGGCAAGTGAATGGGCCTGTTTCCGTTTAGAGCTCTTACACTTCCTTAGAGCTAATTGTCCTAGACTGACAGGGAGTTTAGCTTTTCGCTCCATCTTTGATTACGTAAAGATTTTACCTCTTCCTAGACCTTGCGAGCTAGCCTGTTGATTTTTCTTCATGAAGAAGGGAAGTCGCTTGCGCTGCCATAACCTTCTATTGGAATTCCGTTCAAGTATGAGATGCCTGATGTAAGTAGGGAGGTCGAGATGTTCAGGACGCTTTCGATCAGAAGTGGACGCACTGAAATTTGTAGCATCATTGATAACACGAGTAATAGAACTGATATTTGTATTGATATCCTCCTTATCAATAACCTCCTTGTAAGGAATGCTATTTTCTCTAAGAATATCCCTAAAGAGCTTCGAGTCCTGTTCAGAGCAGAGCACAATCTTAACATCGATGTTTATAACCTCAAAAATAAGCATCACTGGACAGTCGTCAGAGGAAGAGTCGTCAACTGTGATTATATTATAGGGCTTGAAGAATCCTTTAAGAACTGCAACGTCCGCTGACAGGAGTGGTCGCAGTAGTACGTGTCATTAAGGGATCCAGCAACGGAAGTGTCACTCTCCTTTTACCATTTTGGTTAGAGCATTTGGAATTCCACACAGAGTGCTTAGCATTAAAGTCTCCCGCCATAACCACTGGAACGGGCCCAGACAGCAGCTCATCAAGTTTGCACGGTCCAAGCTTGTGCCTAGGTGAATTATACAGAGGTGAATTTAATTTCACCTGCGTCAGCATCATTTATCATCACAGAAACAGCTTCCATTCCTACATAATTTGGAGCGACAGTCTCACAATGACCAATGCCATCCTTGACAATGTTAGCTGCTCCACCAAATGCTTCACTGGCGTTGTTACCCAGAGGTCGATCCTTTCGATAAACATGATAACCAGGCAAGTTAAAAGCTTGAGTTGATATCAGGTGCGTCTCACACATGAAAGCGATGTCGATATTCCACTTTATGAGGAAATTGTAATATTCAATTCGCTTGCGATACATTCCCGCCGCATTCCATAAATTGCAACGAAGCTTTCCGTGGATAATTGTTCTGTACTGGTGTCTCTCCATGGTCAGTTCTTAATTTTTTGGGACGCAACCTGTGGCAGTACGTTGCCATTTTCATTGAAAAGGTCTAGAAGGTTACCCAGACTGGATCAACCGCATGCGAAATTGGACTGGATCAACCGCATAAATGCTGTGCAATTGGACTGGATCAACCGCATGTGAAAGAGAAGAACTGGATGCGACCGAAGCATAAGTTCTACCGTCAACCACTTTGGTGCTTTTGGTCCTTTTGACTTGGGGATATTTCGGACACTTGGTATAGCTGGAAGTATGCTGACTATCACAACGTATACATTTAGGGTGTCTACACCCTTTACATTGTTACAGTCCCTCCATGGATGGTCACCTGCCCATTTGTTACATCTAGGCCAGTCGGTGCAACCTTGGGAAACATGGCGAAAACGTAAACATTTTTAACATTGCAAGGGCTTTTTGTTGCCTGTAAATAATTCTATACCAACAGCAAGAGGACCAACACGTTTTAAACTCAAAAAGGTCTTATTATGCTCAGTGTTTTGGAGTAGAACAAAAACTAGTGGCATTTCAATGGTACCGTTTGCATTTTTGAGCCTCATTGCCTTTTCTGGGAAATAATTTGCCTTCCTGAGCTCTTCACAAACGTCTTCCAATTATACGTTGTATCAACATGTCGGACAACTTATTATAGCAGCTTTCCTGACTAGCTGATGGTGCTGGATTTAGCACATCGTTAATCTTTACTCCAGACACTAAACTTTTGTGAGTTTCCTCATCATGACACATAATTTTAATGGTTTCCTTACGACCGGTGTGGCAGGTAATATTTACTAAAAGACACGTGCCTTGTGAATTCCTCTAGAATATCCTTGATTGGTTTGCAATGGTGACGAATAATAATAGGAGGAATATAAATAGTTCCCTTTCCATGGGTGACGACAGGCCCATCATGACCTGGGCACGAAACCCAGCACATGTCATCACTCGACTACAAAAAGCTTTACATCAGTGCGAGAGCTGGTTCACTAAGAGGCGATTAAAGCTGAACGTAAAAAGTGCAAGGTCATGTTTATCACTTGCAAATGCAAAAACCCTCCAAAGCCCCTATTCTTATTTGGCAAGAAACTTGAGTGGGTAAAGAGCTATAAATAACTTGGTGTCATGATCGACTCCAAACTAAATTGGAACGACCAAGTCCAATACGCGCTCAACAAAGCAAAGGAAGCGAGGTTCACTTTGATTGCACTTCTGGGGCAAAACAGCGCCCTTGGTGTGGATAATAAACTCTTGATATACAAGGTTGTGATTCGTACTAATTTACTCCATGGAATGCCTGCTTGGGCTTCTATTTGCAAATCTAGGTGGAAGGATCAACTTGACAGAAGAGTTTCCAACAACCACTCTATCTATGACAATTTGGGGATGGCCCACATAGGCACCTTTGTCCAAACACTTATGAAGAACATGCTACCCAAGATAGACAATCATGAAAACACCCTGGATTCTGGTATTCTGGACCATCCACTCGTTGTTAAGGGCCCCGTCATGTTTCAAGACCCCGCCATATCCTGGATGTCTGCTGGATGTCTTTTAGATCCTGCTGATTTTTGGGGACACTATTCGTCAGACTACAATCTAACTCTCGTCCCTTCTTGGGACTTATACTCTGGAGGACTAAAGAGGTTCATCAGGCTTCTCTCCTAGTTCAGTGTACCTCCTCTGGTTTACTCTTTGGGCAGCGTGCAAAGTGAACTTGGCTCCTGGTCCACTCGCGTCTTTCTTTTCACTACACTGTTCGATTGTCGATTGTCGATTGGGTGACATTCACCTTCTGTTTCGTCTTATGTGCTGGTCCCTGGCGTTGGAATTAATATTCCCGTAAACAATTACATCAAGACGCTCATTATCCAACTGGTTCCCTGGGTTGCGATTAATTTTCTCGCAAACCTAACTAAGGACTTTTTTCATATCATCTATTTTTTATTCTAAACATTCACGAGTGGATCCCTGGCGTAGAATTAACTTTATCGCAAACCTGACTTGTTTTCTTTTTTCCTTAAAGCTAGCTGCGTCCTTCTTAGGGCTGCTTCTTTAGCACACGCCTAGCTGCGAGGTTCCTCTCCCCTCCCATGGTTATATACAATTATATTTTAGTGGCGGATGGTAAAACTGTCTGTTGTGAAAAGGCCTACCGGGATGCCTGCTTGGATGCTAGGTTTGCTGCTTTTGATCTAGTGTTCAACCAAATGATAGCTCTCCAGAATGAAATAAACGCTAAGTTTAGTGCACTGGAGGAAAAAGTCGAAACCCTACACAAAAGTTTTGAGAAGTTCGAAGGTATCAACAAGGAAATTCAAGACTCTCGTAGAGATGGTACTGACAAGATAAGTGAACTTAAGGAAGCCTTTGGGAAATGCTCTGAGAATCCGAAAGAGGAAACTCCAGGGAAGATATACCGGTTGATACAGCAGGGTAAGTAATGTTTTTAAAACTCCTTCCTGTTCTAAAAGTGTGGAGTCTATGAATATAATTGAAAATAGTGATTGCTCGACAAACGGTGGCTGTAAGAGAAGTCACTCTGATGGAACCGATGAAGAAGTGGATAACAGTCCCTGGATTGGTGTTGCTAATAAAAATTCAGAAAAGGCACGAGGATCGATAACCTAAAGACCGTCTCCAGGGTAAACGAAGAAGTCGTCAGCGCGTCTAGAATGAGGAATCCGAAGAATGGACAGAGTCGCTTGGCTAATGAAGACCATGGGATCACGAAGACGTATGTACCGCCACTTATCATGCGGACTCATGGCATCCCGTTTAAGACGATTTTAACTGAGCTCGAGAAGCATGTTCCAGTGGAAAAGATCACATTTCATACGGGCAGAGCTGAAACCGTCAAAGTTAAATGTGAAGACGAAGAAATTCACAGCAGGTTCGTCTCCGGAATTAAGTCTGACAATATTCTAAAATTTCAGCATCATCAACTGAAGTCCGAGAAGGTTCTGAAATTCGTCAGCCGAAATGTTGATGTTACCTATGATCTGGGTGACCTACAAGAAGACCTAAAAAGAGTCAACTACTTCCTGGAATAGGAAATTCGATCGAGGAAAGCCAAAGGATCCATTGATAGAAGAACATTACACGTATTGGGCCGCTGGCAGTGTTAGTGGAGTCCTATCGATGGAAAAAGAAGCCACACCAATGCTATAACTGCCTGCGATTGCGACGCGTAGCCATGGGCTGCACGGAAGATCCTCGTTGCAACAAATGCGCAGAGGGGCACCATTCTAGATATTGCCCCAAGATTAAAAGACAAGACCCCGCAAAGTGCGTCAGATGTAGTGGACAACACACTTCAAGTTACACAAAATGTCCAAAAAAGCCCCAGGTTCAAAGGATGCCTAGCTACAAAGTGACAGCAGACAAATCCTATGCTGCTGCTTTGTCTAAGCCAGAGGATAGAGGCCTCAACATTAACGACCTACCATGTATGTATAAGAAATTAGGACCGTATCTTTCATCTGGTTTCTAATCTAGGCAGAAGTTACCAACAGTTTAGTGGGCTCCTTACGAACAACTAATTATACTATGCTTGCACAAAGTTATACTGTAATCAACAAAGGTGAACTTCAGTGCGTGATATGGAACGCTAGGGGGATTCCCCGAAAGTGTATCGAGGTTCACAATTTTTTGATAAAGCAAGATTTCAAACCAAGCCAAGATTTCAAGCTACTGGCTATTGTGTGTACCGTACGGATCGTATGGCTTCAAATGCTGCAAGATGTGCTTCTGGGGGCGCTGCGATCATTATTAAGAAGGGAATAATAATAATCTTTGGTGGAGTGAAGTTCATGGCGCTCTAAAATTTACCTAAACATTATCTTGACGTTAATAAGCTTAATGAACTCTTCAGTGGTGACAATCCAGTCGTCCTGCTGGTGACCAAAATGCCAAGCACCCAAGCTGGAACTCCAGAACGCAGAACTAGAACGGCTTGATTCTCAATAGGTACTTACAAGGAAAAGATATCACCGTGGCTGGACCAGTGGAGGACACCTACTACTGCGACCATTCCCCTACTAATGACGTTTTGGACATCTCGCTCTTGAAGGGTTTCATCAAAGCGTACAATATCTTCACGATTGATGACCTTTCTTCTGACCACAAGCCTGTGGCGTTGAACTTTGACAATGTCGACATATATTTCAGAGAAGAACTCGTACATCATCAAGACTGGAAGGTATATAAAGATATTATTAAGGACTACAGCTGCAATCCCGACGTTGCATACAGTACGGAGGACATCGATCAACGTGTTGAAGACATCTCCATATGTATTTACAGTGACATAGAAGCTAGTAACTATCCATCAGAGAATAAACCTCCACATTGAATGCAACTCACTACTGGAATCCAACCCTTAATTGCTGAAAGAAACAGGACCCGTAGACTATGGCAACGCTATCGTGAACCTTGGCTCAAAACCAAGTACAATAGGCTAGTGCGAAGAGTCCAAGAGGAGATAAAAGTGCTTCGTGATGCTAGATGGAATGACAAATTCAAAAGCTTATCAGCTTACGACAATTTCATTTGGAGTATGATCAGAGCTCTACAGAAAAAGAAGAATAATACGTGTCCTCCACTCCGTACACCACAAGGTGACTATATGCAAACTGATCTGGATAAGGCCCAAGTCATTGCAGATACACTAGAAATGTAACTTGTTACTCCTATCATCAACAATCCCGAGAGCCAAATCATGTCTCAGCGTGTGGAAGATGGTCTTGTCAACTTTGATGAAGTCCCGCAGCTTTTAATGAAGAACAACATCGAGGCTGGAGAGATCGCCACTATCATAAATAAACTAAAAAAGAAGAGGGCTCCAGGAAGAGACAAGGTGAGCAATAACGCCCTTATTAATCTCCCAAAGAAGTTTATTGATTATCTCACCAACATCATTAAAGACTGCTGAAAATTTTCTTACTTCCCTGCATCTTGGAAACAATCTATTGTTTTGAGTATCCCCAAGCAGGGGCAATACCCAGCAATTCCCTCGAGCTACCGACCAATTAATCTGCTCCCCTCAATGTCTAAAGCTTTGGAGAAAACGAATCACATCACATTCCAAGACCACTGTCTCGACAATGATCTATTTTGGAAAGATCACGTTGGCTTTCGTGCCGCCCACTCTTGTCAGATGCGCATATGGAGGCTCGTACAAGACCTGAGCACCCCTTTGAACGTTTCCAGGTACTGCGGAGTGGTATTCCTCGATGTCAGTAAAGCTTTTGACCATGTGTGGCATGGAAGCCTTGTCTACAAGATGATTAGAGACTGGTTCCCTTCTGATTTTATGGTGAAATCCTTTCTCACCGACAGGTCCGACCAAGCTAAATTTGGTGAAAATCTATCCACGCCCCGTGCTGTAAAGGCCGGTGTCCCTCAAGGTTCTGTCCTCGGGACCGTGCTATTTAATTATTTTGTGCTTGATTTCCCGAAACCCTAAAATTGTAATCTATATATCTATACTGACGATACTGCCATTATGACATGGGCACACAAGCTGGCTCATGTTATCACTCGTCTACGGCACGCCTTGAAGATGTTTGAAGACTGGTTTAACTGCTGGAAGCTGAACCTTAATGTCGGAAAGTGCAAGGCTATGTACTTCAACAGAAAGTTCAAACATCCCCCAGATTCTCTTGTTCTATTCAATAAGAAACTGGACTGGGTAGACAACTACAAATATCTTGGCGTTATCATCGACTCAAGACACTCGTGGAATCATCACGTGACCTACGGTCTGAACAAAGCGAAGAGGGCTAAGTACAGTTTCATAGCTCTCCTGGGCGGAATAGCACCCTCAGCATCGACAATAAGTTACTTCTGTACAAGTCGATTATTCGGACCATACTCGTATATGGCATGCCTGCTTGGGCGACTATCTGTAGAAGCAGATGGAGCGAGCTACAGTCCTTCCAAAATGGTACTCTGAGGACGATTGCCTCCTCTATTCAGATTTAAACATGGTCCACATCGGAGTATTTATATAGGACCTCCTTTTGATTATGGTGCAGAAGATAAAGATTCACGACAGTGACCTAGTGATTGGAATACTGAAGAACTCAATGGATATGAAGTGGCATATGAAGTACCAAAAACCGAGGCACATTCCTGACATCAACTTTAAAGACATCAGCAACGTTTCTTTCCCGGACTACTGGAAGACGTGATAATCTTCTTTCTGGTTGTTCTTTTTATTTCGTTTGTATTTTGTTTCTGACAATCGTCAATCTTATTTTCTTTTTTTTATAATATGGAAGACCGCTTGGGTTGGTTAAGCTTCTTGACTACCTCCGTGTATTTCATTTGGAATTTATTCTGGTTCGTTGAGCTTTGTGAAAGCGCTGCTTTCGTCCCATCTGAAGAAATGTACACTTCACTGTATCGATTGTCGTTTGTCGGGAGACATTGCTTTGGGAATAACTAAGCTTAGCTTTGTTACCACGTACGGCCACAGAGACACTATCGTTGATATTGACAATGGATTGAATATTGTCTATCCTAACACCACTTGTGTTCTTTTTTTCGCCGCGTAATTTGCCAATCACATCCATCAATACCAGTAGAATCATTTTCGTGCCTTCTCTTAATGCCAGTTCGTAGTTTCCTTCATTGACCATTTCCAGGCAAGTAGAACCGTTTTCACTATTAAGTAGGGGATTAGGGTTTACCACTATCTTAGGTGAATCAGAAGTAATGGGACAGCCCATAAACACCGTGATAGTATTGGCAAGCCTGTTGGCAGTCACTAAACTCGCACTTTGAAGATCTCTTTTTTAGCTATCAGTTTTACTACTAACTTCTTTGGACAGCGCTTCTACCCTTGATTCTAACTCTAGATATTTTTTGTTCAGCTCAGTACGTAATGCCTCAAGTTGTTCGTTAATAATAATATCAAATGCCAGAAATCTCGGATCTTTACACGCATCTTTGTATGCCACTTCACAAGGTAACACTTTACCGTCATCATCTGTAACAGTACATGTACAACATTTTGACGTAGTGCCTGCCATCGCCATGAAGCAGGTGCAGTGGGGGGTTTTGCCGTCCTTAGCAAGACGCACCTGCTCAGAAGACATTAAAAGACTTAAAAAAGTCTTAACTTGTTAGTCTTTGTAGAGATTCCATCAATGCACTCTCAATAGTAAACCAGGATCAGCAACTATGCACTCGAGCACTTCAAAATCACAACCAAAAGTCCAACAAGAAGTCCATCTGCGAGCGGTTAACACACATCCACGATAGATACTGCTTAGGTTGATTCGGTTAATCGAGTATCTCTGGTTTTCAAAAATATTTACGCCTGATGTGTGCTGCTAAATATTCGACTGTCACTCCTGACTAGTAGAAGGCCAACTTGGAGCCAAAATGTCACTCATATTATTAATCTGGTAGAATTAATAAATGCAGTACCGATGGGAGGTCAGCGCCATATCTCGAAACCGGATTGGCTACTGTGTCCAGTAAAAAAATAATGATATTATGGTCCTCCATGGGTCTTCTCGTCTAGTCTAGAGATTGATGCAATCGATGTTTGGTTTACAAAACATCGATTGTATTTCGATGTTATATGGTTGGTTAAGTCACCAGTCAATGTTTGGTAAGAAACATCCGATGGTTGAAAACCATCGAAATGTCCATTGATCGACTGACAAAACCATCGATGCATCGATGATTTTCGATGGATCGCACACAACTAGTGGCCAAGTTCATGTGGCCTTGTTCGAGGAGGTTTTCCTCTTTGGAGTTGTTTAAGTTTTTAACGTTGGGTGTAACATTGTCACTTGAGAATCTTTTTAGATCTTAAACCGCTGAGGCAACACCATCAGCCTCAGCTCCGACGTACGATCGGCGAAGCATCTTCCAAAAAAATCGTGTGGTCCAGTAGTTTTTCTCGTTTTCTTTTAGTGAGTTTTTTTTATTATTAAATTTTATTGTATGACACTTTAAACCTACCTGGTCAAGTAAAGGCCAAGAAAGGCCCGTCAGGCCAAACCCGGAGGGAGGGGAGTGTCAACTTTGTTGAAAATAAAAACTTTTTTAAATTAAACTAATTAAGATAAAATTGTTTTAGGTTAAATTAGAATAAAAAATAGTTTTTAATATCTTTTAATTTTATCAGGAATTGAGCCCCATAGCTTCAGAGCACGATATGAAACACTACGTTCTAAATAAGTATGGGACAGGAAAGGTAAGTAAATATTAGTTTTATAGCGAGTATTGTAATCATGAACGTCAGAACAATCTATCTATCTATCTATCTATCTATCTATCTATCTATCTATATTTATATATATAAAGAAGGATGTTTGTGGGTGGGTGGGTCTATGTGTCTGTAAGTGTTTTATACAAATCGCCAGTTTTATTCCGATCTTGATGAAATTTCGCATACATGACCTTCAAAGCATGAGGAAGGTCACTGTCTACCTCAGATTTCGGAATAATAATAATTATCGATAAAAAATCGATATTCATGGTTATGGCAAGGCATATTAATGAGAAATATCTCATGACCAACACTGGAAGGCAAAGTTGGTACAACAATAGGTATCAACAATGGTATCAGCACGCAATTCACAAACACACTGCATGAACCAACAATATATATCTCATGACCAACAATAAAAAGAAAAGTTTGTTCAAGTGTAATTATCCCGGGCTACGCCGGGTACCTCTTCTAGTCTATCTATATCTATCTATATATATAAAGAAGGATGTTTGTGGGTCTGTCTGTGGGTGGGTCTGTACGTTTTTTATACAAATCTACAGTTTTATTCCGATCTTGATGAAATTTCGCATACATGACCTTCAAAGCATGAGGAAGGTCACTGTCTACTTCAGATTTCGAAAAAATAATAATTATTGATAAAAAATCGATATTCATGGTTATAGCAGGGCATATTAATGAGAAATATCGCATGATAAAACAGTCCTTTCCAAGAATTATAACAATGCAATATGGATAAGTTTCAATTTGTAACAATGCATAGAATTCCTGTTATTCAGGCTTTTCTTAGAAAAGAGAGTTCTTAGTACTTAACAATTTCTTGAAAATCTTTAAAAATGATCAGTAAATGGAGACAATGGAGAGTTAGCAGACTATTGAGAAAGAGTGGAAAGACGATAGAGGAAGCACTCCTTTAGCTCCGTGATGTATTGAGCAAATGGGAAGCAAGTAAATAGAAGAATCCGCGACCGCTAGACTGCACAAAGTGATGAATGGCCAAATTTTGCTTCAACACATCGAGAGAAGAGTGGAAATTGCAACAACACTA
>JAHWFO010020734.1:0-14038 GCA_023313115.1 Rhysida immarginata
ATATTACTAAATTGCCAAAAAAAAAGTTGAGTGGGTCTTGTATCAAAGAAATCAATGATTTTATTTGCGTAAAGTGGCGGTCCTTTAAAATCACACAAAAGAATTCCGTGTTTCATGTTTGTAATATTACTAACAATTAAAAGGTTATTTATTTATTTGGTATTAAACGTATGAAATTATACGAATAAGAAATGAGTAAAGAGCGTTTTAATTATTGGTAATTTTATAAATGCGTAAACACGGAGTTTCTTTGTGTGATTATGATTTTATTCCCATAAACGGCCGGCACTTTATGCAAATAAATACTAAAAACAAATAAACCATCTGATATAAATAAATAAATAATATTAATCATAATAATAATAATAATAATAATGTAACACCATCGGGGATAAGACCCCCGGAAATTAAACCGGGGGTTAGAGTTGAGTTAAGTCCCGAGTTGTCCCCCACAGGCAAGAGCCCAGAACGGGGTTGATGTGAAAACATGTAAAAAGAACTAAAGTAGAGAAACACAAAAAGACAAAGCAAAAAGGCAAGATTAAGATATGGTTCAAAGGTTAAAATAGAGGAGAAAACTGCTATAGTCAACAAAAAATGTCCATTAACTTATGATTATTACTATACGAATGAATTAATTTAAAATTTGGGTCAACAGTAGAAACCTTTGTCCGCAATTTACCAAGAAACACAGTTTTAAAAGTGTGGATGGATTTAAAATAAGAACGCGCTCTCAAAAACAAACTTATAACTTTCTTGTAGCAATGTATAAAAGAAAGGCATACAATTTAGTCATTTTTATAAAATAAAAAGATTACTTAAAATTGGTACTAAAGAACTAAAATTTTCTAGAGAATTATACATATCTACGAAACTTATTTAATAATAATATCTCATAAAGAATTACATTAAAACTCGTTTATCCTTAATTGGAGGGAAATTATTGATTTTTTTAACTTAATTAATTTATTTATTTAATTTATATGTAATTTTGCAAGCAACAGGCTATTGAAGCACAATAACAGCTTAGAAGAATAATAATTCAATATAAAAAAAGAACAAATATAATAATATTAAATATAAAAAGGAAAATGATCATAAGATAAACGTAATATTTCAAAACCATTTTTAACATGATTATAACAAACCTTCTCCATTAATTCAAACTGAAATAAATTTAATATTTGAATAAACTCAATATCAAAAAATAAACTAAAAAAATCTACAAGACAAAAACAACTTTAACAATTTAGTCTTAAAGGAGCACTCATCATTTCGGCAACAAAAAAATAATTTTTGAATCAAATCTTATTTATATAAATATAGCAATGCCAAAATGGATTAAAATTAATTTTATGCAGAATAATGAGCGTTTTCTTAATGTATTTTAGAATATACTTTGCTCCTTCTGAGCTTAAATGAAAATGCAGGAAAGCTCGAATAATGCATTTAAATGTTTATATTATCTCTATGATTATTTATCTTAGCTAAACAGTTTTAAAGTTTAAAGCATATAAAAAGTAGGTTAATTTTACATGGACACTTGAGGAGACACCAACATCATCTGCCATTTTGAAGGATGGGGTTGAAGAAAAAAAATGTTTTTAACTTTATTTTACTACCCAGCTAGCATGCTTACGTAATTCCAATGTAAATTCCAATACGTAATTCCAACGTTAGGTCCATACGTTAGACTAACGCAGAAATGGTACGCTGTCTGATAATTGGTTAACCGTTAGATCTGGGTTATTTTTAACATAATCCAAACATTAATATAACGTATTTCCAACAACTTTCTAACATAGCCCTGACATTAATATAACGTATTTTCATCAATTTTCTAACATAACCCCAACATTAATATAACGTATTTCTAACAATTTTCTAAGATAATCCCAACATTAATATAACGTATTTCCAACAATTTTCTAACACAGCCCTGACATTAATATAAAGTATTTCCATCAATTTTCTAACATAACCGCAACATTAATATATTATATAGAATTCTATAGAATATATTCCCAATGATTTCCTAACGTGATCCAAACATTAATATGAGAAACCGGAAAGGACTGTGGATAACGACATGACCAACTGACAACAGCCTCTTGTCCACAAAAGAATTTTATTAAGCATATACGTATTTCGAACTCATTGAGTTCATTATTCAATGCCGATACAAAGTTTGGTCGACAATCGACAATCGAACAGTGTAGTGGATCGGTATTCGAGTGGAACTTGAAGCATAGCTTCCATAATCTCACCCTTCATAATCATATTCCAAGGGAAATACACTGAGCTAGAAAAGAAGCCTGATGTACCCACAAGGGTCATCCAAAGTATGAAAGAAAATTGCCTCCTCTTGGTGGAGGAAAATTTGATTGACGACTGTCTAGACTAGAAGCAGACCACTAGTATTAGATAAAACACGACCTATGAAGTCCAGTAATCTGGAAATAAGACATTATCAATGTCTTCAAAATTAATATCAAGTATATGCCTTGGATTACGATATCTCTTTCTATGCATAGGATGCTTTAAAATGCCCGAGACTAGCTCGTTGCTATGATTTTCTATAAGATTCATTCTATAAGAAAAATACTAATAATAATGACAACAATATAACCAAAAAACAATGAATAGAAGAAACATTGTTCAAAATTTAAATAAGAATACCATTGTAAGACATTTAAACATCTCAACTGTAAAATACTGATGATGTCCGAAAGGACGAAATATATCTATCTAAACAATAATAAAAATTGTATTGTAAAATGGACGATATGAAATTATAAATATGATTTTCTATATTGGGCAGCATGGATTCCATGAGCCCTTGAACGTATTTGCCAATATGAGTCATGTTGAAGTCATTATAAATGGAGGAATTGCGAACAATTCTCCGATCTTTTTGCGCAATAGTCCTAAGGGTAACGTTTTGGAACGTTTGCAGTTCTTTCCATCTAGTCTTACATATTGTGGCCCAGACGGGCATACCATAGGTCAAGATAGTCCGAACAATGACCTTATAGAGTAGGAGTTTATTATCAATGTTTAGAGCACTATTCCGGCCCAGCAGAGCAATCAAGCTAAACTTGGCTCTCCTGGCCTTATTCAACGCATAAGTTGCGTGGGGAGTCCAGGTAAGTTTAGAGTCAATAACAACACCAAGATATTTATAAGTTTCAACCCAGTCCAGTTTTTTGCCATATAGTGTTAGAGAATCTAATGATCTCTTTCTCTTCTTGGAGACAAACATCGCCTTGCATTTGTCTACATTCAATTTTAGCCTCCACTTGCTAAACCAGCTTTCACACTCCTTTAGAGCCATCTGCAGCCGCGAGACTACTACGGCTGGTTGACGAGCACAGGTCAGTATAGCAGCGTCATCTGCGTAAAAAGAGAGCTTACATTTAGAAGGACTTGGAAAGTCTCGCATAAAATAATTGAATAATACTGGCCCCAGGACTGAACCCTGTGGGACACCAGCTTTTACTTCATACATAGGAGATAGATTATCTCCAACTCTGGCCTGAAAGAACCGGTTGGAGAGAAACGAGTGTGTGAAATCCATCCATAATCATTTTAAAAATAAGACCATCGTGCCAGACTTGGTCGAAGGCTTTGTGTACATCGAGGAAAACGACCCCACAATACATAGAGAGATTAAGGGGCTCATTGATATCCGCTGCGAGCCTCCATATTTGGAGTTGGCAGGAATGGTTTGAGCGAAAGCCAAATTGTTCATCGCGGATGAGATCGTTGGCATCACAGTACTCAATGAATCTCTTGAGAATTGTTTTTTCCAGGATTTTGGAAATTGATGGTAACAAGCTGATGGGCCTGTAGCAACAGGATTTGCAGGATTTTGTCCTGGCTTAGGAATGCTTAAGACAACTGATTGCTTCCAAGCATCCGGGAAGTAAGTGTTCTTCCAGCAGTCGTTAATCACTTTTGCAATATCTTGAATTGTATTTGGAGGTAAATTTTTCAAAGCACTGTTCTTAATAGAATCTTTACCTGGAGCTTTTCTCGTTTTCAAATTTTTAATGATGCTTTGGATTTCATTTATATCAATGCCATGTTTTGGGAATTCATTGCCGTGAATATTATAGAAGCCAGTTATGCAGGATTTTACTTTCTCAGACATATCAAGTCCTATTTGCCGACCATCAGTAGGCGTGACAAACTGTTCTGAAAGTGAAATTGCAACAAGCTGAGCTTTATCATCATCATTCGTGATGAATTTGCCATTTTGGGCTAACAGAGGTGGGATATTTATGGCTTTCTTGTTTTGCAAGGCTCGAACCATGCACCAAATAGAGTTATCGTGGGTCGACAGACTCTTAACTTTATCGCTCCACCTGTCATTACGAAGTGCTTTTACCTCCTCGTGAACTCTTCTAGTGAGCCTATTATACTTGGTCTTAAGCCATGAATCACGAGTTCGGTACCACTGCCTTCTAACCTTATTCCTTTGCTCAATTAATTGTTTGATTTCTGGGGTGAGATCAAGGTGATCAGCTCGCTTCGACTCTAAGGGTGAAGCACTAGAGTCAATAGCTGCATTTATACGTTTAGTAAGATTTTTCACATTGGTATCTATTTCGCTCGTACTATGTACGTTATTTAGTGGGTCGTCATCTTTTTTGAGAATTTCTCTAAAAAATTTCCAGTCTTGTTTGAGCCTCAGTTCTTCTTTGAGGTCAATGTTTACGTTATCAAAATTTAGTGCAACTGGTTTATGGTCTGAGGATAGATCATTGACAAGATAGATACTGAATGATTTGTAGAAGCCCTTCAACAACACAATATCAAGTACATCGCTTGAAGGAGAATGATCACAATAATATGTATCATCCACAGGGCCTACTGCAATAATATCAGATTGCTTTTGCACGTAGCCATACAAAAGGACACCGTTTTGGTTATGGCATCTTCAATTCCAGTGCGAGTGCTTAGCGTTCAGGTCTCCCGCCATAATAACGGGAATATTCCCGGAAAACAGCTCGTCGACCTCATTGGCATTGAATTTATGCTTGGGCGCATTATATAGAGCCACTAGTTTCACCTCTCCCAGTGTGGCATCAGTAATGATAGCAGAGGCAGCTTCCATTCCCATATAGTCTCGGGTTGGTTCCTCCCGATAATGAATGCCTTTCTTAATAATAATACCTGACGGGGACTTTACTGTAGTGGGAAGAATTCTGTCTTTACGATAGACACAGTAACCAGGTAGCCTGAAGTCGCGGTCTGGCCTTAAGTGTGTCTCACATAGAAATGCTATGTCTATGTCCCATTGGGTTAGGAAGTTGTAAAACTCAATACGCCTCCGGGGGACCCCCCTGGCGTTCCATATTACGCAACGAAGTTTACCTCGATTTGTAATAGAATAGCATCGATCAGCCATACTGTCAGTTTTTATTCTTAAGTATTCCACTCATCAGTGGCATTTTCTTGCCCAGTTCGTTTAACAAATTGCATACATTGCCAATTTGTTTATACATTACTTGAAAATCATTCACGTTAATGCTCTTATCTTGTTTGGAGACCATTGAGGCATAGGAAATCTCCGGGGACACTTTAGCACTTTGCACTCTCCTGACTTGCGGATATTTAGGACATTTTGTGTAACTGGAGGTGTGTTGTCCATTACATCGAATACATTTTGGGGGATCTTGTCCTTTTACATTTGGGCAGTCTTTTGACTGATGATCTTTAGCGCATTTGTTACAACGGGGGGATTCCGTACAACCCATAGATACATGGCCAAATCGCAAACAATTATAACATTGTAAAGGCTTCTTATTACCTCGAAACATTTCAACACTGACAGCTAAGGGCCCTATGCGGGTCACATTTTTAAGTGTCTTATTGTGTTCAGTGTTTGATAACAGAACCAGAATCATGGGCATATCTATTGATCCTTTGGCTTTTTTAAGCCTAATCACTTTCTCAGGAAAGTAGTTAGCCTTTTTCAGGTCATCATTAAAATCGTTAAGGTCATAGGTCACGTCTACATTTCGTATAACGTATTTGAGGACTTTTTCCGATTTAAGTTGATGATGCTGAATCTTTAGCACGTTATCAGCCTTAATGCCAGACACCAATTACTATGAGTTTCCTCATCATGACACCTTATTTTGATCGTCTCTGCTCTGCCTGTGTGTACAGTAATTTGGTTAATCGCCACATGCTTTTGAATCTCGCCCAGGATTTGCTTGATTGGCTGACCGTGAGTACGTAACAAAGTTTGGTTGAATTACAGAGAATATACATAAGGGCCAGAGTGGCCATTATCCAATAAAAAGGTACAAATGTAAATTACAAAATAAAAAAAAAAAGACGAATGGGGGAAAAACAGTCTCTTAACATCAGAAACGCGGACCTAATAGAGATACTTCCTCCTGGTCGCGAACAATCGTTACAATCGATACCGAATGCCGATTATTAAAATTACAATCAATAAAATCAAAGAAAGTAAAAGATAAACGATGATACAAAATTTAGAAATATAGAAAATTAACTTGACTCTTTAAGCAATTTGATAAGTGTCGAATCTCCTATCGGGCCCCGACCTGTTACTAAACGTCTGGAGACTCCAACGTCTCAGGTCGGGGTCCTTTTTAGCAGCATCTGTAGAAAAAAAAATCTATATATATAATTTCGTTGTATGTCCGGATGAATGTATGTCCAATTCTCTTTCCAGAGCTTTCTGAAGCCGTCTGATATCGCAGAAAGCTGAAATTTGGCATAGTTAAAGTATTTTTGCTCCGTTGGTGCAGGACGGAGCCAGATTTTTGATTTTCGGTTTGTTGGCGGTGGGCGTGGCTTTGTAATTTTGTCCAATTCTCTTTCCAGAGCTTTCTGAAGCCGTCTGATATCGCAGAAAGCTGAAATTTGGCATAGTTAAAGTATTTTTGCTCCGTTGGTGCAGAACGGAGCCAGATTTTTGATTTTCGGTTTGTGGGCGGTGGGCGTGGCTTTGGAATTTTGTCCAATTCTCTTTCCAGAGCTTTCTGAAGCCGTCTGATATCTGAAGATTACATCTCTCTATATGTATAAACTTTTTAAAACATATTTTTTGCCTGGCAGGGACAGGCTTTCTGACTAGTATACATATAATAATTTGAAACTATACACTAAAAATTACAAAAGCATGCAAAATAATAATAATAATTCAGAATGGCCAAAATTCATAGTGTCCCAAAAGTATTGATCGTGGTGACGATGAATTAAATAAGCTATATTAACTTCTGTTTTGCTTCATATTTTCTTTTTTTGCTGTGTTTGCGTGATGTATTCTGACAACTTTCATTTAAACTTTGATCCATTCGCAATTTTGTACCTGATGTTTAAAGTGTATGAATAAACCTCCTGTGAAGTGGTCACAACCAGGGCTAATAAAATAAAACATAATAACTAGCTAGCTTTTAAGCTATCGAAATGAAAACCATACAGCAGGTTTGAGAGAAGATAAACCTAAAAACTGTGAAGTCTTTAAAATTATTTTTGCTGGAGTTTATCGTTAGTCGACTGATGCTGAATCACCTTACTTATCTGCTTATACATACCATGGAAGAATACAAGGAAGCGCCTCTTGTAGCATTTCTAATGCTAAAATGTAACTGAATGTGTCAGTCGCTGCTATCGCAGCGCACCTGGCGGCCTACATGATTGCGCTTATAACCCCTATGATCTTTTTATGATTTTAGAATTACAGATGTCTTTGAAATAATTGAGCACTTGATATTTCATTAAAAAATTTTGAATTTGCATTTTATGGTCGTTTTTATAGGAAATAAATGTTTTTCTTTCATTCAATGCTTATTTTCTCCTTTCATTTTAATGACCCTTTTCAAATTTAATATGGGCCCGGCTTAGGAGCACTTTATTTTTAAATGGTAGGAAAATGACTTGGAATTATTTTTTTTTAAATTGATTTAAATGGTACAGGGGTTTCCATGAAATTAGCTGTTAAGTTCTAGACATGTTGACTGAGAGAAAGAGCAATATGAACAAAATTTTTTCAAAATATCATTGTTTCAGTTATTTAACGCACAAAATTAAATATTTATTATATTATTACAGCATTATGATACAAAAAAGATTCTCGCTCAATGAACACATACATTGGGATTTCGTGGCACTCTGGCGGACAACATGATATCTCGTACCTATTTCGCATGACGCTTTTTTCGGTAACAGGCACTTCCATCTAGAGATGGGCGATAGTACGATCGATAGCGATGCTATCGATAGTTTTTAACTATCGATAGCCCTACTATCGAATAGTCAAGTAAGTTGATACTATCGCGATAGTTTTATAACTATCGCGATAGTTGACAGAGCGCCTCCTTACTAATTCTTTTTAAAATTTTTAGGCATTTACTGTTGTAAAAGATATCATTCCTTTGCTCAAGCCAATTGAGTCAGTCACAAAGGAGATAGGCCTAGAATTAAAAAAAACTTTACTTGCAAATATTGAGAAAAGATTTGGGCCAGTGGAATACAATAAACTATTAGCAACTGCCACACTATTAGATCCACGATTTAAGAGACTGCATTTCCAAAATGCAAAAGCTTGTGCAGACGCATTGTCAACCATCAATGAGGAATTGGTAAACTTATCATTGGGGATATCATGACAATTTAATTTTCCATCCAGCAGCAGATTTCAGAACTGAAGAGAGAGATGGAGGTTATAAACTCAGTTTACGGCAGTATTTAGATCAGCCATGTATACCACGGAAAAGCAGCCCCTTACATTTCTGGTCTCAACTTAAGTCAGTTCATCAACATTTATACGAAATTGCACAAAAAAGATTGTGTGTGGTTGCCACTTCCGTTCCATCAGAAAGACTGTTTTCTAAAGTGGGTAATGTCATTACTGAACGGAGAAATAGATTGTCTCCAAAACATGTTGAAAAATTGATAATTTTGAGTAACCTCTTGTATAAGGAATGGTCCAATTAAATGTTCTAAATGTGTAATTAATGTATTTTTCATTCTATTGTTAAATAAATGTTATATTTTTTGGCAAAAGATGGTAATTTTTTATTCTTGATGTTTGTTTCTTTGAGTACTCATAATTGCAAACTATCGCGATAGTTAACGATAGTTGCAGACTATCGTGATGCTATCGAGTTAACTAAAAAACTATCGTGATAGTACCCTCGATAGTTTTTTTCTCACTATCGCCCATCTCTACTTCCGACAATCGACAATCGAACAGTGAAGTGTACATTCGTTAGGATGGCACGAAAGCAGCGCTTTCACAAAGCTCATCCAACCAGAATAAACTCCAAAGGAAATACACTGAGGTAGTCAAGAAGCCTAACCAACCCAAGCGGTCTTCCATATTATACAAAAAAGAAAGTAAGATTGACGATTGTCAGAAACAAAAAAACAAACGAAATAAAAAATACAAGGAGAAATAAGATTATCACATCTTCCAGTAGTCTGGGAAAGAGACGTTGCTAATATCTTCAAAATTAATGTCAAGAACGTGCCTCGGTTTACGATACTTCGTATGCCAGTTCATATTCATTGAGTTCTTCAGTATCCCTTTCACAAGATTATTGTCGTGAGTCTTCATCTTCTGTATCATAATCAAAAGGAGATCCTGTATAAAATTACCGATATGGGCCATGTTTAAATCGAGGTGGATGGATTGGTTTTTCACCGTCCTTCTGTCCAGCTGGGCAATGGTCCTCAGGGTAACATTCTGGAATGACTGTAGTTCACTCCATCTGCTTTTACAGATAGTCGCCCACGCAGGCATGCCATAGAGGAGTATGGTCCGGATAATCGATTTGTACAGAAGTAGCTTGTTGTCAATGCTGAGGGCGCTGTTGCGACCCATAAGAGCTATGATACTGTACTTAGCCCTCTTCGCTTTGTTCAGAGCATAAGACATATGCTGGTTCCATGAGAGTCTTGAGTCAATGATAACTCCCAGGTACTTGTAGTTGTCCACCCAGTCCAGTTTCTTATTGAACAGAACAAGAGAATCTGGGGGATGCTTGAGCTTCCTATTGAGGTACAAAGCCTTGCACTTTCCGACGTTAAGGTTCAACTTCCAGCAGTTAAACCAGTCTTCGAACTGCTTCAAGGCGCACTGCAGCCGAGTGATAACGTGAGCCGGCTGGTGTGCCCATGTCATAATGGCAGTGTCATCCGCATAAAAATACAGATTACAATTATCGGGTTTTGGGAAATCATGTACAAAGTAATTAAATAGCATAGGCCCGAGGACAGAACCCTGAGGGACACCGGCCTTTACAACACGGGGTGTGGAAAGATTTTCTCCAACCTTGGCTTGATAGGATCTGCCGTCAAGAAAGGATTTCACCATCAAGATCAAATCGGCAGGGAACCCGTCTCTGATCATTTTGTAGACAAGGCCCTCATGCCACACTTGGTCAAAAGCTTTACTGACATCGAGAAATACCACCCCACAGTACCTGGATAGGTTCAGGGGGGTGCTCAGGTCTTCAACGAGCCTCCATATCTGCATCGGACAAGAGTGGGCAGCACGAAAGCCAAACTGCTCTTCTCGTAAAAGGTCATTTGCTAGACAGTGATCTTGGAATCTGACAAGGATCGTTCTCTCCAACACCTTGGACATCGAGGGTAGCAAGCTAATAGGTCGGTAGCTCGCGGGAATTGCAGGATTTTGTCCCTGCTTTGGGATACTCAACACAATAGATTTCTTCCAAGCCACAGGGAAGTAAGAAAATTTCCAGCAGTCGCTAATGATATTGGTGAGAAATTCAATAAAGTTCTTTGGGAAATTCATAAGGGCGTTATTACTCACCTTGTCTTTTCCTGGAGCCTTCTTCTTTTTCAGTTTATTTATGATGTTGGCGATCTCACCAGCCTCGATGTTGTACTTCGTAAAATGCTTCGGGACTTCATCAAAGTTGTAAATACCTTCTTCCACACGCCGAGACATGATTTGGCTCTCGGGCTTATCGTTGATAGGAGTAACAAACTGCAGTTCCAGTGAATCTGCAATGACTTGGGCCTTGTCCTGATCAGTTTGCACATAGTTACCTTGTGGTGTACGGAGTGGAGGAAGCATAACATTCTTCTTCTTCTGTAAAGCTCTAACCATACTCCAAATGGAATTGTCGCGAGCCGACAAGCTTTTGAGTTTTTCATTCCATCTAGCGTCACGAAGCTCTTTTATCTCCTCTTGAACTCTTCGCACTAACCTGTTGTACTTGGTTTTGAGCCAAGGTTCACGATAGCGTTGCCAAAGTCTACGGGTCCTGTTTCTTTCAGCAATTAGGCGTTGGATTCCAGGAGAGAGTTGGATTCGATGAGGAGGTTTTTTCTCTGATGGATACTTACTGACTTCTATGGCACTGTTAATACATCTGGTGATGTCATCAACAAGTTGATCGATGTCCTCAGTACAGTAAGCAACGTCGGGATGGTAGCCATAGTCCTTAAGAATATCTTTGTAGGGCTTCCAGTCTTGATGATGTACGAGTTCCTCTCGGAAATTTATGTCAACATTGTCAAAGTACAACGCCACAGGCTTGTGGTCAGAAGAAAGGTCATCAATCGTGAAGACATTGTACGGTTTGAAGAAACCCTTCAAGAGCGAGATGTCCAAAACGTCACTACTAGGGGAGTGGTCGCAGTAGTAGGTGTCCTCCACAGGTCCAGCAGCGATGATATCATCTCTACCTTGTATGTACCTATAGAGAATCATGCCGTTGTAATTCTGCGTTCTGGAGTTCCAGCTTGGATGCTTGGCATTTAGGTCACCAGCCAGGACGACTGGAGTGCCACCACTGAAGAGTTCATCAAGCTCGCAAATGTCAAGATAATGTTTAGGTGAATTGTAGAGCGCTACGAACTTCACTTCACCACAGGAGACGTCATTGATAATGATGGAGGCTGATTCCATACCTGCATAAGACTTGGATACTAATTCTTGGTGTTGAATTCCCCTCTTAATGATGATCGCAGCGCCCCCAGACGCACATCTTGCAGCATTTGAAGCCATTCGATCCTTACGGTACACACAATAGCCAGGTAGCTTGAAGTCTTGGCTTGGTTTGAGGTGAGTTTCACAGAGGAAAGCCACGTCAATTTCGTGATTTATCAGAAAGTTGTGAAACTCGATACGCTTTCGGGGAATGCCCCTAGCGTTCCATATCACGCACCGAAGTTCACCTTTGTTGATTACAGTATAACGTTGTGCAGCCATACTAAAATTAGTTGGTCGTAAGGAGCCCACTCAATTGTGGGTAACTTTTGCCTAGATTAGAAAACAGATTAAAGATACGTCCTAATTGCTTATACATACCTGGTAGATCGTTGATGTTGAGGCCTTTATCTTCCGGCGTAGACACAGTGGCAGCATAGGATTTGCCTGCTGTCACTTTAGAACTAGACATCCTTTGAACCTGGGGGTACTTTGGACATTTCGTGTAGCTTGATGTGTGCTGTCCACCACATCTGGTGCACTTTGGGGGGTCTTGTACTTTGATCTTGGGGCAATCTCTTGACTGGTGCCCCTCAGCACATTTATTACAACGAGGATCTTCCGTGCAGCCCATGGATACGTGTCCGAAGCGCAGGCAGTTGTAACACTGTAGTGGCTTCTTGTTCCCTCGAAAGGCCTCCACTGAAACTGCCAGCGGCCCAATACGTGTTACGTTTTTCAATGAGAGAATTAAAATGAAAAAAAAAAAGCTTGATAAACTGAAAGGTTAAATTGTGCAAATATGCTCTTGATAACAGTAAAGCTAACAACTGGTAAGGACTCCTATCTTATAACTTACATTTTTTCTTGGAGAAACAAAAAAGCAGGAAGCGAGCGTAGATGTCAATCTTCAATAGTCGATCAGAGACGTTTGTAAAAGGCGCGCTTTCAGTCAAATTAGATCAGAGGCGCTTACTTTAACGGTCTCTGAATTAGATGCTGCATTGCTCTTCTGCGATTTTTACTGCGCACATACGTCAATTAGTGAACATCCAATAATGGATCGCCATTTTATACGAGCCATGAGTGAAATTATATTACGATTTCCCAGCGAGTACTAAACGTAGGAATTACTTAACATCTAACCGTTATCTAACCGAACACTTTAATAACAAGATCTGAACATTTCCATTCTCAGCTCTTACAGTTTACCAACCTAAATACCAGTTTCCAACGGAAATATAACATGAGTGCTAGCTGGGGACTGAGGACTTTACTTGTTTAATAACTACCGGTACATTAGATGCATCATTAAGGGCTACAATTACATTAGAAAAATTAGAAAGTTACCTCCCCTCCCCAATAACAAGGAATGTAACTAAAAATTGAATTCACCATATAAAAAGTATTTGGATTAGAAATTACAAAAATTGTAAGAACATTTTATACTTTTTAAAGATCTTTGCAAGGTTTTAGCCGATTCTGTCAAAGCATTATTTTAAAATGTTAACGTGTTACATTCCTTGTTATTGGGGAGGGGAGGTACTCTATAAATTTTCTATGTAATTTTAAATTGTTAAAGTTGCTTTTGTCTTGTTGATTTTTTAGTTTATTTTTGATATTGAGTTTATTCAAATTGAGTTTATTCAAAAAAAATCCATTCTAGGTGATATACTTGATTTACCGAAAAAAAAATTTTTAAAGGCTCACAATGGATGGACCTCTCCAAGGATGCCTTTTAGTCTAAATAATTTTTTACTCTCATAATCTTACTTTAGATGTACACTTGATGTTGCTGCAATTTCCTTTCTTCTTTCGATGTTTTGAAGCAAAAATTGGCCATTCATCACTTTGTGTAGTCTAGCGGTCGCTGATTCTTCTATTTACTTGCTTACCATTTGCTCAATACAGCATGGTACTTAAGGAGTGCTTCCTCTATCGTCTTTCACTCTTTCTCAATAGTCTGCTAATTCATTATGTCCAGTTACTGATCATTTTTAAAGATTTTCAAGAAATTGTTAAGTCCTATGAATTCTCTTTTCTAAGAAAAGCCTGAATAACAGGAATTCTATGCATTGAATTCTATATTGC